>CM056385.1:25833772-26231272 GCA_029718625.1 Synaphobranchus kaupii | reverse complement strand
GCTTTGTTGTGAAAAAATTGAGGGAGAAGGTTACCTGCATGCCTTGCTCACAGGCATTGACATCAATGGAAGGAACACATTCCTTTCTGGCTTTGAAGGACAGAGGTGGCTTACAGAAGCCATCAAAAGACATGGTTGCAGTGTGCCAGGCCACCGAGAGATGTTTTCAGAGGCTGCTCAGAAGAAATGGAGGCAAGCCACCACAGGGCAGTGGAGTAACATTGGCTGTAGTTACTCAGGTGCTTGCTGATTGCGCTGAGAAAAATCTCTTCCCTGGCCTGCACAACCACATGTTTGACACGTGTGTTGAAGCAAATCATGTCCACATACTGGTGAAGATGGCATCTTCATGGTTCTGTAAAGTCCGTTTGAATCACTTGGCAAGAAGAGCGACTGAAAAGTTTAAATGTAAGATGGTTCGCAGAAGACTAACCAAGTTGATTCACTTTTATGGTGAGTAGTGAGGGGGTCATATGTCTTAATTTATACGTGTGTATGTATGTTGTTACATATGTATGTGTGTATGTCAAATTACGTACGTCTATTTCAGTTTACATATTTATGTGCGTGTATTTCAGTGTACATGTGTATGTATGTTGTTACATATGTATGTGTGTATGTCAAATTACGTACGTCTATTTCAGTTTACATATTTATGTGCGTGTATTTCAGTGTACATGTGTATGTATGTCGTTACATATGTATGTGTGTATGTCAAATTACGTATGTCTATTTCAATTTACATATTTATGTGTGTGTATTTCAGTGTGCACCCTCTCACCGCTGAAAATCAAATGGATTGAAACTAAAGCCTCTACCTCAAAGCCAGATACTGCCAAGCACCACAAGAACGTATTTACTGTGGAAGTCTTCAAATACAGAGACCCCTGGATGACTGTTGCAAGTATCACTTAGAGCCCGCATAAACGGGGCATAAGTGTTTACTGTGGAAGTCTTCACATACAGTAACCCCTGGATGACTGTTGCAAGTATCACTTAGAGCCCGCATAAACGGGGCATAAGTGTGTACTGTGGAAGTCTTCACATACAGTAACCCCTGGATGACTGTTGCAAGTATCACTTAGAGCCCGCATAAACGGGGCATAAGTGTTTACTGTGGAAGTCTTCACATACAGTAACCCCTGGATGACTGTTGCAAGTATCACTTAGAGCCCGCATAAACGGGGCATAAGTGTGTACTGTGGAAGTCTTCACATACAGTAACCCCTGGATGACTGTTGCAAGTATCACTTAGAGCCCGCATAAACGGGGCATAAGTGTTTACTGTGGAAGTCCTCGCTTACAAAGACCCATGGATTACAATACCACTTACAGCCAGCATAAACATGTACAAATTGATCTTTTATGTGGACCTTGTCATTTTTAATGTGTGTCTCGTCAGGGTTTGTCTTGTACTAAATGTGTGTCTTGTCTTGTGTTCCCACTCTCAGCCTGCACCTTGACGTGGTGAGTGGGCTTTAAACTGAGACAGGCTACTGAACTTTGTTGTCTCCTATGTCAAACCCCTAACTTTTTGTTACCCTTGAGTTTTTTGTCCCCTATTATGAAATGAAAACTGATCTTGCTCTATCCTTTCTCTATTTTACAGATGTAAATTTATTACCAGCTGTTCAAGTTACCAACATAATCAATACTAACACAGATCACTAATTCTGTGATGAAATGATATCTTGAGCTGCTAATTTGTAGAATCAGATTTTGGGGTTGAAACAAGGAATAGGGTTGGGGACCGCAGTCCTAGTCTGTGGGTGACCCTCTTATCAAATGTGCAGCATCCATATTACAAAGGAAAACGCCGCCATCCTGTGCGGGATGTATGGACCACGGACTCACCCTGTCAGCCACAAGGGACATCTGACCATCTTTTAAGGATACATAAAAACATTGTACTGATTTCAAGTTGCTTTGTGAAAAAAGAATCTTAATCACTCCTTTAATACATTTAAAGTCGCAGCACAAGCTGGTCCTCCTTAGTCTTTCAGTGAGATTGCAGGATGTCTGTTACTTATTTACATCAGTGGCTATACTTACACTGTGTGCACGCTGGGGAAGGCCATCTTGAGCGGTAATGTATTGGTGCATTATGTTCTCATTATTTAACTGAATGCAAGAGGGTATTAAATATTTTAAAGACAAAAGCAGACAAAAACCTCAAATGACATTTTTCCCCATTTATATAAAGGGTCCGATTCTCATTACAGAGCAAGTACTTAAAAAAATTAATTGCTGTACAACATGTATAATGTAGAGGGTAGTTAGGCTACCAGATGCCCTTATTTATGCTTCATTTTGAATGATTTGAATGACATTTGATTAGTTTATATATTGTGTAATATTTGCTATTTCACCTACTGCATGATTCTGTTATGCAAATAATGAACACATCAAAACAAGTTGGATAATTAAAAAAAATTTAATTGACAGCTACACCGGCTTAGGGAGCAAGAAAGGCCATGGGGTGCCATGGCTGGAGAGGACAAGATGGGGGGTGGGGGAGAGAAGATGTGGGACAGGGATGAGGAAGAGCAGGGGGAGTTGGGTGAACAATGGCATAGCTACAGATGTCATTAATTTAAATAATACAAATATAACATCATAACATAAAATTTGAAAAGCTGACCCATTTCATTAAAAAAAAACCTATTCCATTAAAAGCTAAATCCAGGATTGGAGAAACTCCTCCCCTAGATTCAGTCTTTAAGGGAATGGACCATACTATTTAAAAAAATATCATTTCCCCTAGGGGTTAAATGAACACCATCCTTTAGAAATAGGTCAGCGTTATCAAATTTTATGGTAGAATGTGGGATAAAAATTCCACCAAAACTCTGAACAAATGTAGCCATGACATTGTTCACCCACTTCCTGGTCTTGTCTATTTTCCCCGGATTGGCAGTCCTCCACCGGCGTCGCTGGGAGATTGCTGATAGGAGGATCTTCGTCCCTGGGAAACGCCGGTGGAGGTCTTGCAGGTCCCGCTTCATGTCTGCGACGAGACGCAGGCTCTTCGTGTTGCCGAGGTCGTTCCCGCCGCAGTGTATGAGCAGGACATCCGGGGCTGCTCTTCCTCTGAGGGACTGGTGAATGAAGGGGAGAAGCCGCTCCCACCTCAGGCCTCCCCAGCCAAACCACTGGACCCTGGCATCCAGACCCAGACTGGTCCCCATGGTCTCCCTTGCTCTCTCCTCCCCACGCCGGATGTAGCTGTCACCAACTATCCAGACATTTTTATCTGTGTAAGAGGAATAAAATTAAATGCATCTCATTGCAATATACAATGATACATTCTGGATGCAAGCTATTAAAAACATCATCCACAATCTAGACATGATACTTTAATATTGTCAATATGCTGTTTGGTCCTATTGCATAACGAGAGCTACGCTTGAAAAATTAGCAATGCAAGAGAAATACACTCAAATTATATTATGTAAATGACTAGTTTAAGGCACAGTGATTAAAAAAGAAAAATGGTTCACAATGAAAGGTGGGTACAGAAACTCACAGTTGAGGCTTTGGTTTTCCATCGTGTCTGCAAAAGAAATTAAAAGGTTAAGGTTACAACCAGTCTGTGTAATGAGACTTAATGCACTAGGGTGGGAAACTTGGTTTTACAAAGTGCATTGTGCAATTTTCACGCATGCAAATAGACTATTAAAATGCTTCGTAGATGGCCACAGCTGACGTTATTTTATCTTCTTTCATTGTGATTTGTGTTAGCTAGGGTGATCATATATTTTATATTTTATCCACACACAAAAAAAAATAGGACAGGTTCGGGCGGGCATTATTAACATAATAGGCTACTCTGCTGGGTTATTGGAACGAGCAAAACCTAACCATTTTTACTGACATTTTTAGGAATTTAGAAATCCCGCAAGGACCTATTTTTATACAGTCTATGGCTTGGACGGATTTTTTGGGTCGCAAGCTTGCTGACAGCTTGCTACCTATTTAGAGCAGCTCTTCGGGACATTTATAATAAAAGTAGTCTTGTACGTAAATGTGATTGATTGACCGTCAATATCGTTAATGGCAATCATAACGTTACCCTATATTCGCCTTAGCCTGCCTAGGCCTAACGTAACCAATCTCACTGTCAAGCTGGTATGCTAGCTAATGGAATTAGCCTACCTCCGATCTGAGTTGGGTGGAATATTAATGTACTTTAAATTGTACTGTAAATTGAAGATAACTGAATAAAACGTTATAACATAACACAATGATGTGGCGAATTTCACACAGTCAATGCAAATAAATAACACCGTAAAACCGTGAAAATGAAATTATATAATAAATTAGCTTGACTTACCGTGAATTTGCTTGCAATCAGACTGTGCTTGCAATATAAAACTCCCGCTTCTAATTTCTCCCGCTTTCCAGAATCTCCGCCCCGAACTGTCAATCATACTGTGCCTGGACAGAGACCCTCCCATGAAGACCATATCCGGTTCACCCTGCTCCAAGCAAAGGTCAAGTCGGCTCCACTGAGCAGGCGCAGTTCGTCCAAACAGCCGGCGAAAAAGACTTCCGTGTTTCAATTTGGTTTTTCCGAGGCCATGGAAAGGCAATGGGTGACGTCACAGTGGCTTTGTCCATATTTTTATACAGTCTATGATTGGGACGCAGCCCTAGTATCTGTGGTGGATTACACTTCGTCAGATCGCAGATCGTACTCTCGCGTTACTTGGGTTCATTTGATCAGATGACCAGTTTTGACGAACAATACGAAATATGGCGATATGTGGAGGATGATTTCTTGTAGACCAGAGTACGGAGCAGTATAAAGTCATAGATTTAGAGCAATAATCACAGAGAAAAACTGTCCTACGCCAAGCATAAAGATTCCAGTGTACCCTTGTCTTGTCATGGAGCACATTACCACACCAAAGGTATGCAAACGCTAACTGAACATTTCTCCGTGTGTTGCTAGCTAGCTAGTTATGCAGCTGGAACTAGTGACGCTGAGTGTGATTGATGCCAGCTAACTTTTGACGGTAGCAAGTCTTGGCATATCCAGTTGGCTAGCTGATTTATATCAGAGCAAATTCGACAGATAGCAATAGCCTACAGAGATGATTTAACATGCTAACGTTAGCTGTTTTGAGCTTACTCGCTAGGATATTGGTTCTGCAAAACAGCCTTATTAGTGTCCTCACACAGTTGGTTTCCTGCCGGTCAAGTTGGCTCAAAATCAGAAATGTGAGTTATAGTCTTAAACTTGGACTAAAGTTGCAATTTATTGTGTAAGCTCCGACATTTTTAACATAACTTAGTTGTTAAATTGCAGTATAATTGTAAAGGCTATAGGCTAAATTCAGAGAACATCTGGGATTGCATTGCAAAACAATTGATTGGAAATTTATATCGCTAGGAGGATAGGGATAACAACAGTTAACTTTAATTATATGCTAACGTTAGTCTATCTCACAATCTCAGCATTACACCGTATTCAGATATGTTTACCACGAAATGAAAGGGCCAGTTTCTACTGAGAGCTAACCAAGTTTGTTACATACTTGGGTTATTTTAACATTGCAATGCTCTGTTCTTATCACTGAACGTGACTCTCCGATTAGTTTGGGGAATCATGGAGTAGCTAATTCATTTTCTCATATTTTAGGCGTCATAGATAATGACATGAGCATTTACACGCATATCCTGCTCTGTAGAACATCGCAATCTGCAGAGCAGGATATTAGATGGCTTTTCACATTATTGCAAGTCAGCAGAGTGACAGGAACTTCAGTTAAGGTTTCCTGAAATGCTCATGTTATGTTTTGTCATAGGCATTTTGGAAATAACTTATGGAGATGTTGGCCTGTTTTAAAACTTGTCCAGGAAACGTGTTTGAAAGCAGTTTGTCATGGACTGTGTGCTAACTGCTCTGCATTTGTTTTGAACATGTCAGGTAGAACAGGTAAAGTTATTGGACAGATACACTTCTAAGAAGCCAGCGGTGGGCACTCTTTATCTGACAGCGACGCATCTGATCTATGTGGAGACAACTGGAAATGTACGCAAGGAGACCTGGGTAAGATTTTATTCTTTTTCTGCATCTTGTGCATGTGATGATTCGGTGTTTTTGCATATAGCAGTCACAATAGCCCCGTCTGCATGCAACAACTAGACTAAGTAAATTTCTTGAGGTTTTTAAAAGCTGCTTACTGTAAAATAAATGCCAAGTAGATGGTAAGATGAAAAAAACACAGGTCCAGGTTACATTAAATAATTTAGGAAAGATTGGGTAGCATTGCTTTGGAATAGAGCTTGTTTAATTAGTGTGAGCTACGATAGCCAATATTGTTTGTTGTAACTTGGCCTCATTTTGATCAGTACTTTTAATGGCAGGCCTAGTTTTTGCAAGTTTTAATTAATGACTTACAGCCAGTGCTTTGTATGTGTGAGTAACTTGGCATTTTTGTACATTGAAAACATTTTTTGTTGAGATATCATTTCTTTTTGTACTGTGTTTGTAATGAGTAACAGATGATGATAATGCATGCAAATTTATGAATCATAAGAGAATGAAATTTAGAGAGAGTATGTATGCATAAACAATACATACAAACACCCATGCATTCAAGCTCAAAGAAAGACATAGGCATGTATTCTGTCTTTTACCATGAACTACAAATAAATTAAAGTGTTTGCAATATTTTTAAATGGATATTTATTTGTATGTGTTTTAAAGGGTTGTGTACATGGTAGATGGTAGCTACCAATGCTTTGTATGGCGGTAGATAATATAGATGTAGCTATCTAAAAACTTTGTTTGCAAGGTAGCCACAGTAGCCTAGTTAACGTAATGTTAGTTAACAGTAGAAACGCAGCGGTCGTTGTCACTTTGAGAAAATCAATAGATCTGCCGTCATGAAATATGGCTCTCCCTTTGTGACTTTTTCTAAACGCATGTATTGAACATTCTGGTTTAATTTGAATATCAATATTGCATAAGGAAAAGTTATAAACACTTACTGAAAGGCATACTGAACTTTGTTAGAACATATTATTGTATAGCTACCTGACGCAGATTTGAGTCATAATATTCACACTCATCTTCATGACTTGTTCCAGTGGTCAGCAACTGGCCAACGGAGAATGACACTTTTTTCTCTCTCTCCATTCACTCCCATTGCATGGCGAAACAGGTCTCAAAATACAAACAACGTGGATTATGCCGATATATAAAATCATGACGTCCAGTACCGAACGTTTGAAAATATAAAAAGCTCCATTCATGATATTTTACACTTTTTCCAAACAAAGGTTTGGAGGAAGATCCGGTCGTTCGCTTATGAGGAACTTCTTTGTCTCGTTCTTGCGCCAGTAACGGTCCCACTGCAGAACTGTAGAAGAACTCCCACCCACTTCCTGAAGCGTGCGTTAGTAAACAAACCTAGCAAGTTAGCCAAGAAGTTAGCAACAGTAGCTCGTTCTCAGAAAATAGCTCTTTCAAAATCAAATCAATCAAAATTTGTTTCAAAAGTTTCAAACGTTTGGTTCTGGATGTCATGATATTATATATCAGCAAAATCCGCGTTGTTCGCATTCATTTATGTGCTAAAAGTGTGCTTTTGAGACCTGTTTCGCCATGCAATGGGAGTGAATGGAGAGAGAAAAAAACAACATTCTCCATTGGCCAGTTGCTGACCACTGGAGCAAGTCATGAAGATGAGCGTAAATATTATTATCGGGTCCAGGTAGCTATACAACATTATGTTCTAAGAAAGTTCAGTATGTCTTTAAATGGCCATGAATGGTGAAAGTGATGGCATGAATTTTGGCAGTAGGCTATGCTTGATCATTTTGTGATGCGTGCACTAGGCTATGTTGTTGCGAAAAGACAAGGTTGTGCTATCCATGCTTGTGTTGCCTAGTAAATGTTTGTTGTTGTAATTGTAAGCTATAGTAAGCTACAGTAATAATTTATTTTTGTTCTGTGCTTCTTATGAGTAACGGCATGATAATGTAAATTTATGAACCATAAGATAATTAAAGATAAGAGGATAAGAGACATGCATGCACAATGCAAAACATACATAGCTCAAAGAAACACATAGGCCTGGATTAAGTAATTTTTTCTTTACCATGAATTACATACAAATGAAAGTGCTTGTAATATTTTTAAATGGATTACGATAATTGTTTTTAATGGATTGTATATCTGGTAAACCGTTAGTCATTCCGAGAGCTGACATCATGTTGGCAAGTGTTAAATGCGCTCGGCTATATTTTGGTCACAGTCAGCTGGACAGTCAAGTGGAAGTAGAGTGCAATACCATGGAGTGCTTGTAGCCTACATGTATGGCACCGTTATTTTTTTTCATTAATGCAGCAACTCAATCTTAACCATGTGTTAAAATGTTATTTTCTCTGCCTCACAAATGGGATATAGACGACTGTGTAACGTTACCTGCGGTAAATATTTTGGTGGTAGCAAGTACCGGAGCATGTTGGCTGACTTTCACTTGTGTTTAAATATAAGTGTAACAGTTAATATGGTTCAATTTGTTTGCCTTTGCAATGAAAAATATGTTTTTTTCATGTGAAACAAACATTATTGTATGTGAAAAGCATAACAAAAAAAAAAAAAAAGCAAAATAAATTTAATGGTATCTGGTAGGGCTCGAACCCAGTTCTCCTGCGGGAAAGTCCGTCTCTTTAACCACAAGGCCATGGCTGCCTCTTAGTGACTGAAATACTGCAATTATACATAAGCATTTTGCCTGTGTATCCTGCAATTGTCTAGCCTACTAGGAGTCAGGCTACTTTGATCAGATGTTGTTATTGACAGCTGAAATGTTGTTATCCAATGGGGAGAAATATTATTTGAGAACATGGGAGAATTTTTGATGATGAAATTGGCAGGAAGAAGAAAAAAGAGAAAAATACAAAAATGACCATAGTTTGGGGCTTTATTGTGTGGAAGTGTGAATTTGTAATTGAATTTTGTGTGTGGTAACATGAGGTAAAAAGTTACAGAAGTTAATGTTTTTAAGGGCTAAGTGTCTGTGGTCATTGTGGTTATTTCTGAAGGAAACCATGAAAGGTGGCAAACTCTCTGTGCTGTATAGGTATTGGTAACAAGCTGTAACTTGGCGGATGGCATACCTGCCATCCCAACAGAGTTTGTCTAATATGTAAATATTGGCATCTGACTCTAAAAGACTTTACAGGTTCTGTCTTTGTTTGTGGACAATTTCCATGGATGAAACTAGATTGGATTTTCAGGACAGTTAACTATGAAAATCCCAGATTTAAGCAGTTCTTGTCTCTCCAACTGGGCAGATTCTGCACCATCACATTGCCACAGTAGAGAAG
Source organism: Synaphobranchus kaupii (assembly GCA_029718625.1). Taxonomy (NCBI): domain Eukaryota; kingdom Metazoa; phylum Chordata; class Actinopteri; order Anguilliformes; family Synaphobranchidae; genus Synaphobranchus; species Synaphobranchus kaupii. Next base: position 26,221,927 of record CM056385.1, on the reverse strand, counting down.
CTACCCTTAACCACCACTGGATGTCCACTTCTTATCCACTGCAAGAACTTCCGTGTGGCCCACTTTGTTCTCCCCCGTGAGAGAGACTGTCAAGAGGTTTCCCAGTCCTTGCTGAAACTATCCCAGCCAGGTATTGTTGCTTCTTCCCATAGCTACTGGGATTGTCTATTGATGACGTGTTCTAATCGATCAAATCAGAAGAGCATTGGTCATTCTGCATTGACAATGTGTGGCCAAGAGTATGTATGCATAATGTTGAATTACTATTCATCTGCAAGTCTGAAATTTTCTTTCAACAGCAAAAGAAGAAGAGCTGTATGCCTTTCTTTACAACCCGAAACAAAATGAAAATGACAGAAGAGCTGGGTGGAGTATTGGGAACCTGAAAATGGATTTCACAAGAATGGGGTTGCCCAATGACTTCTGGGAGTTGACTGATCTCAACAAGAACTATGGGGTAACTGTTCTTCGGTCTCTTTGTGTATGAGGCTTCCCAAGCCTTGCTGTATTTGATTTTAGCCATTTCCATTAGCCGTCAACCATGGAGTGAGAAGCACTCGAGCATTCTTCGAGGGGGTCCAACAGTGGGTGGGGTAAAACAAAACTCATGGTCAATCGGGCACAGAGGTATGAAACTGTAAGTAGTGTACACTATCAAAATACTACCAAGTATCAAAATATTACCAAGACAGAGAGGCAGAACTGAACCCTGTGCATACTTTCTCATGGCACACCTGCAGCATAGAGATAAGTCACCTGGAAGATTCTTCTTGAAGCAGATAACCTCCACTGTTACCGTGGTACTCCCAGAAACCCCCCAGTGTTACCGTGGTACTCCCAGAAACCCCCCACTGTTACTGTGATATTACAGCTACACGTTTTCCCCCACAGATCTGCAGCACGTACCCCGCGGAGCTTGCTGTTCCCAAGCTGGCAGGCAAGCCCACAATAGTGGGAAGCTCCAAATTCAGGAGCAGAGGACGCTTTCCCGTTCTCTCCTACTTCCACAAACTGACTAATGTAAGTTAAGTGCACATTCTGTGGCATTCCCAGCCAATTCAATTTCCCCATGAGGTATAATAATGGTGTACTAAGAGTTAACTGACCAGTCTCTAGTCTAAACAAGTCTTCTCCAATCTCTTCAAGTATCTCTCCAATGTTGAGGCCTGCTTCTCACAAAAAGAGTGCTTTATAACTAATTTCTTGATGTAACTCATCCAAGGAAAAATCACTGTGCAGTCTCTCTGGCCTTTTTAACATTATGGGATTTTGTGAATGGCTCCTATGGTAGTTGGTCTTCCTACAGTACACCCAGGCATTCAGCAGACCTTGTCCAGAGCAACTCACACAGCTTGCATCGTTTATGTTCAGTCCATTTATATGGCTTTATTTACTGAAATATCTTACTGTAACCCATACTCATTGACTCAAGGGTACAGTGGTAGTGCTCCAACTGGAATTGAACCTGCAAGCTCTAAGCTACAAGCCCAGTTCTCTAACTATTATCCTACACTACCAATCCCCTCCTAAAATCTGTGGTGTGAAGCAGTTGCACGTATAACCATTTCCCGCAGGCAGGATCATAACTCATAACAGGACCATTACCCACAAATAATCTCTTAATCTCTGTATAGTGGGTAAAGTATAATGACACAATAACACAGTCAGCAATAAAATCCAGGAGATGCTAGTATAATATTTAACTAGTGGGTAATGTACCGAAGCTGATTCTGGAGCATTTGACTGTTTCCCGGTCCTTCAGGCTGCGATCTGCAGGTGCAGCCAGCCCTTGTCCGGGTTCAGCGCTCGCTGTGTGGAGGATGAACAGATGCTTCAGGCCATCAGCAGGGCTAACCCCAAGAGCTCCTTCATGTATGTGGTGGACACCCGACCGAAGGTAGCCATCATTTACATTTAAATGTTTAGCACAAGGGCTAATCTGGAGCAACTTGATGCATGTGATAAGGTTAGTTTAAACACAAGAATAAATACAGATTGTCTGTAACATAATTGAAACATAGGTGTTTTGGTTTACAAAAATTATGCTGTAATGATTTTGTCATTTCACATAAATGCCATACTGAAAAGGAATTATTAATTCAAGGGTTTTTGGAGTGGAGCAATGACTCACGGACGGTCCCCTGTGTTCCCTCCTTGAGCAGTTAAACGCCATGGCAAACCGTGCTGCAGGGAAGGGCTATGAGAACGAAGACCATTACTCCAACATCCGCTTCCAGTTTGTGGGCATCGAGAACATCCACGTCATGAGAAACAGCCTGCAGAAGCTGGTGGAAGGTGATTGGGCTGACGTGACAACAGCGGACACGGCTCGCACTTTCTTGGTGTCGCAAGCTGTATAGACAAATCATTTACCAAATCGGTTAGGTTGTAACTTATTTCTTTGGTATGAGTGGAATTGTTTTACATGCATATTCAGCAAACTTGCAAACCGTTGAGAGCTAGTTAACTTGCCATTACTGCTTGGTTCGTATTGCACCTCTTAACAAAAGGCCCCTCCCCCATTTTGGCCCCTAGTATGCGCAATGAAATCTCCGACAATGAGCGACTACCTGACGGGACTGGAGAATTCGGGCTGGCTACGCCACATCAAAGCCGTCATGGACGCAGGGGTTTTCTTAGCAAAGGTACCATGTCCTGACAGTCTGGCACTGATATCATTGCCTCAGAAGGCACAGTCCAAATGTTTTTTTTATTTGGTTAGAGGTCGTACTGTAGCGAGAGTTTGTAATGTCTAAAGAGAATTTAATTAACTTAAAGTAGTCAGAAATAAGCCATTAAGAAGGTGGAATTACTAGCAGTGAGTACTTGCTGAATATACAAAGCGCTTTTTGGCAGGGACTGTGGGAGGAATATATACTGTATATATGTCATTCTGGAGTCCACCGTGAATGGGCTTGGGGTTTATGAATATTTTATGTATGAGTTCAAAGGTAAAGCATAAATAATATTAGTAGTCAGAGCTCACCCGTAAGCACTGGTGAGGATGTGAAGGGGGCTTATCCCGCTGTCTCCCACAGGCTGTGGTGGAGGAGAAGGCCAGTGTGCTGGTGCACTGCTCAGATGGCTGGGACCGGACTGCTCAGGTCTGCTCCCTGGCCAGCGTTCTTCTGGACCCCTACTACAGGACCATCATGGGCCTAATGGTAAGACATGTTGTCTTGATAATGTTTACATTTTACCCATTTTGCAGACAATTTTATCCACAGTGACTTAGGTGCGTGTGCCGGTTTCGGCAGTGAACAGCGGTGATGCGGTAAGTTATCGGGGTCATAACCGACTGTAGTAGCCAGTATATAATCTCACATCATAAAGTTCTATACATTACATTATAGGCATTTAGCAGACGCTCTTATCCAGAGCGACTTACACAACTTTTTTTTTTTAGCATTTTTTTTAACATATCCATTTATACAGCTGGATATATACTGAAACGATTCAGGTTAAGTACCTTGCTCAAGGGTACAACAGCAGTGTCCTACCTGGGAATCGAACCTGCAACCTTTCGGTTGCAAGGCCAGTTCCTTAACCATTATACTACACTGCCGCCCATACTGCCTATACTGTAGTAGGTGTAAGAGAGAAATAGAAGATGCAGAATTATTAGGAAGCAAATGGGGTAATGATTATAGTTTTAGGTTTATCATAGGTGGGGCTAATCATGTTAGTCACTTTGTGGTGTTTGAAGCATGTCCCCTGGAGGTTACTGCTGGTTTTTACGTTGATACAGTCTCCTACTGTGCATAACTGTCACTGTGATATGTGAAAGGTTACGTATGTGAAATGCATATGATATAGATTATAACAAAATAATTTAATGTACAGTTGCTATTGTAAAGTATAGTATCCAGTTCTTAAAGGAAAAATTCACCTGGAAATAAAGAAAGATATATATGTAGGCCTATTGTGTGTGTTGAGCAGAGGAATTTCTCTCCTTATAATGACCAAGCACAACCAGGTAGATCCAAGAAGAAAAGGATTTATTTTTCTGCAGAAAGAGTCCAGTACTTGGACACACAAGGTGGTCAAGCATGAACTGAAGAGACGGAGGCAGTCTCCGCCATATTTAATCAAACTTATACATAGATTATCTTATTTCTGATTGGTGCATTGTTAATACATAGGCATAGAGTGGAATATAACAACATACATAATTCTAAAATATACAACGTCAATGATTGGTTAGATCATGCATATTGAATGAGCGCACAGTGACCCCTAGCCCTTAACGTCACACAAACAGTTTTCAATAACTATTTGGTCTTCGAAAGTCGTCTTGTTTTCAGGAGTGTCTCCTCTGGCTCTCTAGCGATAAGATAGGCCATATATCCTTGAGCCTGAAATGTAAGTGGGTCACAGGCCACAGGCCACAGGCCTGCAGTACAGAGAGGAGACGGACAGAAAAGAGAAAGACAGAGAGAGAGAGACAGAAATGCACGTAGATACAAGCTATAAGCTATATATATATTGTCTCTGGTTTGCTTTGGCTGACTGAGAGATAGCATACCGAGACCTTCCGGTGGCTAAAGAGCCTGCAGTCCGCCACTTCTGTTTCTTGAGGATTTAGAGAATTTAATATACGTAAAACATCCTTCTGAAAACACCCTTCTCTTCAATGTATATATCTGCTGAGGATGATACAAAAACCCAGAGATACAAGATGGATGCCTTAACATTTAGACAAATGAATCCTGAGGGTGAACGGGAGGACCACTGCTCCTGTTTTAATAAGAAGTAGAAGATGAAATGTGCTCCCAGCTGCTTGTCATTATCCTTCAATCAATATCATGCTTTTATATTTTAAACTTTACCTACTAAGAGTGTACCCAGCCATTTAATTTTTCCCCATGCCTCCCATAATTCATTGCAAAGTAATTTCCTCTGTCTATGAGATATCATTAAAGTGCTTGATGGGAAACGTATTACGAGGCCAAATCGGAAAAGCAGTTTTTACCAAGCATGACGGAATTTTAGAAAGGTATGATTTAATCTTATGAAAACAAATCAAGCTATATTTGGTTAGATCCATACCACACTAAACGTAGGTAACGTGGATTGAACTAATTGTGGTGAATTTTTCCTTTAATGAAAGCAGACTAACGTGGTTTTGTGTTATTGGACTGACAGATTATCACATTGATCTCTAAAACTATTAACTATATTATTCACTTGTTTGAATGTTTGAATTTAACATGCCATTCTTTCTGTCTCTTGTTTGAAGGTTTTAATAGAAAAAGAATGGATTTCTATGGGTCATAAATTCACACAAAGGTATTAACATTTAATATCTTTTTGAAACTAAGTGAGCTGCATCGCATAGTTTCATTACCTTACGGCCAGTTCAGATCAAAATGTCATTAGCGCAGGAGATTTTGGAAGATTTTGTTCAGTGTGACCAGCTGGGTTTTACAACATTTGCTGATGACTGATCTAGTCTCTTAGATTAAGCATGTCAAATGTTGAATCCAGTGTCTGATATCTCACCCATCTCATAGCCTTCATTTAATTTGTAAACCCTTTTTGTGTACTGTTTAGTCTGTACTCCGTACCACACTCAAATTTCATTTAATCTGTTAGCACAGTTTTGATGTGAACTGTAATGTATATACTATGCATAATAAAAAAATAGATGGGTTGCTTAAAATAGTTCTGTTGGAGCATAAATTTTCCTTCATTTTACTTTAATGTACTGTTTCAGAAATTGATTACGTCTTTATATAATCCTTTAAATATTCTCCCATAGTTTTCATTTTCTGGAAGGACTTGGAGGCAATGATAGCTCTGCAATGTGGTAGAATGCTGTGCATTGAGGAGTATGCTTAGAAGCCAATATTGTTGATGAAGTAAATGTAGTATACATTTTCGATGCCCACTACTCTCGATGCACCATTTTAGATAAGCAAATGCCTTTCTATCAGACCGGCTTTACTTGAATTGACTGCTATTGTGCTATTAGAAAATACATTTTTAATATGTGTTTTAATATGTGAAGGTGTACCTACCCTCCTCTAATACGCATTTTCAATATCCTTGAAATTAACCTGTGGTAAATGTGTTTTGAAATCAAAAAGACGAACCAACATATTTTTTTCATAAGACCACAATTGAGTGTTTTTCCAAATCCAAATATTTTTTTGTATTAAAACATTTTCCATGTAATTTTCCATGTAAAAAAAAAGAAAGAAGAAAACGCCATTTTAAAATAAACAAGAACGCAGATTTTCTCAAAATTGGTCAAAGTGGACTGAGTGAGTTTTGGAAAAACACTCTTCAATTCATAAATAGCTTGTGGTCTTATGACACGATTATCACTTAACATTAATATTCTCATTACATTCTAACTACATCCTAATTTTGATTCTGACCATTCTAATCACATTCTATGAAACAATTTGAACCATTGAAGCCATATTCTAATTGTATTATAACAATATGATTAATAACAAGCACCTTAATCTTCCCCAAATTCCAATCACCATTGAAAATATTGAAATTATATATAATCTCTCCTTATATTTCTAATTCTCAGAGCCTGCAGGGTTGAAGTAAGCCTATTACTGAGAGATAACATAACCTACCAGTTTATGTTTGTTGCACTCATGTTTTGGGACACCTGCATTACCTTTTGTCAAATGCAGGCTATTAATATCTTCCCTTTCATATCTTACAAACTTTCCTTTAACTCCAGATTGATACTGGATAAATAACATTATAACTGCTTTGTGATTTATGTTTAACCTACGTATCTGTGTTGAAAACCTATCTGTGTTGAAATTGAACCGGAAAACAGAAACTTAAGTATCATGTATGGGGGATATTTTTCATTCCATCATTGGTGTGTGCTACTGTAATGGGTAAAAGCGTGGCAGCGATCAATATGAGAAGAATGGCTCAGGACTGCTTCTCTTCCAGCAGTGCTTCTTTTACAGAACATCTAATTCCACGGGCCATAGAGAACTTAGAGTGGACACATTTATTTCAGTGGTCTCAGAATAACACTCCATTGTAATACGCCTGCTTTAATGGACTTTATTTTAAAGCCTTTTGTCTGAGTTGTTTGTCAAGGGTGCTCTAGGCCAACTGTTGGACAGTGTGGGACAAAGCATGCTCGGAAGGGTTTTCACTCAACAGCCTTCACTCAACAGCCTTTTAGAGTAAAAACACGGCCATGTTACAATCTGAATGCAAAAATTCAGTCAGATGGATAATGTCATTTTAGAGAATGCGTTTTGCTGAATGGGACAATGCACATAAATGTGTTTAGCTAGTTGCTCAAAGTACAGCTGATCTTATATAAAAAATGTATTTGCCAAAGATATGTAGCCATTCAAAACTGTTCATCTGTATTGTGATGATAGTCAAAATGCTATGGACCTTTAATGTTAGGTGTCAGCACCTTTGCTATCACCTATTCTTGAGAATTGGGACAAATCATGCCCTACCATAAAACCTTATAATTATTACTTAAACAACAACAAATTAAATCCAAATATAAAAATGTATTTCTTTGACTTTTCAACTTCTCTACCTGCCAAGGGACAGGAAACACTCTTGTCCCAGACAATAATTCACAATTTCAAACAATTTAAATGTGTTTAAAGCCTACTGATAACATAGGTGTGAAAATCTACTCTTATAATCCTCTTTGTTTAAAAACATAATTTTTATGAAAAGGTTGGCCCTTGAAAGTTGTGTCCGACATTTTTGTCAACACCTTCAGATTTCTATAAAAATTTAATTTATTCCGTCATAAAAAGTGTTAGCCATATCCTAAGGACCCCTGTCTCACTCTGTAGTTTCACAGAAGGCAGAAAGGTTACTTGTCCTCTGATAAATTTTCTATTTTTTGAAAAGGTAAAGAAAAAATAATGCGATCAGCAGTGTCTCAAACATTACAGGGCCCCGTTTTTTAGATAAAGATCATCTTAGGCTATTTTGTTTTTATATTATTTTCATTGTTTGTTTTCCGTCATTTGTTTTTTGTCTTTTTTCCTCTTTTTTAATATCTTTTTTAACATAATGTCAGTAAATTTTAATCATTTTACTCATAAAATGAATAAAGTACAAACACAAAACACTCTTAACCTCTTAGCAATTGAGAAAAATAAAATGGCTACTCACTTTAGCTATGTCATGAATTGAAAAAATATAACATTTTGTGAACTCCATAAGATGCCAACTATTATTTTATCTGATTATGTCTATGCTGACGGAGGTCAGTTCTTTTTAGTATTTGAATCATGTTATTAAAATTAGGTATTTATTTTCAGTGAAGTTATTTAACCTCTTAACTAGCACTCGCCAGAAGTGGTTCATTTATTTGAATTCTTTCGGTGACATTTTTTTAAAATTACGGTCACAGAATTCTAATTAAAGTTTTGAATTACATTTTTTTGTTATTTTGGCTCTGTACTTTAGCACTGAGTTTGAAAGTGTACAATGACAATGAGGTTGTCAGACTTCTCTGCATTTGAATGGATCTCTATGGGAATTAGGGGGTGGGACTAGATTTAGCTGTAAATTACACTGGAACAGTATGGAACACATGGTTGGCTAAATGGCTCTGAGTCATCAAGGGCCTGATGCATTAAAGAAGCCTTAAAGCATCACTCTGCTGCCAGATATGCAGTAGATATGGATGGATAACTTGAAGAGTTTCTTCTCCTGACTCATTTTTCCATAGAGTTCAAGAGGAAGATTTGTCAGGAAAAACAACCCTTAAAGTGTTCCATCCATATGTACTGCATATCTGGCATCAGAGTGATGGTTTAAGGCTTGTTTGATGTGCCAGACCCTTGATGACTTAGAGCCATTTAGCCAACCTTGTGTTCCATACTGTTTGTGTAATTTACAGCTAAATCTACTCCCACCCCCCAATTCCCATAGAGATCCATTCAAATGCAGAGAAGTTATAGTATCGCTTGTAAGAGTACCAGAAAATAAGATATCAAGAGTCTTTTGATATTGCTGGGTCACAGGCATCAGGAAATCATGGCATGCAAATGATATGCGACCAAATATGAAAAATGATTACATTATGTTAAACTGTCCAATATTTTTTGATGCCCGAAAATGGGGGGGGGGGACTATGACTATGAACAAAAGGTTCTATAATTTCTAAACGGTTAATCCGATATGGATGGAAATACCCTCAAATTAAAGCTGACAATCTGCACTTCAACCTCATTGTCATTGTATCCTTTCAAATTCAAAGTGCTAGAGTATAAAATAACAAAAAGATGTGTCACTGTCCAATGAATTATGGTGCTCACTGTATATTTTCCCAGCATAATTGAAGAGTAAAAAACAAAAAACAAAAAAGCAAGCTTTTTGTCCCAATTCTCAAGAATGGTGATATATACTGTACATACACACACATATGCACACACACATGTATTTAAATGCGTATTATTTATATGCAATACACCTGTAATTTATAATATACACTGACATGTCATGCAGAGTACAAACTGTTTTATAGGTGTGGCCATTTAGAAGGGGACCCCAAGGAGGTGTCTCCTGTTTTCACCCAGTTCATCGAGTGCCTCTGGCACCTGATGGAGCAGTACCCCTGTGCTTTTGAGTTCAACGAAAAGTACCTCATTGAAATCCACGACCATGTTTACTCCTGCCAGTTTGGGAACTTCATCGGAAACTGCCAGAAAGAGCGGGTGGAGCTGAGGTGAGGACACCCTTGACTGCTTTCACTGGTTTATTGCGAAGGGATGAAGGGTTTCTGCACCTCACGCTAGCTGAACATTTAGTTTCTGCCAGCATGCTCAGCAGAGGTTAAAACATGAACTTGGCACTGTTTGTTTTTAATGCAAGATGACTATATAGGAATGAAACCTTTCCTTGTTTTGAGTGTGTGTTTAATTAAATTAGCTTTCTTCTACACTCTCAGCTCAACAGCTTCTAGAATTCCAGAGACATTGGACAGGATTTGTTATAGTATTATAATCTTGTTCATTAGCATTTGGAGTGATCTTTTTGTCTAACACTGCATATCACTGTCTAGGCTAGAGGAGAGGACCTACTCTGTTTGGCCTTTCCTTCTGGAGAAGAGGGAAGAGTTCATAAACCCTCTGTACAAAGGCCCCTTAAAGATTCACATGCTGAGACCGAACACTCTACCCTTCAACTTCAAGTATGTTCAAGTTTTCATGTCACCTCACTGTCGACTTAAGCATGACCCCCTACACACTTAACATCAATATATTGCCACTATACACTTAACATCAATGTATTGCCAAGTGCCACGATGATCATAGTCATGGTGAGTCATGCTGTGTGTCTTGGCAGAGTTAGCATTGTATTTTTGCTGCAGTGTGTGTTTGGAATAGGAATAAGCTCAATGAAAAAATGTCCCCAGGTTTTGGTGTGTCATGTATAACCGTTTCGACAAGGGAATGCATCCAAAACAGTCAATTCTGGATCACCTGCTTAGTCTCATGCAACAGAAGGCAGAGGAGGAAGAAACAGTGACAGAACTTCAAAAAGTAAGTGTTAATGTGACATCCACACTGTAACTGAGGTACATGCACATAATCATGGTTATGGTGCATGGCTAAGGATTCCCTTCATAGTTCTCAAAGATGCTAAGAAAAAAGTGGTGGTAATTTACAGCTTGCTACATTATGGTCATGAGTGTATCACTCAGTGTCCTGTGGTAATGTGGTACAGTTTACAGTACAGTCAGGAGTGTATCACTCAGTGTCCTGTGGTAATGTGGTACAGTTTACAGTACAGTCAGGAGTGTATCACTCAGTGTCCTGTGGTAATGTGGTACAGTTTACAGTACAGTCAGGAGTGTATCACTAGATGTCCTGTGGTAATGTGGTACAGTTTACAGTACAGTCAGGAGTGTATCACTCCAGTGTCCTGTGGTAATGTGGTACAGTTTACAGTACAGTCAGGAGTGTATCACTCAGTGTCCTGTGGTAATGTGGTATAGTTTACAGTACAGTCAGGAGTGTATCACTCAGTGACCTATGGTAATGTGGTATAGTTTACAGTACAGTCAGGAGTGTATCACTCAGTGACCTGTGGTAATGTGGTATAGTTTACAGTACAGTCAGGAGTGTATCACTCAGTGACCTATGGTAATGGGGTACAGTTTACAGTACAGTCAGGAGTGTATCACTCAGTGTCCTGTGGTAATGGGGTACAGTTTACAGTACAGTCAGGAGTGTACCACTCAGTGACCTGTGGTAATGTGGTATAGTTTACAGTACAGTCAGGAGTGTATCACGCAGTGACCTATGGTAATGTGGTATAGTTTACAGTACAGTCAGGAGTGTATCACTCAGTGACCTGTGTTAATGGGGTACAGTTTACAGTACAGTCAGGAGTGTATCACTCAGTGACCTGTGGTAATGGGGTACAGTTTACAGTACAGTCAGGAATGTATCACTCAGTGTCCTGTGGTAATGGGGTACAGTTTACAGTACAGTCAGGAGTGTACCACTCAGTGACCTGTGGTAATGTGGTATAGTTTACAGTACAGTCAGGAGTGTATCACTCAGTGACCTGTGTTAATGGGGTACAGTTTACAGTACAGTCAGGAGTGTATCACTCAGTGACCTGTGGTAATGGGGTACAGTTTACAGTACAGTCAGGAGTGTACCACTCAGTGACCTGTGGTAATGGGGTACAGTTTACAGTACAGTCAGGAGTGTATCACTCAGTGTCCTGTGGTAATGGGGTATAGTTTACAGTACAGTCAGGAGTGTATCACTCAGTGACCTGTGGTAATGGGGTACAGTTTACAGTACAGTCAGGAGTGTATCACTCAGTGTCCTATGGTAATGGGGTATAGATTACAGTACAGTCAGGAGTGTATCACTCAGTGACCTGTGGTAATGGGGTACAGTTTACAGTACAGTCAGGAGTGTATCACTCAGTGACCTGTGGTAATGGGGGAAAAGTTTACAGTACAGTCAGTGTATCACTCAGTGACCTGTGGTAATGGGGTACAGTTTACAGTACAGTCAGGAGTGTATCACTCAGTGACCTGTGGTAATGGGGTACAGTTTACAGTACAGTCAGGAGTGTATCACTCTGTCCTGTGGTAATGTGGTATAGTTTACAGTACAGTCAGGAGTGTATCACTCAGTGTCCTGTGGTAATGTGGTATAGTTTACAGTACAGTCAGGAGTGTATCACTCAGTGACCTGTGGTAATGGGGTACAGTTTACAGTACAGTCAGGAGTGTATCACTCAGTGACCTGTGGTAATGTGGTATAGTTTACAGTACAGTCAGGAGTGTATCACTCAGTGTCCTGTGGTAATGTGGTACAGTTTACAGTATAGTCAGGAGTGTATCACTCAGTGTCCTGTGGTAATGTGGTATAGTTTACAGTACAGTCAGGAGTGTTTTGCTCAGTGTCCTGTGGCACAGTCTCAGTTATCTCAGTAACCCATGTGGAAGTATTTGGTTGCATGTTTTTTAAAGAAAAGAAACCTCTTCCTGATGTGTTAACTCTTGTTCTCTTGTTCCGCCGAAGAAGTTGGCAGCCATTGACGGGGTCTTGGCAAGTGAAGTCCAACTGTGTCAAGCCAGTGCTTCATCCAAACAGCCCACAGCAGTGCCACCCACACCCCATAGTTCCTCTGTCCATGAAGGGGAATTAACGGCCCACTTGACCAATGGAACGTCAGAAGGCACGGACCCTATCATGGTCTCAGCCAATGGGAAAGGGCAAGATGAATGGTCAGGCCTAGAATCCAGCCTGACTGTTGCCAATGGCAAAACGGTCACCATGGAGATCCCTGACACCAGCCGGATGGTTGAAGCAGAATCTCCACAAAGCTTCATGGCAACTGTGGAAGAATAGCATTGGCTGATGTCTGGCTGTCATCATCTCTGCACACACATGGATCTCATTAGGAGCTAAGTAACATCCTACAAGGATGAAAGATTTCCAGCTTAATTGAATAATTACTCTTTTTACTAAACCATTGTGATGGTAAGTGCTTTGAATGTAGGTTGCAAGCAGGAAATATGCATAACATGGGGGTGGGACAGGACATTTCCTTTATCATTTGAAAGACTCTAGCTTTATTTTGGATCATTTTTGTGGAAAGTTTGCTAATGACTGTCAGTCTTTTATTGACAAAGACGTGCAACCTTGTGTTCATGCTGTGAACTAAGTAGCAGAGGTGAGTGTTTTTGTGAGGTTATACGGGACACATTTTTAGCAAGAATGCTTTGAGTTTGCGTTAGTTATATTTACAGTTGAAGTCGGAAGTTTACATACACTCACCACTCCACAGATTTTATGTTAGCAAACTATAGTGTTGGCAAGTCAGTTAGGACATCTACTTTGTGCATGACAAGTAATTTTTCCAACAATTGTTTACAGATTATTTCACTTTTAATTCACTATATCACAACTCCAGTGGGTCAGAAGTTTACATACACTAAGTTGACTGTGCCTTTAAATTTTTAATATTTGGTCACATATCCTTTGGCTTTGCATGCCATGACTTCCTGATGTCTGTGACCCAACAACATCAAAAGACTCTTGATATCTTATTTTCTGGTACTCTTACAAGCGATACTATAACGTCTTTGCATTTGAATGGATCTCTATGGGAATTGGGGGGTGGGACTAGATTTAGCTGTAAATTATGCTGTAACAGTATGGAAACACATGGTTGGCTAAATGGCTCTAACTCATCAAGGGTCGGATGTATCAAACAAGCCTTAAATCATCACTCTGCTGTCAGAAATATAGTAAATATGGATGGATAACTTGAAGGGTTTCTTCTCCTGACTTATTTTTCCATAGAGTTCAATAGGAACATTTGTCAGGAGAAACAACCCTTAAAGTGATCCATCCATATCTACTGCATATCTGGCAGCAGAGTGATGGTTTGAGCCTGGTTTGATACCTCAGACTCTTGATGGCTTACAGCCATTTTACCAACCATGTATTCCATACTGTTACAGCATAATGAACAGCTAAATCTAGTCCCACCCCCCAATTCCCATAGAGATCCATTCAAATGCAGAGGCATTATAGTATCGCTTGTAAGAGTACCAGAAAATAAGATATCAAGAGTCTTTTGATGTTGTTGGGTCACAGACATCAGGAAGTCATGGCATGCAAGGATATGCGCTGACCCACTGGAATTGTGATATAGTGAATTAAAAGTGAAATAATCTGTGTGTAAGCAATTGTTGGAAAACTTACTTGTGTCATGCACAAAGTAGATGTCCTAACTGACTTGCCAACACTATAGTTTGCTAACATGAAATCTGTGGAGTGGTTAAAAATAAGTTTTAATGACTTTAACCTAAGTGTATGTAAACTTCCGACTTCAACTGTACATGTGGTCATCCATCTCTATAAAAGGGATTTTGGTAGCACAAACACTTAAAGGGAATGCATTCCAAATATATAAGCCAAAATTAGTTTTGGTTTGTAATGTGTTCATTTTTAAAAATGTTTTGTCATTGTATTATACTTTAGTTAGACTGTAAGAACATGGATTTTTTTGTGCATTAAGAGACCTGTTTAGTCTGGAGTTTGAAATGCATTGTAATTACTATGCATATGCCTTTGAGCAATATAGCATGTGTATGCTATTTTGATGAAAATTGACTTTTTGGAAGTTTTTAATACATTATAATTCAGCAAAAGTAGCAGTCCTTACCACATATTATGCAACTATGATACATTTTATGTGTCTGCCATTTAGGTTCTTTTGACAGTTTGCATATTACAGGAGATGCTAGCAATATTGCCGATGAATAAGTAAAAACAGAGGCTGTTAAAGGCTTACCTAAAGAGTGTTGATGTGCAAAATGAATGGTATGATGTATTGTATGATAATACCTTGAGTATTGTGGCCAGTTTAATTTCTACTCATGAGTAGCAGAATTGGGTCCAGTCAGTATTATTGTTTTATTCAGTGTCATACTGAGTGTGCCTGGATAACTTATTTACATTTTAGGCATTTAGCAGACGTTCTTATCCAGAGTGACTTGCACTGCTAACATTCTTTAGTTAAATTATACAGCTGGATATTTACTGAAGCAATTCAGGTTGAGTACCTTGCTGAAGGGTACAATGACAGTGCCCATATTGGAATCAAATCTGCAATCTCAGAGTTACAATCCCATTTCCCTAACCATTATGCGACACTGGACTACAGTTCAGTACCACAACCTGCTGTCTCCAGTCAAACAAAAAGTTGAACAAATTCTTGCAGCAACACTCAATACTAGAACAGTATCTAAAGATGCCTACATAGTATGTTAAATAAGAAAGATGTTGGTAGAAATTTTTTTTTTTATCATGTATTTGTCTGTTTCTTTTTTTGCACTCAATGCAATATTACTTAAGACTGTAGAAAAGACTTAATCTCTGTTTTTGAGATATTAAAATGAGCAAGTACACTGGGAGTTTAAAATTACAATTTGGGCTGGAACTAAAATTAAGGTCTTGATACAACCGCTAGTTAAAGACCTCTTATTGGTGAGACATTTTACAAAACACTGAAAACTATGAATAATGGTTTATACCTACGGTTTTGATGTGTGTATATATTTTGATTTAGTCTGGACTCCTGTGATATATTAAATATTCTGACTGAAAAAGTATGTGCTAAGACCAAGGTCATAAATCTAGAAGTTCAAAAGCTTTGACCATATTTGACCATCTTTGCCAATCATTGACTGATTCCTCTAATTCACAAAGGAAGCAACACAGTTAATCTGTTTCCTATATAATGTGTTTCATAAAGAATTCTGTACTTTGAAATTGGAAGTTTGTGCATGATTCAGAGGAGTCAAAAGGTCAATCGGTTTACATGCATATATTGAAGAAAATGATTGCACTGAGAAAGCCAATCGTATTCTGTCACATAGTAAAACAAACATCTCTCAGTAATGAGAAATTAAATTAGAAGTAGTCACTCAGTCCTTTCTGGGTTGCAAAGATTAGATGTATGATAGTTCATAGTTGGTGAAAAATCTAAAACTTTTTAAGTGTCAAACAATTTCAGTGCATTGCACAGCCTCAGGCACTAGTTCCTGATATTTGTATGCAATTGGGTTATGCTACTGTTCAGTGTCTTATTGACCAGGTCTTGATGTCATGATATGAGCCATGTGTATCAAATTTATACCAAGACTTTTGTTTCTGAAAAGGTTGTTCCAAGTTGGCTTGAAACAGTTATTGTGGTAAAAGAGAAGACAATTTAGTTGCTTGGTTTAGCTACTTGTCTTCCATTTCAAAAGCAATTTTTGTCAATAAAAATCAGATATTGTCAATATTCATTCAAATATCATGTAAGGACAAAATAATTGATAGTACTTATTTTGACTGTATTTGACATTGTTTTACATAATTAAAGGAAAATAGTGTTGCTTTGAAGGAAAAAATAATAAAATGACTTCAGGCAGATGTGGAGTTCTGTGAACATATTTCTTGTTCATATTATGAATGTTTTATTTTTGGGAGAATTGATTAGAAGTTTAACATTTCCAAATCCTTCTAAACATAATAACAATGCTTCATTATGTAAACTTTAAATACTATATGCTTTGAATGTTGCTCATGTAAACCTTGATGATGTAAAGAGGTGAGTTTGCTTTGAAATGCATTTGTCTCAAAACGCTGTAAATCTGTTGATTCTGCTATTGTGAGAGTACAATGCCATTTGGATGGACACTTTATTTTCTGTAGATGTATTTTTATTACAGACAGGAAACTGAGGGAAAAGGCTGCAGTGTTAAAATGTTGCTTAAGGGATAGAGTATTTTATTTTACTTTATAGTTTTATTTGAAATTTTTAAAAGTCGTATCAATGTAAAGTTTCTCAAATTTAATTATTGTGCACTCTCAAGACTTTTGTACTGTATTTGATAATGGCACTTTGTTTTGATTTTTTCCTCTTCTTTGAAGTGTTTGAAAGAACATTTTTGTAAGAAAATTAATCTTTTCCAGAATAAATGTTCTTAATATGTAATGCCCATGTTTACTTGCTCCTCCATGTTTTATTTTCTTATCCTCATAATCACAATGTTAATTTCTACAGTAAAATTTAAAACCTGCTGTAGGAAAGTAGGTTAAAAACATGCTGGGTGGTATTGTCGTTTTTGGTGGTGCAGCAGTTAAATGGAACTGAACAATTTAATGCAATTTAGACAAGCTTTGCACTTTGCTACCCCTAATTTGAAATGAGTGATTAACCAACTGCAGAAATGGTTAGTTATTTCTTCTGTCTATATAACTGGATTAGTTTGCCAGTTAGTTACTTCCACAGATACTAGATTAAAACATGGTTAATGATTGTGGGTTAAAGAGCTCATTTTGAGATTGAAATACATTACTATGTTTTCAAAATGAACATGAACACAGTTTTGTTTGCAACTCCCTACTATATGTTTAACCTATTGCACTGTATGGGCTAGTAAGAGCCTGTTAGATGTAGTGTTCCACTTCTAAGTAATTTGTGGTCGTTTCTATTCGTGTCACATTTTTTTTTCTTTCATTTGTTTTGTTAAACTGCTATTCTCTGTCTCATTCTTTGAAGCCTTTATTATATCTCACCTCACAGAGCCCTCATATGAAGCTTGTGTTCGCGTTGATGTTTAGTTTTGCTACCCAATAACATTATCTGTTTTGTAAATGAAAAGCTCAGTTTCAGCCTGCGTCATTTATTTATTTATGTTTGTGGTGACATTTCTATGTATAAACATGAATACGTGTTCTGATAGTGCAATTGCTACATTTTAAAATATGAAGGAAAAGAAACGGAACGAATGCTTTTCAGAGTCACCTAACCTCAAAAGACGGTCGGAACATCCCCGGTCTCTCTATGCCTCCAGATAAACCTATTTCTCATTGGCTAAGCGCTCTCAATCTACGTTTGAATTGGACAATTGAATGTCAATCTCAAACCATAGACCCATTTACAGCCAATCGCTTGTCGATTAAGGGGTGTGTGATGGGAGCGGAAGGAAGACTTACAGTATGCTGTGTTTATTTAAGCTAGCTAAAGACAGTTATTCATTTTCGGTGTCTGAAATAATCATAACGTCATTTTATTAAGGTAAGTGGTATTTCTAGAAGCTTGCATTGCATTAAAAATGAAGCAGTGACCCGCATGATGAGGTAGATTAATAAAGAAACCAGTTATCTTGCTAGCTTTAGTAGCTAGATAGGTACTGCAAGTAGCTGTTCCTGTCACGCTTCAATGCCTGGCGTGTCGAATATAGAGTAGTTTATTGACAGCGCTTGTCAGTTATTCAACTTTACTTAACATTTGCAACATCATCTTATTAGTCTGTTAGCTTGGCTGCTTTGCAACGCAGCGCCTTTGTTACATCTGAGTATAGTCAACGAGCTATATGCGTAGCCTAACGTTACCTATTTAACTGCACGGTTGTGCTGCATCGATTTGTTTTTACATTAAGTAGCTAGTTGCTCTAAATTAGACTCTAAAGTAGTCTAACTTAGATCGCCTAGGTAGTCGAGGTAAATGTTAATCGATATAGTAATTTATGAAGACATCAAATCACATTCTTTTTGGGATTTTGTGCGAATGTTGTATTATAACGTTTAACATAAAACTAGAGGCATGCATGAAGGCAAGCCTGAAGAGAAGCGGTAAATATTGTAAAATAAAATGTTGACTGACAATTACATTTTTCCAAGTAGCTTTTCATGCTGCAGACAAAACGGGAGCACGAAGTGGACAACGGTGAAAGCCGACTACTCAACCAAGCAGTGTTCAAAGACGATGACAAACTCCTGGCCAGTCTTCTCTGCCAGGAGAGGTACAGGAAGTTTATCAACACCAGGAGTGGCTGGGGTATTCCGGGCACTCCTTTACGGATGGCCGCATCTCGGGGACACCTCCGGTGTCTGGAGGTCCTTCTGGCCCACGGCGCCGAGGTGGACAGCCTGGATGTGAAAGCCCAGACCCCTCTTTTCACAGCCGTCAGTGGAAAGTATCTGAGCTGCGTCTTGGCTCTGCTCAAGGCGGGAGCCAACCCCAATGGCAGCATGTACAACAACTGCTCTCCTGTGCTCACTGCAGCACGGGAGGGGGATGTTGAAATCTTGAGAGGGCTCCTGCGGCACGGCGCAGAGGTCAACGCGCGGTCCAAGGTTCTGCTGTGGGCTTCGAATGCCTCGGTCTCCAGCGGACCACTCTATCTGTCGGCAGTGTACGGACACTTAGACTGCTTCAAGGTCCTGCTTCTCTATGGGGCTGATCCCAATTACAACTGCACTGATGAGAAGCTCTTCAGGAGGATCAAGCAGCCCAAGACGGTGATGGAGATGTGCTTGAGACATGGCTGTGGTGTGGAATACGTCCAGCTCCTGATAGACTTTGGGGCAAATGTTTACCTTCCCACTCTCATCATAGAGAAATCTACAAAACAGAATGAAGCAGTGGAGCTCTTACTGAAGGAAAGAGGTGATTATGCTTCCCTGTTGTGCATAAAATGTGTTGGCCTGTATTAGGTTTCAACGTGTCCAAACCTATCTCTAAATGAACAAAGTGTATCTAGTGATGGCTCCTTAAATTTTGAATTGTTGGAAGCAACCAGTCTGCTGTGCCTTAATGTTTAATCCACAAGTGTAGAGGTTTATAGACTGACTTTAAAAACCGTTCTGTTTTGTTTTTCTCCTTTTGAAGGTTGTCCGAAATCCCTGATGTCGCAGTGTCGACTGGCTATTCGAATGCACCTGAAAAAGTTCAACAAGATGCATTGTATTGATGACCTGGAAATGCCAGCAGTCCTGAAGAACTTCTTGACTTACAGAACGACACCATCAAGAAGCTTAACATTCTGACTCGAGTGTGTGACTGTGCCTTGATTATACAATATTATCAGTTTACAATCTGGATATTGTGGTACTGTTAGAGAACAGTGCTATCTTTTCAGTGATTTTACTTTATTTTATTTGTCAAATTTGTATTTTCTTTGCTAGCATAATCGTTATTGCTGATGCAGCATTTTGGTTTACACTTTTTCATCACATCAAGGTTTTTTATTTTTTTGTTAGATTTTCCAATTTCCCCTCTCTAAGATTTATTTATTTTTAATCTGGAGGAGAATTCGAGTACTATGCTTTATCTTAAAACATCAGAGCTCTAGACAATACATGCTGATCAAGCTTCTCTCGTAAATGGAACCGCTTCATGGTTCAATAAATTGCTGTCAGTAAATGTTTGGCTTTACATTGTTTATTTACCATTATTATATGAATTCTTATTTTTATTATTATTATTAGTAGTAGTAGTAGTAATAAAGATAATAAGAAGAAGAATATAGCAATTTGTAGAAAATGAACGTAGAACGTTTTTGGCCTTTTAATTGAACTGTGTTACTGTGTTTGAATGAATTATCTTGCACTTAAAGGTTGTATCAGCGATTTTGGGTGACGTCACTTCTGAAGCGAAATCCCAAACAAACATACTTTTGAATAATTATGTTATGTTTTAAAAAATAGTGTTCAAGCATCCAGAATTATAACCACGTTAATAACGTTTGTAAGAAACCAAACCGTTTGTAAATCCGTCAAGATTTCAGCGAGATAAGAGTATTAGCGTTTGTGCAGATCATTGTGATTGGTTGGAATACTGTTTATTTTGGTTTTGAGTGGTTGGTAGTACCATTTGTTTTTGTGTACGATCTCGGAGCATAGGCTGCCTACAGAGACGCGGTTTTTTGACGGCCTGCTTATGGGCCGGGCAGCTAGCGGATCGTGAGGAAAAATCAGATGAATGTGATCATTTATGTTTCCACCCAAAATCGCTGATACAACCTTTAATGTTTAGCGTCTAGTTCAAAATAATAGTTTATTCGGATTTGGCGAGAACTGGAACACTGAACCAAGCTGCTACAGCTGTTTGTGTAACTGTTTGTCGTTTTACTCAGCGACGCTAGGTGTCGTGGTAGGAATACTTGTCCATGGAATGAATATGCACATAACTAAATCAGCATGAGGCATTTATTTTTGGATTTATATTCAACGATTTTCTAAGTTACTTAAGTTGCAAACCATTTTTTATCTAGATAAATTAATTTATTCCTCGGTTTAAATATCACGGTAACGTTTGCTAATGATTATAAGTGCTATATGAGACAAAATATGATAAATCGGCAGACAGGCAGTGTGCAGCATGAAAATGAACCAACACCAACAGTAAGTATAGGCTTAGTAAACGTTTCTGAATATGATGGTCTCAATGTCTATTTGAGAAATATTGTAGGCTACTCTCACTCCAGCTACTCATAAGATTTATCGAGCAATATTCTATTTTCTGCTTGTCAATCGGACCGTTTCCTCATCAGTCAAATTGGCAGCGTATCGCTCCTCCCATGTTTGTACTATGAGTACCAGTATGTTGCTTTACCTCAACAGGAGGCTGAATCAGTGCAGAACAAAGTGTACCTGATTGAAAGCGTACAGCTCAGTAGCGTTAAATCAGTATGATTGTATCTAAGAGATGTAGCTGATAAGAAGGTGAGACAAATCATTTTCTCATTGCTTAGTTAATGATTGTCTAAGAAACCGGTATATTCGCCAGCATAGAATGGTAGCTAGCTAAGTTCCTTCTGAATTGTAGCTAGTTAACAGCAGACCTTCCCTTTGAAAATAACGTTAGCTGGCTCCCCGACATGAGATCGGTACTTAATTAACCGGTATTTTAAGCGAACGGTTTGCCAATGATTTCGATTTAACGCGAACATTTCAGTCTAGCACCATAGAACTCTAGTTTATTTGTTAGTGAACATTTGCTAGCAAGCTAGCTAGCAGCATAGTCAGCAAGTAGGCCCAGGTGGCAGCTGTTATTTGTAGTAACGTTAGTAGTGTACTTTGTTGTGGTTTGCTGTGTCTGCAACTCACCTTGCACAGGTTTATTGGCAACCGATTATAAACATTAGTTTTGATATATTTCTAGCTATCTGCACGTCTATGTGCAATAACGCTATATGCAGTGAGGCAGACCCCACAGTAGCCTATGCTGTGCAGGTTTAACGTTAGCTAACGTTACACTGTTGCTCGACTTTCCCATCCATCAGGCTGCACAGAATGTTCCACTGTTTGCATGTCTTCTCAAATGAATAATTATTGGTTCTGAACCGCAGTGTCATATCTTTATTCAGCAAGCGCACTGCTGTTCAGTATTTTAATAAATAGGCCTACAGACACAAACTAATAGGCTAACCTTACTTGGTGACTATGGACATTCTCTAAGCTGCGATTTGAGTGAGCTTGGAACAAAAATAATTGAGTCTAGAGAACCAGTGTTTCAAAATGTCACCCCATATTTGACTGTCAAGGTTACGATAATGGGATTGGCAAAGCGCAACCCATTTTTGTGGTGACTTTATATGTACTACGAATAGTGCTGCATCGCCAGTATGTGGCTATAGCCTATCGGGAGTTACATTTTAATGTGTATTGCTCACTGGCGTTGTGGCTTTATTAAGATCTGTCAGATATGATAGGAAACAATTTAAGCGTGTAGCTTGAATTAGTCTTCTTTTAGATAATCTAAAATATTGATAGATTTCAAGGTTGGAGACTGTAACCAGGGGATGTTTTAACTCCTGCCAGGCACAGGTTCAGAGGTAGGCTACAGGGATGGATTGAATAGCCTATATTAGCGAGAAGACACTATTTTTAAGTTTAGAATGAATGTGCCACTGCACGTTTTTCTTGATGGAGACGACCTACGAAACCTATTGAGATTTCTTTAGTGCAAATGCCAAGTGTCAGAGATGTATCTTAATTCCTGCACACCCCCATAACGTTCATAAATTGTAGTATAATTAACTGTATAAAATATAGAATTGCATTTTTTATCCATTTGAAGAGGTAAAATAATTTAGTTTTGGCTGAAAGTTTTGTATGTAATTCTACTTGTTCCTGAAAGTTTCAGGGAAATGTGTATGAGGATTGCTAAAGAGTTTAGGGTGTCATTAGCACCTATTTCAAGCAGTGCCTGCTTCATCATCGTATGAGGTACAAAATGAGGTAGTATGAGGTAATGAGACAATGACTTGTTTGCGGTCACATCTTTACATTTGCAGTATTTTTTCTGCAGCTTTCTTTGATTTAGCCAGCATATAATTTTTTTCTTAACTATAATACATTTTTATATGCTAGTTTATTTTAGTTTTCTTTAGCTTTCTGTAAGTGAATGTTGCTGCCAGCAAATAACTTTCAGATGTAGCCTATTGAATGCTTGTAGAGTCATCCATGCAATATACACAGTGTTCTGAGAAACAGCTTGTGTACAGCCTCATTGTTCACAACCTGGTTGCTTGTGTTTTTGTTTGAATTTCAGAAAATATGTCATCGCATGGTTTTGAAAGAGACCCCGACAGCAGTGTTTTCAGCCATGTTCATTCTTGAGCGCATCCTCCAATAGACGGCGTTGCCATGGAGCTGAGCAAAGGAAGTGAGCCGACAAGTAAGACAAAGGCTTTGTCTGATGGCTGTGACGAGCCGGCTAGAGGGAGTGAGGCCCTGCAGGCTGAGGCAGAGCCGCCATCTGAGTCCTCTGATGCAAGTCCCCCTGAGCCACAGCCACCCGGGAGGCTGAGGAAGACTGCCTTCAAGCTCTTCGGGGGGCGTAAGAGCATTTGCTCCCTGCCCAGCTTCTTCGGTGGTAAAAACAAAAGCCAAGGAAAGGGGTCTTCGAAAAAGGGATTGAGCAAGAGCAAAACGCATGACTGCATCAACAGGGTGGCTTGGGAGGATGGCAGAGGTGCTGGGTGTGTTCCAGCAGGGGACTTTGAGTATCACGGGCAGAAGGGTTCTGTCAGTAAAACCCTGACCAGCTCTGTGAGCGCGCATGCCATGAACGACCCTGGGAAAAGGACAGAGTTTCCCAAAGGGGAATCGACCCACGCGCTGTCTTCGGAGATGGGTGACCACAAAGTTGCTATCGACAAACCCACTCTGTCCTTCACTCGTCCAAAGAAGGGATTGAAAGGGCTGTTCAGCAGCATCAGGCGTCACAGAAAGAATAAAAATGTAGAATCTGAGAAAGGCGAGACATTTGAAATGTCTGTTAACATCTCAAAAAACTTAGTGCCCGTTTCTGGGCCTGGCATTGATCAGCATAATGGCGGACATCTGGATAGCTTAGCAGAACCCAATGTGCCTGTACTAAAGGTCAACGATGGTTTTATCATTAGCAATGATTGTATTAAAGATAAAGCTTTATCTGAAAGTGATATTGCCCTAATCAAAGGGGAGAGTGAACATTTGAAGGAAGGTCTGATTTTGAGAGACTCAATTAATATGGAAGTGCGGACTGGGATCCTGAAGGCAAACGGAGAAGCTCTTTGCTCAAACTCCGAGATCACCTATCTACCCAGCATGAATCCAGACTGCACGGAGAATGACCACCCCTCTCTTCACTCCTCCGAACAGATCAGCTTCATATTTGGGGATGTTGCTTCTTTGAAGAGCTTCGACTCGCTCACTGGCTGTGGGGACATCATCGCAGACCAAGATGATGACAGTGTGGCTGAAAGCACCGTCTCAGGAGAAAGGAGTCGTAATGCTGGGAAAAGGAGTTCCTGCTATGTCACTTACCAGGGTGGTGGGGAAGAAATGGCCACCCCTAATGAGGTTGATAGTGATTATCTCCAAGGCTTGTGGGAAGATGTAGGTAAAGCGGATGTTTGCTATACCTCCAGCCAGCAGTCAGATTTTATGGAGCCAAGTGAGAGCCTAGTACCATCTATGGTCACTTCTGAGATGGAAGCTGCCAGAAGTTCTACCTTCACTCATGCTGCTGTCGATAGTTCCCTCACATCCGGGGATGTTTTGACCCCCCAAAGTGACCAGCAGGAGTCTGTCCCCAACAGCGATGAGGGTTATTATGATTCCACCACCCCAGGGCCTGATGAGGACGGAGACAGAGTTAGCAGGTTAGGAAACGAGAGACTGCCGAGGGATAGTTACAGTGGCGATGCACTTTATGAGCTGTTTGAAGCAGATGATAGTCTCATGAGTCCCCATCTTGAACATGAGTCCTCCTTAGAGACACAGCCACCCACCCCGGATCCATTGGAATTTCTGGGTGTCGCACTGCAGAGTGCTGAAGCAAAATTGCGCACTGCTTTCAGTCACAAAACTGGTCTGATGGAAACTGAGGAGGCCCGATTAACAAAAATACAACGGCACCTTCTCTGCTGTGAACTGCAAAGCATGCAGAAAGTACCTAATGAGTCTGTTGTGTTAGGGAAGGACAGATTCTACCCTGAAAAATGCCTTACTGAGTGTATCCCCAAACTGAAAAAACAGCATCAAGTTGGTCTCAAAGAAGGTCAGGTTATTTCACAGTTAGAAAGCCAAAAAGGAAAAAACAGTATGCAACTGGGATCACACAGCCTTGAAGGAAGTCCAACTGAGGCTGTCCCCTGCAATGGAGAGAAGACGCATGACAAACCTCTGCACTTAAAGGCTGTTGAAGCAGTTTTGGGCACATGTAGCTCCAAGACGTCACATCCATTACAAGAGCTGTCGCCATATGTGGAGCAAGGCAAGCAAAGGGCCGTTCTGACTGAGAAAAGAGGACAAAATGTATGCTCCAGCAAAGAAGAGGAAGAAGCGGAGGACGACCAAACTGTTTGTTTTTCCCAGGCCTTGGTGGATTTCACAAAGCACGCTAAGCTCTACAGCAGTCTGTCTGATGGTCTGGAAGGTTCTGAATCCAGCTCTTCTTTTGCTCAGAATATAGACGCACTTCCAGCTATGGTCACATTTGACATTGTGGACATGGAGGATAACGGAGAATGTGATCGCCAAATAGATATGGTTCCAGATGAGGATATTGTGTCACCCCATGAAGCTTTTGATGAAAGCTACCTGCAGAAAGATACTTTTGCCGAATGTGATAAAATATTTGAGTTCTATGACCAGGCCATGTTTCGCGGAAATACCTGGGGAGTTGCTAGTCTCCCACGGCACCTTAGCCTCACTAAGGTCAATCAACCCATGCCAGTCCCTCTGTCCTTAAACAGGAGAAGCAGGTCCCTGGACACTGACAGTCTGGAGTATGATTTGGGTGGCATGTATCTAGGACAATCCACAGTTAGCCCCTCTCCGATTCTCACCCCCAGAATGGACAGAGAATCCAAGCGGGCATCATCCCTCCACTGCAGACGGACTGGGCACTCTGCTGGCTCAGAGACGAAGGACAGCAGCAACCTCAGGGCTTTGTCACGGCAACAAGGGCCTGCGGGGTCCTTTGCGCACCCTCCAGCAGATGGGAGGAGAGTGTGCCAGTTGCAGGGTCTTGTTCCTGTTCTGAAAGAAAGGGCAAACCCAACCTGTAGCCTGACAGGACCACTGGAGGCTGAGTCAGGTGGACATGCTCCCAGTCATAACACCAGACCACAGATTTCAAGTCCCACGGTGGAAGAGCGAGGGGTTTGTAATCCTATAGCACAGAGCCCTGGGCACTTGACTAGACCGTCCCATCTGCCCTTGCGGTCTGCTGGCTGTGGCTCTCAACCCCATCGCACTTTAACTGGGGCTTCCAGAGAGAGTTCGTGTGACAGAACCGATCGTGCGTCAGATGACCGGAGGGAGTTGCACTTCCTGAAGAATTATGCCTCGACACAGTACTCTGATTCCTCCCATCAGAACGCTAAAATCAAACCCATAGGGGTCACCCAGGGAACGCCTCATTTTCACTCTGACACCAGTGGTGCATCAAAAGCGGCCAACATTCAGGAGCACAGAGAGTTTGTCAAAAAAGGCAGAAAAGTGGTTGATGGGGCATTGCCTGCTGAATGTAATAAGCACACTACATAGTCTACACCTTATGAACACATAGCCTTTAGTATTTTTTGTTATATTTGTATGTAGCTAATTTTGTCATCTGGGTCGTTCCATGCCATTTCACACGCCATGACACCCAACATCTCAGATTGTTCTGAAATATTATTCATGTAACAGGAGTCGTGTATGTATAGTTGTAGAACTATAATTTTATCTCAGAGAAATCAAGCTAATTGATTACACCGAAATTGGACATTTCAGCTTGGTATGGTTCACATAATATTAATTAAATATAGCACCCTAAATGCAATATGGACCAAAACCTTCCTTCCTAATGATGATTTAGACATGAGGGATCTAAATAAATAGTTGAAATCCACCCATGGACCCCCCAAACCCCACCCTAATCCCAGCACAACAGACAGTATATAATATCAGTTCTGTTTGATCAGTAGCATGGAGCTATGGCTCGGACGACTGTTTCTTTATACTATCTAATGTATTCCCAGTGAATATGGTGGTGCTTAATTTCCCCTGTACATTGATGGATGTCAAAATCAACTTTTCTGTGTGAAATGACATGGAATGACCCATCTCACATGCCACCAAAGACACCCTGCAAGATGTTGCTTCACCAATAACTTAATTTCTGGCCCAAATAGCTTACTTTTTATCATGTAGTATCTGGCAAAAATTTGGCACTTTTGTATGTAGTTTTTTTATGGGAATGCTACCAGCACACCTCATGAACTTTAAATGTATTATATTGTGATGTAAAAACGTAATCATGAGGTGCATGGTGCATTGATCTACATTTGTAGTTCAGCCTCATTACTCAGTTTAGTTTCAAATTTTATAGCTCACTCAGAGGTTACTGGTTCTTATAGAAATAGTAAGAACTGTCTTTAGAAAAATATTTCTTTACTTGATAAGCTAATGTTTGTTGGAGGAAACATGTTTTCCTGGGAAGAAAGTGCTCTTTTGCCTCATTCTGGAAGGAACTGGAAAGCAGTGTGTAGGATTAGAGTATCTTGGACTGTGTTTTTCCAATCTTTCAGATGAACTGGCTTAAAATCACGGCTATTATCACTTACACTTTCAGGGACAGATGTCAACACTGCAGTACATTTGAAAGGATTTCATGTCTGAAATGGCTCAGAATGAATGGCACTATCTGTTTAAAATGCAAAGTACAATATGCTCCTGACACCTGCTATGTTTCTTATGTTTGTCTGGTGGCTGGTTCTATTTTCCGAATGTGTTGGGTCTTTCATTTCTTACATTGTTTTTCGTGTTTACAAATGTATAATTTTTTCCCTTTGTTGCTGTTTACATGGATTCTTATTTGCTAGAATTGTGCACCATTACTATTTAACTAAAAACAGGCAGTGTGTGTCTTGCTCCTGTTTTGAAGTAAAGATGATTCAAGAAGTATAGACATTTTCCATGTGTATATGAGCATCTTGCTCCTGTTTTGCAGTGAACAACTGCACCAGGTGATTTTTGGGCTGCAACCCCAAGTGACTGCAGGATGAAACCCTACTAAACATGTTGTTTTTCCATTGTTTTGCTTATTTGTGATGTAAACTTTTCAGTGTTAAACATCAGGGTTGAACATATACACAATGTTTTGTGGATACTTTATTTCCAATACCAGAGTGCTTAGTTTCAGTATGTTGAAGACAACAGTTGTTGTGCATTACATAATACTACAAAGCTTACATTTAAGTCAGTCAACATCAATATAAATGTTACCCTAAATGAGGGATAAGAAAAGCTAGAGAGAAAAAAAAAAAAAAAAAACGTTTCCACACGGCTTGCTTGATAAAGTAATGTCCTGTTTTTATGCCTTGTGTATAAATGATTGATGTGTAGCCCAAAGCATGCATGACATTTTGATGCCATGTAAAACACTACTCTTTCATATAAAGTCACAGTATATTTCCAGAGAGGTGGTGATTGTTTTCATGAATGCCATTGGCTAGAGACAGGGTACCTGTGACTCGTTTCGGTGATGCATTTTAAGAGACACTATTTTCAAATGCTTAAGTACACAATACATTACAAACACAGATTCATCTAGATCTCTAAGCACTTACAAGAAATTTTTAAAATCCACACCCCCTGCTGGTCCTTCCCCCTGTAGTATCGATTTCAATTCCAGTGTCAACAGCCATGGTCTTTAGACGTAGCTTAATGAAGGCTGTGGAATTTTTTTGAAGATTCCTAATGCCAAGTTAAACTGGAAAACAAACTTTCCTCTGGATTTAAAGGCTTTGCATATCTTACAGCAAAATTTGATATAGGTCTATACCATGCCTTGGCTAGAAGCTGCTAGAGTCTTTCAAGACAATTTAGCATATGTTTTCATAGTACAAATGGACAGATTAGGACAAATGTCTGTGTGCACTCAAGTGCCTTTTCAATATAATCTTCACATACTAGTGGAACACTATTTCTTTTAAAATGTCCTATTGTCGTTTATGCTCTAATTGTTCACTGTGGGAAATTTGTGCAAGAAATGTATCTATTTTGTTTAACCTTTTCTGACTCGCTGTTCACTGAAGCAAAGTTTGAACAAAGAATGTGCTCTTGTCTCCTGCCATTGGAAATCAGTCTGAAATGGAAGATCCTCAGCCATGTGATCAGTTATTTGTATTCATTGTATTTGTGGCCTTGGCTGTTCGCTATAGAGGGACTGCTGCTGAAGCTTGTTCACTGACCAGCTGTCTGCTTTTTGGTACCTATTGGTTGCCAAAGACCTATTTGGCAACCAAAGAACACCAATTCATAAAGCATTAGGTGAAACCTTTTGAAGAGGTTAAACAAGCAACCTCTTGAGATGTTAAAAAGGTTTCAGATTTTTGTCATATTATTTTTAATTGAACCTCAAAACATGCTGCTGTTTTGTGAAACCTTTTGTTACATGGAAATTCAATGGGAATTGTAGTTTTGGCACTACATGTTTAATATTCATAAGTTTCCTTGGGATTCAAATTTTTTATTTGTTATATCATTTTACATTTTTGAGTCCCCATAAACCATATTGTATGCAACCATGTATGCAATTTCCCAGAGCTGGTATCTAGATTCTTAGCTGATATTAAGTGCCATTGATAGTGACATAATTCATAGTGAAATATCAGTTTTAGGTCATGTTTGTAATCATTGTTTACTGTGTAGATAAAGAAAAAAAAAATGTGTTCATACAGAAAGATCTTTTTATAGTGTATTACCTGAATTATTTTTTTTTACATAATTTGTCCGATGCTTTTGTCCTAGATATGTTTTTCACTATTATGTTACTGTCTTTTTTTGTCTGATGCTGTTGTGGAGACAGGCATTGTGTTCTACAAGCTGTCAAAATAAACTTAAACAATGCACATTAAACTTTTGTTTCTGTTGACAATTTGTCAATTAATTTGATCAATACCCCAGATTTAAAATTACATAACTGAAATTGATGGTCATTCATAGTTTCTCTTTGTTGAGAACACAAAAAAAGGTGGTGCCTTCAGCATTTTGTTAGTCAGGATGGGCTACTCGAATGACTATTGCTGTGAGCGAATATGATCCCTGTCCCCTGTCCCCTGTCCCCTGTCCACTCAGACCCCTGTCTACTGTGTGCCCTGTCCCCTCACTTTGCAAGCAGTGTGTGAAAGAAATCCTGCAAAACTTTTCAAACTAGTGAGGAAGTACTTTGTAATATTCTTTTTATTTTTTATCAAGAATATCAATCAGTTTACATATGACAATGGTTACAAAGTAGATTATGAATGAAGATAAAATAAAAAATAAAAAGCGAGTAGTTCGTAATATGCATAGACGTTAATACATTTCCTTTACACTCTTTGATAAGTGCCGTCCACAATTATTGGCACCCCTGGTAAAGATGAGTAAAAAGGGTTATAAAAAATTGACCTTTTGGTTAATTGGCTTAATCTCACTCTGAAAAAATAAGAAAATTGAAGTAAATTTATTCTGAGAAAATGAAATCACCTCATCAAGAAATAATTATTTTTAATGAAACCACGTGTGCCACAAAGTTTTAAAGTTGATCAGAGTGTTTAGGAACTTTCGAGCAGTAATCCATGACTTCCTGTTTCACTGGGATATAAATATGAGGTGACACAGAGGCCATATTCCCAGAGTGCGTCCCAATATTCTTCACTCCCAACCTCCCTTCCTCCACTCCCCGACTACCACTCCTCTCCTACCCGGGAGTATGCAAAACTGCCTGAACGTTTTGAGTACAAGTATTTGCATGTACAGTATACAATGTACATGACATTGCGGTTTGCGTCGAGACATTAATACGTAATTAAGATGTAATCAGCGACATTAGATTAAAACACAAAGATACGTTTCCGGGGCACGGAGTAGAGGAGTGATAGTGGAGGAGGAAAGGAGGCATTTTTCGACTATTGGGACACACCCCCTAAAAGAAGATAAGAGAACACACCAAACAAATGAGGGAAAAGTGTGTTGAGCTTCATAAGTCAGAGAATGGCTATTAAAAAAAATAGCTACTCACCTGAAAATACCCATTTCTACCATTAGGGCAATACTTAAAAAGGTCAAAGCAACTGGAACTGCTACAAACTTGCCTGGAAGAGGACCCAAGTTAATTTTGTCCCCATGCATAGTGAGAAGGATGGTAAGAGAGGCAAAAAATCCCCAAGGATCATATTTGGATTTGGAATAACTTTACAAACTAAAATGGATGGTTTATCTAGATTAATTTACCCAGCTCTATCTTTTAACTATACCAGCTAAAACTATTAAGTTGATCGATCAAACCTTCAATTATATATGGAAACACAAGGTCCACTATACATAAGAAAATGTGATGTAATAAAATCTTATGGGGAGGGGGGACTGAATGCAATAGATTTTGACTGCATGAATGGGATGTTGAAACTTGGTTACAATCCTTTTTGAGCAATACTGAAAGCCTTTGGTTCTGTGTGCCTGCTAAGATCTTTAAAAAAAAGTAGGAGGAATGGAATTTCTTCTTAAATGTGACTTCGCTGTTAACAAACTACCATTCAAATGATCCAACTTCCTAAAAATAAAAAAAATATTTACTCATCTGGGTAAGTATGTCATCTGGGTGTTTCAAGTATACTGCAATTTAAAAAAAATTTTTTTGCCTTCTCAATGACTTTCTCGTCCTATCTACTCACCAAGGCTACTCAATAGTGTGGAAGAGTGCTGATTCGGACACAGCCCCACTCTACTACAAAGACTACAAGTTGTAGTTTTTACTTCCGGTTTACCTCCTGAATCACCTCATAGATATATATCTATAGACGTGTCCGAATATGACCCCTACACCCTTTTGAGGGCGCATATTTGAGTCCACTTCATCAAAAAGCCTTTGAGTGGGCGACTTTTTCTCACAAATGGGGGCACTTAAAATACCAAGATGAACCTCTTATTTCCGGGGTTTTATTGAGGGAATTCAGGAGCACACTCATCTGCAAAACTGTGCACTCATCTGACAATTTCAGTAAATAACTCGGAAGTAAAAACGTAAAAGACATAGAGCGTATATGCATATCTATGGTACAAGATAGGTTCATATGACAAACGACTCTTTTTTAATTTGTGTGAATTCTGTAATGTAGTGGCAGCGTGAATAGGATCTTTAATGAAACAACGTAACGGTTTTTAATAAATACAGCTCCTTGAACGCTACTTGAATTAACTATTTGTTTTTTTTCTCGTAAATTGTCATTCTTGGATGGCTTGGGCACTATGGTAAGCAGGCTAGCTAGCCTATAGCCAGGGCTGGCAAAATTGTGTTTTAGAAGGTAGGAGGCAGTGTGGGCAGGTGAGCTTGACCAGTGGTTCTCAACCTCGGTCCTGAGGGCCCCTGTGTATGCTGGTTTTCGTTCCAACCACAATTGCAATTCCAGAATTTTAACAAGATGTTAATTTTTCTTAATTAGGTGCTTTTCATGTTTGAGTTCTTTACCCTCTTAAACGCAGGGGTGCCAATAATTGTGGCACACGTGGTTTTGTTAAAGATAATTATTTCTTGATGAGGGATTTTTTTTTTTCTCAGAATAAATTTACTAAATTTACTAAAGGTTGTATTTGTCTCATTTTTTCAGTGTGAGATTAAGCTAATTCACCAAACGGTGAATTTTTTATAACCCTTTTTACTCATCTTTACCAGGGGTGCCAATAATTGTGGAAGGCACTGTAGATGGAATCCAGACCAGATTGTCAGCTGTTCAACTAAATCTCAAACATTTTTTCTGGGACAATGTTTTTGCCATTTATCTTCCATCTACCATCAGTAAAATTAAAGTATACACAGTGAGAAAATAGTGCAAGCCTGAGCTTAAACTGGTGCAGAGGATCTGTAAAGAGATGTGTTCTGTCAGCTAAATGCTTCCTTTTTCCATAACAACCAGAGAACAAATAAGGGCAGAATCATTTCACATACAATGGCATCTAGAAGACATGGTGATTGATAATTCATAATTGTGGAGTAATTAGCCTTCCCACAGAATCCAATTAGCAAAGAAAGATGCACTGATGCCTAATTACAACCCTGCTTTACAATGGGGAAAACTATTAAGCATAATTGTGTCCAAGTGTCTGTGATCACAGCTAGCCTACAGTAGGCCTGAAAACACCTCTGTGACTGAACATGTAGTTGCTGGAATACAGCAGACCTGTGAGTGCAGTACATTGGAACATTCAAATGTACAATCTTATTGGGTCTTCAATTTCATAAAGAACCCAATGCATTTTTTTAGTTCAGTCAGACTGACTCACGATTGAATTAAGCAATATTATAGATTATTGTAAATGCAACTTTGGCATCAGACTCTGCCTCTTATCACTCCCTGTTTGCACAACATTGTTTTGTATAAGCCAGCCAAGATGGCAACAGGGAGTAACCACTGACCCGCCCATGGGGATCATATGAGCCCACAGGTGGATGCTGGGGTGGTGGTGAGAGCGCAAAACGTTCCTGAAAGGCGTACACGCAGGAGTACGCGGGAAAAGCCAAGCGTGGGTGTAGCATCAGCAGGGACAGCACGGCAGCAGCAGCACCATGGCAGAATGAGCAAAGCATGAACAGGTAAAGTTGGTGATTTAAATAGCCCTCCCATTTAAGACCGAAGCATCATGGCGCTTCTCGAGTTGTCTGCCCGAACTAGCTTTGCAAGCTTCGCAACATATTTTGCAATGTATTCTTCTCCAATATGATTGGGTGACAGTTTCTGATTCCTGATTCCTTCATCCTAGGGAATGAGGTCAGCTTCAACTAATGGGAGCCTTCATCCTAGGGAACCTGGG
The DNA here is from genome assembly GCA_029718625.1 of Synaphobranchus kaupii. Classification (NCBI taxonomy): domain Eukaryota; kingdom Metazoa; phylum Chordata; class Actinopteri; order Anguilliformes; family Synaphobranchidae; genus Synaphobranchus; species Synaphobranchus kaupii. The sequence continues at coordinate 26,187,806 of CM056385.1, read as the reverse complement.
AATTATTATTACCAAAGAGACAAGTGCATTTAATGTGGTAAGCAAACATCACTAGAACTATAGATAATGATATGTAAACTGTAAGCAAAGTAAGTCACCCTGAGAGTGGGTGGCCCCAAGTTCACTTCAGGTATTTAGCAGATGCTCCCATCCAGAGCAACTTACACAGCTTACATTCTCTGTACATACAATTAAGTTTTACAGCTGGATGTTTACCTAAGCAGTTCAGGTTAAGTACAGTGTTCAGGGGTACAATTGCAGCCCCCCACATGAGGGGGATCTCTGATTGACAGGTCCAATTCCCGAACTATAAATGTTTCGTTATATTTTTGCTTATACTGCCATGCATCATGGATCCAAACACTTGACCTCACACAACAGTCCTAGGTGCCTTTTAAAAAGAACAGAGGAGGCCCAAAGAGGGGCTAATGTAGAATCGACACCAGCACCAGCCAGTGACACCAGACATTTTCCTGACCAAGTTCTGACATTGCGTATGATTTGTGTACTGGTGTACATGGTTTATGGGATGTGATGAAAATTTGCGTCATCGGTGGCAGGTCAGCGGCATTAGTAGCGTAATGGTTAGGGAGCTGGGTTGTAACTGACAGCTTATAGATCCAATTCCTAGATGGCGGTCTGCTGTTGTACCCTTCAGCAAAGGTACTTTACCTGACATTCCTCATTAAATATCCAGTTGTATAAATGGATTGAATAAAGGCTGTGAGTTACTCAGGATATGACCGGCTGCTACCTTGTGTTTTACTGTGCTTTCAAAGGGCAAAACAAATCCATGGCACAATCTCAAAGGGACAGCGCAACGGATTCTGATCCTGGGTTCTTTGTTCACTGCGGAAAAAAAGGGGGGGAAAAAACAGGCTTCATGGATCCCTGAGTTTGCAACACTTTCTGAAGGAGAAGAGAGGGCCAGATATCTGTGCATACGTGGTAACCGGTGGGTCGAAGGGGTCAGTGTTCCTCTGGATGGCCCTTTGCACAGACAGGAGCGCAGCACGATGCAAACGGCACCAGTAACCGGTGAGTCGAAGGGGTCAGTGTTCCTCTGGATGGCCCTTTGCACAGACAGGAGCGCAGCACGATGCAAACGGCACCAGTAACCGGTGGGTCGAAGGGGTCAGTGTTCCTCTGGATGGCCCTTTGCACAGACAGGAGCGCAGCATGATGCAAACGCCACCAGGGATTTTACATCAGATGCTTCTGATGACCTTCAACCGTGTGCTGTGTGCTATTCAGGGCAATGAAGAGTCCCAAGAGTCTTGTTTGATCATGGGCCTTTGTACTGCGTGAGCATAATGCTGGAAGTTTTCCAATCTGAAATGTGAGGTGTGGCATTCCCATGGAACTTTGTTAACCCTCATCAATGCCCATGAGCCTGATTCTTATCCAGAGCAGTTCTATATTCAAAAGCAGCAGAATAATTCTACTTCAAACAGCAGATGGGCTGCTGCATCATGTATAGACAGCGCAGAGTCACAGGAATTGTTGGAAGATTAATATTTACACAGCATCAGATGTTTTAATCTTTTGCCACACGAGCAGACGGGAATAGGATGATAATTGCCTTTGTTGTGAGAATGCTCCTGTTCAATTCATTTAACGTATCCTAGCTTTCATGCCTTTATAGAATGTAGAATGTGTTCAGCAGTATGCCTACCGCCTGTGTACTGTATATCCATTGATCAATTCAGGTGCTTAGCAGACACTTATCCAAAGTGACTTATAAACCTTTTTTTGTTTGTTTATTATTTTTGTTTGTTTATTTCTTTACATAATATCCATTTACACAACTGGATGTTTGCTGAAGCAATTCAGGTACCTTACTCAAGGGTACAAAGGCAGTGCCCTACCTGGGAATCAAACCTGCAACCACCAGGTTATAAAGCCAGGCCCCTAACCATTACACTCCTTCCCGTCATCATAACATATTGAAACAATCCCCTCACCATTTGTTGTATCCCCCGCTGATAAGACGGTGACAATGAACAGCCTGTCCGTGTGAGCCCAATGGCGCATGCAGCATAAATCCAGGCAAGATGTCACTCTGTAAACATCCATCAATCATTTTCAATCCCTCTCAGAAAAAAATTACCAGTGGCTGCCAGCGCAGAGGGAGGTTGAGAGGTGGGTTAATCCATCAAGCAGCCTACTGCGAGAAGACTTATGTGTAATGGAAGAACGTACCCAGAGTTGCCAGACTGGAGGATTTACCCCTAAATGTAGGGGATTTAAACAAAATTCATAGGGGAAGTAAAAAAAAAAGAAGGAAAAGTTTAGTAAAGATGTACGCGAGTCAATGACAGATGGGGGATTTTCAGGGGGAATTAATTTAGGCACCTGGCAACATCGAATCTGTTCAGCACCAGCCAGCAGTGCCCTCCACAAGCCCTGGCTGGGACAGAACACAAACGTTGCCGTCATTACAGTGAAGAGCATTGCTCCAGCTATCTATATAGCAGTTTGTCGGTGGATGTATGAGAAGGCTATCCATTACTGTTTTGATAAAGTTGAATGTGGTATTGGTAGCCAGTAGACCATTGTTTTGTTTTTTTACAAGCTAATCTGTAAAAAAGGTAGGCTATTGTAAATTAAGGGTAAACGGTACAAATGCACAGATGCAGGCATTGTGCAGCTTTTGTGCTGTCCTTTGTCCGCTTTCCCAGGAACCTCTTGAAATCGTTACTGGCTCAGTCATGCGTCACAAGAGCCGGTTGAATAAAACTCGAGATTTCCCCAGCAAAACAAATAGGAGGAGACAGCTGCGGCGTCTCGCGTGGCATACTGTCCCAATTCCACAGCAAGGCGTCTGCCGTCACCTCTGACTACTTATGTGAAAATTCCCTGCAGCGACTCACGTGGCTTGCCTCTCTTGTCATTTTGATTAGGAAATTAACGACATGGGAAATACTTCCCAGACTGAATTAGCGAGAAGCGCATGCATTAGGCTACTCAACCAATGGTCGCAATAGCTTGATGGAACATTAATTTGATTTTGTACATATCCAAGCAATAAAAAGCACAATGATGAATGAGGATATTGACGGAATCATACTGAATATTGTATAACCACGTAGGCTACACCATGGTTATTAACATATAAAGAACAAAATGGATTATAAATCATGTCTGTTCCCACTTTAAGCTGTGTACTCACCAGAAAGCAAAAAAAAAAAAAAAGGGTTTTATTTAGCATAATGCTATAGGTTCTTATTTGGAACATCCACTGGACTACTATTCTGATGAATAGTCATCTAGCTGCAGGGAATACGGTTGGCAAATTTTATACTAGTGACTGTAAATAGTCTGAATGGAAAATAAACAACACATGATAATTCTGTGTGTATAGTATATAGTACATCCTGCCTGTCTTTTTGTCTGCGGTGTAATGTATTTCTCGTGGACAGAATTGCCTAAAGCTGAGAACAACAGCCTAATATCATCCTATTTAATTGTCCTAATATTAATAAGACTATTTTCTTAAAATGTAGGGAAGCACATTATATATTTTTTATATATATATATATATACTATTGAGTACATGAACTGGGAAACCTTAACAACAACCTTTATTACTTGCAGACATTTTATTTATGGTGCGGGAAAGCAATGTCTCATCGCCAGTAAACTCCCACTGCAATGAGGTCATTAGTTACAGGCTACCTCATCCACTCCGAATAGAAATTGCCCTTAATGACAACACACGTTAGTTTCTGGATTATCAGTCTTTAGACCACTGATCTGACATTTTATTCATCAATCAAACTCCAACTACCCCAAGGAACTGGCCATGCCTCATTTATTCCACTGCACTTTGCTGTCACTAATTAAATTAATTCATGTAAGGATAATAATGTCCTTCTTCAGCTGTGACAATAAAAGAAATCCCCGCTGTGGCTAATTTGATGTATTCCGCCCATCTTCCCGGTTTAAATACAGGTGCAGGTGTTTCCATTATCCAATATTATCCACCCTCAGATTACAATTCCCACTAATTCAATTACTGACATACATGTGCACCATCATGTTCACCATACTATCACATTTGACCCATTCTCTTTCTTGTGAGTATTCCGTGTCAACGGGTCTAGCAAAGCCGGAATCTTAAAATAAAAGTAAGCACATTGCTCCACTGACAAAATCACCAACAAGGAACGTATGAAAACCTCTCGGTCTAAAAAAGCAATGTGTTCATCCCGAGTAAACTGTGAGGAACACAAACACTGTAATAGTCCCACTGAGGGAAAAATAAAAACACACACACACACACACACACACACACACACACACACACACACACACACACACACACACACACACACACACACACACACACACACACACACACACACACACACACACACACACACACACACACACACACACACACACACACACACACACACACACACACACACACACACACACACACACACACACACACACACACACACACACACACACACACACACACACACACACACACACACACACACACACACACACACACACACACACACACACACACACACACACACACACACACACACACACACACACACACACACACACACACACACACACACACACACACACACACACACACACACACACACACACACACACACACACACACACACAGTTGAGGATGGGCAAAAGCAAATATTCTGGGGACAGAAAGCACCACGGTTAAAGGGTATAAAAATGCGATGACTTTGTTGAATTATTAAGTCTACACTTCAACTTTCTCACGACAGGTTATAGACAGTGGCTGGCAAAGGCTCAGCTAAAGCTCATTTGGAAAGGCAACTGTTCCAAAAGCCCATCAATCCACCAGGGATGTCTAAGGCACATGCAGTCTGATTCTTGGCTGCCAGTAGGCCATCTGTCTTTACGAGCCATTTTACTAAATTGTACATTTACTGCGGGCCGCAAGGTACAACAAAATATATTATTTGCCCCAAAGCAAAGGCAGAAACATGGCTGAATCTTTCTGCTGTCTCCAGTCTGCCATGTGAAAAGTATGTTAATGCAATAGCCTTGCATTTTATTGCTGAATGTTCAACCACTGACTGTAGCTTTTAGCCAGTGGTCTCCAACCCTGTTCCTGGAGATCTACCGTCCTGTAGGTTTTCATGGTTTTCACGGTTGCAAATAGGGTTAAACCAGCACTGCATGGTGGTAAGTGAAACTAGACTACAAAATGGCTTTGGCTATACAAAAAAGGATTTTGACAATTTAGTAAGACCTTTAGTGTGGTACCAGATACTTTAAACCAGGGATGCACAGGCCTGATCCTGGAGATCGAATGTCCTGTAGGTTTTCATTTCAACCCTAATTTGGCACAGCTGATTCTACTAATTAGCAACTCAACGAGATTTCTATTTTCTGTTGAATGAGGTGTGCTTTGCAAGGTTGTGTGAAAACCTACAGGATGGTAGATCTCCAGGATCAGGGTTGGGCAGGCCTGCTTCTAACAAATGCCAACAATGTTGATATTTCATTTACCTAAAGGCAGCTCTTTCCTTTTTACAACAGGAAGCAAGAAAATCATATAATCTTGCACTTGGTGGACAAAACACCTAGGGATATTCATGAATTTATTTTCTGAACCCCTCATGCTGACAGTGATCCATTGGAGTATCTATCTTCTAAGCCTGCAGAAACTGCTTGCCTCATGCTGTTTCTGTGCCGGATTGTTGAAAAACATGAACTTGATATAAGCTTTGGAAAATATGCCTGTAGAGATGCTATGCCCACCTACTGTAATCATTATTCCCCCCACATGGGTCACAGTCATATGGTCCAGTTACATATCTAAATGAGACAGTGGATCTGTTCCCCCACCCCCACCCCCACCCCATGATGCCTCCTCTACTTTTTAAAATAATAATTAGAAAAACAATGGTGAAAAGCAAGTGAGCAGTGAAGGGAAAAAAATTGGACTGAAGTTCAGTTTTGTATACCAGGAGATAAACCGTTGTAGAGCGGGAAGAAGTCCCAAGGTTGTCATGGCAACCCGCTGACTCAGGGATGAACGCTTTTCCACTTCTATTGCATCAGCAGGGGGATAAATCCATTAGTTCGGAAAAGCAGCCGAGGGCCCGCGGTTTTACCATACCAATCTGATCACCACTATAAAATTAAATAGAATCTCTGTGACAAGGATCATTTTCCCAATGCAGTTTCCAGTTCCTGCTGTTGTTAATGTTTCGGTAAATGTTTTCATCTTGTAACTCATCTAAATGCCTCTGAGCATGGGATAAATTTAGCCAAATGCCAAGCTACAACCACAATAGACCAGCAAAATCTGGACGATACTGAAACATAAAACTTTGAAGATACAAACACGATTCCACAGATCAAGACTGGGTACCCAAAATGAGAGGACATTCATAAAGGTTAACTCACCAGACACATCAGACCTGGGTCAAATGCACATTTGAAATACTGCAACTGTCTATATATAGGAAAAAAAAAACTATTCAAACACTCCTGCATCTCCCTGAGAATTTAACAAGACATTACTAACCAAAATATGTAGTTACGTATATATGAAAGATTTTTGTTCTGAATATTGGTGAAAAGAGACATTTCTTTTAAAGTTGTCAGTAATCTAGAGGAATTGTACTGATGTCAAAAGGATTATTTATTTCAAGGAGGCCTAATTAGTTGACCTAGGTTGCATTTCTAGTGGTTTTCATAGCAGTACTGGCCATAGATTTGCATGAACTAAAAAGTCCAATATTCACATTGTGCTGTATTGCAAACAATTACAAAAAGAGAGGTAAAAAATGTTTTTACTGATCAAATTAAAGACCGATGTGAATCAATAGACTAGGCTCCTAATTGGTGAAATTGTGGACACAAATTCAAAGACAAAGCAATTGATAATGAGCCAAACCTGCATTGTGTTAATAAATTTAAAGAAAAACATTATGAAGGAATTTAAACATGTGTTAATGTGGACCTAATTAGGAGCCTATTGATTCACCTCAGTCTTTGATCAATTAAAAGAATGCACCTCTTTATGTGTAATTGTTTGCAACGCAGCGCTGGACTGGTAATCTGGCATACCGGGCATTTTCCCGGTGGGCCGACGCACCTTGGGGCCGATATAATTAAATGTATAATTTTTAATATAAAAAAACAAACATTTTTGTTGGCCAACAACCGGCCCATAAAGCAGGGACAGCAGCCTATTGGTTCATTTTCCCTCTGTTTCTCGTGTCAGATGCCGTGGCTGGTGGTTCAGATGGCCAAAAATATAAACAAAAGCGCAAGGAGGGTGCTGAGAAGTTGCGTGTCAAAAAAAGAAAATCTAGCGGCGGATGTCACCAAATGTGCAAAAATAACTGACATGTTTGTTGCAAGGGCTGCAGTAGCTTCAACATCTACAGTACCCGACATTGTGCAGCAACAGGTGGAACTTGAAGGAGGAGAGGTGGCTGGCCATGGCCACTGCCAGGCAGAGGAGCAGCCGTGTGACAGGGGAGCCGAGGAGGGACAGAGTAAGCATGACAGGGCCGAGGGACAGAGTGAGCAGGAGCAGGAAGAGAGTGTAGTTGAGGCGGTAAGCATGGTAGCTTCATGATTAACGGACACGCAAGGGAGTGAGCAGGGAGGTAGTGTGTGTGCGCCATGCCATGATGACGATTAATTCAATTATTGTCGATGATAATAAGATAACATAATCGTAACGCTATCATAAAAGTGAGACCGTCATCTACTGCTGGTGGTCACTCAGTCAGTCAATGTCAAATAGCGCAGCATAAGCTATTGCCATTGTTTTTGTAGCTAGCATAGTTCCCTAATGGGGCAGAGTTCCCTACAGTAGGTACACATATTTAAGGGGGCCGCAAGGATGGTGTACTGGTGGGTGGTGTCTGACCAATTGTGTCCGACCGATTGTGGTGGACCGGTCTGGGACAAAAATGCCAGGGCCGATTTTATGTCCCAGTCCAGCCCTGTTGCAACGTAGCACAAAATAAGCACAAGGTGAACATGGGAATTTTATTCATCAAGGCATGAATAGCTATTTCTGACATTATGTGGCCTAACCCTTTTTACTCATCTTTACCAGGGGTTCCAATAATTCTGGAGGACACTGTACATGGTAATAGAACTGTAAGACTACACCTGTGTTATAATTTCAATGTATCGCTGACTTTTCCAAGGACACTCATATTTACAGTAAATATGATGTATGCTAGTGTCAGAGTAAATACTCAAATAACAAGACTGCTGAAATAAATCAAATAAATCGGGGTGTGATCATTGACATTTGGCAGTAGGTCACACCCAAACTCAACTGACTGCAACAGAAATACAATTTCCCTATAACCGCTTCATTTGCTGTTCCAATTTGAATTGGTTAGCTATTCCTTTTTTGTTCTATGTGCCTGCATTCATCAGAATTAATTGCGAATATGAGGTTGACTGGTTTTATCTAAACTTGCATCAAACCTCTGGATTCTTGACACATATACAGCATATATATTTGTGTGCATGTGTGTGTGCTTATATAGGTGTTCTGAATTTTGTAAAAGTTAAGGCCAGTCTAGCGCTTTTGTTGAAAGAGCCATGCTTAGTCTTGCCAGGCCTGTTCTTAGGAGGCATCAGATCAAGTTCTTTACCACGTCACTGACAAGGACGTAGTTGCCATGGAAACGGATTCAAGCAGCCCCTCAGTGCCTGGCGTGAGATGATTGGCTGCTTCAAAATTCAGAAGAGTTTGATCCAATTTGTGACGAGGAGCAATGATGCTTACATTCTCTTCTCTGCAATGAGTCCCAGTTGCGTCTCTCTGCCCCATTACAGTTTCACAGGCTCCCATTAGTTGAAGCTGACCTCATACCCAGTCACCAGCTTGCACACTCTTTTCCATGCTGTTGTTTAGAAGTAAGGATGGGTATCTGGGCTGAGCAGGAGGAGAAGGACTGCCGATATTTGGTAGGGTCTCCCAAGTGTCTCAGCCATGGGAAAGGAAGTAATTTGAAAGGCAGCCATTTTCGGGTAGTCCATTCACTGCAGTGACACTTCACAGCATGCAGTGATATACCGACAAGCAGCTTGACACCGCAGCACAGAGAAAATGGGTCTCTTTTCATGTCCCCCTGGCCCCTGAGAATAGGAGGAGGGCAAAGGAGTAGATTTCTTGGCTGTCCCTGCATGGACATTTTTACGGCTGCATATCAAAAGCCACACATCTGCGTGAGCAAACATTCTGTCCCTTTGGAAAAGGGAGAATTTTTAAAGTTAGGTGCAGATTTTTTTCTTCCCCAGATATTCTCATGTTTAAAAGAAAAGCATCTTAAACACCCAGACATTCAGGGGAAAAAACTAAGGAAAAATCCTACTTTTCTGGCTTATTGTAAGAAAACTCGTTTAACAGTGAATTGATAAGTAAGGCAGAAAATTATTTTGTTCTGCTGATTTCCAATATCAATCATTAAACCAATGTCATCTTGACATTGCAAGTTCTTCATTATTTTTGCCAGAGCCACAAGTGGGGACAGTGCCCTCTATTGGACATTTTGACAGTCAATGAGAGGTTGACTACTATAACCACTTGGTGGCACTCTCTGCTAAGATCTGCTCTCAGGCACCCAATGTAATTATTGCAGCACCTTTCTCAAAATATAACAGCAGGGAAACCTAATGTTAATTGAAAACAACATGTGTAATCTGATTCAAAATATTTTTGAAACACAAGAGTAAATGAGGCTTTGTGGGATTCATTATATTGTGTAGTGTGTACGTTATATTCCTGTGTAGTCTGTAAATTATGTTCCCGCGTACATAGTTTGGTGAGATAATATACAGACTCAATGGATTTTTACTGTAGAATTAGACTAATTTTCTTTATAACATATTTCATTGCGTTGGGTAATGCACAGAGAATTGGGAGACCCATTTCAGAAACATGATTGCCTAGCAACTAGCCTAATATTATTTATGTCATCTGATTAGTCGCGTAGATTCTTCAGCATACAGTGTGCAGAACATGTTTAGGGTTTTAGAAAAGGAAAATCTCATCCTGATTATAATTTCTATAAATATGAACTTAACTATTAACTATTTCTTACATCGGCAGTGATGACAAACATGACAAAATATGCTGTTACAGTTTCTTTGCTTTGTAAAATCACACTTTCTCATATGGTGCTGGTGTTCATAGTTGTGTATTGCTGGACTTGTCTTTTCTGACTTGTATCTCTCGCTTAAGGCAACATTATAAATTAGGGCACTTCCTTACGGTTCTGTCAGTCAGCATTGAGGCATTGTTCCCATGGCAACCTGTCAGCAATGTAAGGTGATTGTGTACCCATCTAGTTTTGACACTGGGTTGAAACAGTCCGCATAGCTGTGAACAAACATTACCACTTTCCCCCTGACCCTCCACATCCGAGGGTACTTTTCAGGGACTGAGAGCAGACATGTTCATTGGAGCATGGCGACGTGGTGCTTAATTACACATTATGTGATTTATGTGACAGACAACAGAACTCCATTTCTGTTTCCGCAGACCCTGGACTGTCATAAATAATTCACCAGTTCAACAAAAAGGTACATTGAATATTTTGGTTCAGGGAAGCCTGCCCAACAAAAATTTGGAGAATTGAATGAAACAATTTTTCTTTCAGCAATTTCCTTAGGGCATATTTTTGTCAGCATTGTGTGCTGGAGCCTGGGCTTTCCTCACATCATTAGCACTCTCCTCTACCCATACAAACAGTACCTGCAAATAGCACACGTTGTTAGAAAAAATTACGTAGCTGTGAACTCGGATTTAAGGTTTGTCCTTTCCATCTACCCCGCATGAAGTATTGAATGTATGAAAAGCGGAGTAATTCATTTGAAAAAGGCCCTTTTGTGATTTCGTTTTCACCACCCACCACTGACAAAGCGGGGACAAAAAGAAAAAAAAAATCTGTAAACAGATTTCAAAGCGCTACTCGTGGTACTGAAGGTATTAGTGGAGTGTAATTCAAAGTTTTCCAAATTACCAGGAGCACATTGAACTTTATGAAACTTTACACACAGAATAATAGTTCAAAGCCCTCCTGATTGGTGAGCTGAACTACATCTCTGGTAACATGCAAAATTCAACTGCACAAGAATGTCCCTTTACGTTTTACTTACCCACACAAATTAGCAACAGACTGTAATACAAGTATGTACTGTATGTCAATTTACAATTTTAATCAATGTATAAGTGCTTAGCAGAAGTCTTTTCATCGTTTTCATACTTGTGTGATACCCACATATTTTTTGGTCTAAATGTAGACCCTCCTCATTTATATGCTCAAGTCCCAAAATAATATTCACTACACTTGGTTCACATCATATATTCTTCTCATTTCTCAAAAAAAAAAAAAAAATTATTCCACTTGTATTCATCGTTTTGAGATTCACTGAAGAAAAATGACAGTGAAAGGTCATGCCAGGTTCATTTGCATGTGCGGTCTGAAGGGCAGTGATATTTACTTCCAGCGTGATATAGCATAATCTTGGTCACGCTTATTCTATAACAAGATAGGGTCTGGCATCTTGATCAATGAAAATCTGCCCTGGGTGAAACAACCTCTGTGTGGGCCCCAATTGCTTTTGACATTTTGTCAGGCTGTTCATCTCTGAAAAATGAAAAAAGTTTAAATTACCAGGCAGTTTCCTTTTGCCACAGTTCATAATAATAAACCGAGCATCAAATGGAATTTTCCAGAAGAATAATTAAGCAGGGAAATATGGGCAGTATGCTTGCAGGAAGGTTAAGTGAGCAGCGTGATAGCTGCTTAATATGGTGAGTGGGACATGGCGTGTGATTGGCCATTGCAATAAGGGTCAAAGCACTTATCACTAAGGCCTTTTCTAGTGTGCTGCCCTGTGCTACCTGTTCAATCAAAGAAATATGACAATATGCCAATATAGAGTATACTAAAATCTGAAATTTTTTATAAAAGGCGTTCATTCCATCCATCCATCCATTATCCATTAACCCGCTTATTCCTGGTCAGGGTCACGGGGGGTGCTGGAGCCTATCCCAGCATGCATCGGGCGAGAGGCAGGAATACACCCTGGACAGGCCGCCAATCCATCACAGGGCACACACACCATTCACTCAAACACTCATACCTATGGGCAATTTTGAGTCTCCAATTAGCCTAACCTGCATGTCTTTGGACTGTAGGAGGAAACCGGAGTACCCGGAGGAAACCCACGCGGACACGGGGAGAACATGCAAACTCCACACAGAAAGGTCCTCGGCCGGGATTCGAACTCGGTACCTTCTTGCTGTGAGGCGACAGTGCTAACCACTGCACCGGCGTTCATTCCGATATATCCAAATATAAACATATGACAATCACCATTGTAACGTTCGTATCAGATTTGTTTTGTATAATTTTTTTCTATGACAGAAAATGTGCTTCAATAATTCACATATGTGCTGCACTGTGCAGATAAAAAACAGTGAGTAGACGCTTTGGGGTCTTTCCAACTTGTATTACAAACTACTGCTTACTGCTACTGCCATAGAGATACATGTATTATTGCAACTGTCAATCTCTCATTAATTTTGCATGCTCCAGCTGAAAGGAGATGATTTATGAATTGACATGTTGCTTTTCTGAGGACCACCTGTAAAAGAAAGGTTATTTGTGTTTTCTATAAATTAATCTGTTTTAATTGGTAAATAGCAGGGGTCAGAAAGGAGAGACACATAACACAGAGCTGAATGTGTGTATTGTAGCATTTTCACTTATTTTCTATATTTGAGTAGATGTGATTTCCAGAAGACATATTTAAAGATATTGGCAATATCTGTAGGAATATGATTATGAATGTCTGTAAAATTAATAAACTGGACTGTATGTGTGAAGATGTCACGTGGGGTGGGTGGGTGTTAATCAGCACATGCCGATCGGAAGAGGTCTCTCGCAAGGTCCACGGGAAGTGTTTGTGGGTTTAAATGGACATTTCTTTCTGAAGCACTCCAGATAGAGAGAGGAGATCACATCCCTGGGATATTGGCTCCCACATCACATTTTTCATAATACAAGGTATCTGGGTAAAATATTCAAAGCATCAACGTGACTATTCAATCATCTCACTGATTCTTTATCCTACACATTTACATCAATATGATGTTATCCTGTTACTGTCACGAACCAATGTAAGGTTAAGTATATATGATTACCGATCTATTCCAAGAAAATTTACTTCCTTTAAATTTTTATATAGAAGTGAAATAAATAATTTAAAGAAAACAAAGAGAAAGGGCTAAATAGAGACATCATTTTAGAGCCGAGTCTCCCCACACCTGCAGTGTTAACATTGTTTACCTGTTTCACCTTCTCCACGTTTTATTACGTTACAGACATATTCTACAATAGATTGAGTTCATTTTTTGTCTCAAAATTCTACACAAAATAGCCCATAATGAAAACAGGTTTTTAGACATTTGTGCTAATTTATTAAAAATCAAAATGTCAAATATCATATGTACACAAGTGTGCACACCCTTTGATATGACACCCAAAAGTGAGCTGAGGTGCATTTTGTTTCCACTGATACTGCTTGAGATGTTTCTACAACTTAATTGGAGTCCATCTGTGATAAATTCAATTGATTGGACATGATTGGGGATTGCCAACACCTGCCTATATAAGGTCCCACAGTTGACAGTGCATGTCAGAGCAAACTCCAAGCCATGGGGTCAAAGGAATTATCTGCAGACCTCAGAAACAGGATTGTGTCAAGGCATAGATCTGGAGAAGGGTACGGAAAAATCTCTGCAGCTTTACAGGTCCCAAAGAGCACAGTGGCCACCATCATTTGTAAATGGAAGAAGTTTGGAACCACCAAGAATCTTCCTAGACCTGGCCGCCCGGCCAAACTGAGCAATCGGGGAAGACGGGCCTTAGCCAGGGAGGTGAGCAGGAACCCGAGGGTCACTCTGACAGAGCTCCAGCGTATCCTTGTGGAGATGGGAGAACCTTTCAGAAGATCAACCATCCAGGCAGCACTCCACCAATCAGGCCTTTATGGTAGAGTGGCCAGACGGAAGCCCCTCCTTAGTAAAAGGCACATCACAGCCCGCTTGGAGTTTGCCAAAAGGTACCTAGAGGACTCTCAAACCATGAGAATCAAGATTCTCTGGTCTGATGAAACCAAAATTGAACTTTTTGGCCTGAATACCAAGCGTCACGTCTGGAGGAAACCAGGAAACCAGGAAACCTCATCACCTGGCTAATACCATCCCTACAGTGAAGCATGGCGGTGGCAGCATCATGATGTGGGGATGTTTTTCAGCAGCGGGAATGGGGCGACTAGTCCTGATAGAGGGAAAGATGAATGCAGCTACGTATATAATTAGGCCTTAGTGCAATTCACCAGTAAGTATGTGCATCTGTTGAAAATGTGAAAAATGTATGTAGTTTCTACATCTGGCTTGTATCATGTAGGTCAGTAAAGGGCAGGGTGAAAGGCCAGTGACTTTCACATTTGTTTAACTTCATTGCAGATGCAATCCTGACCCATGACCTTGGGTTAAGAAAGCTGCCACCCGCACAATTTGTACTGCAAGCATAAACACAGAGCTAGAACTAGATGTACACCCCTGACGTCTTATTACTACTTAATGCAAATATCACAAAAAAGACTTATTTTAAGCTTCTGCAATTTCTTTGGTTCAGTTAATCAGATTTCTTGCAGAGGGGATCACAGTCCCAAGTTAAAAGGGAGAAGCAGACATCAGACTACATTCCCAGGACTACATCAGAGGCAGACTAGTGAAGAGAGTGGCACAGAGGGTTGGTATTCAGCCTAATGTAATTTTTTCCCAGAGTGAGTCAGCAACAACCAACTCCTAGGGGCTGCGCTCGTACCCCTGGGGGACTGCCTTAACACACATTCTTTCCCACAGCCTGATGCGATTGGTGGATGAGCTGACGGACAGCTTGCCCAGGGCAAGTGCACAGCCTGCAGCCTCAGACTGAAGAACAAAGCTCTGCTTTTTCACCAGGCTGTAATATCCACATGGGGAGGTACGGTGCACGCGCTTCAGCGTGACATGCTCAGTCATCTGCTCATTTGCTCAGCATCACTGTCCACTGTCACATTATAGAGACACTGCTAGTCCATGGATATAGTCCATGTCCTTAAATTACTAAAGAAGTTGCATATGTTTCTGCCGATGCATGTGACAAGGGAACATGATTTCTAAACAAAAAAACCCTCCTATTTTCTAAGTATAATTGTATTTCTGACAAAACATACAATTTTTTTTTTTTTAATCATTTTCTTGACAGACACAATACAGGCTTTTCATTGTTTCATGAATGTGAGCTGGGGGGTATTTCACAAAGCAGGATTACTGTGTTAGCTGGATAACTGCACTGAGGAAAAACTGGAACAGCTATTTTTACTTCAGTCCATGTTCCAGATATGGGAGGGTTCTGGGTTTTACTCAGTGCAGTTATCCAGCTAACTCAGTAATCCTGCTTTGTGAAATACCCCCCTAGTCCATTGAGCTTGAGGGAATAAATGGCCAGCTTTATTTTATTGGTATTTAGCAGATGCTCTTATCTATGGTGAGGTGACTTAGTTATAAATATAAATTATATAAATCAAAAGCAATCTGACCTTTGTTTCTGTGGAGAGGTGTTGTTGTTCTTTTATTATGAATCACTGTTTGAAGCTGAACTTGTTTTGGGAAACAGCTAGGTGTAAGATAGACATTGCATTCGTCTCTGTGTCAACTTACAAATCCTGCCTTTGGCTTAGATCCAGATGTCAACATCTCACATAAAGAGAAGCCAAGCTGGTCATGCTGTAGCACACAGTAAACATCAGTAACATTTCCGCAATTGCACAAAGAAAGCTGAAGGCCATTCTGTTGATGGTTTTCTACTTGAAACTATATTGAATTGAAAACCTGCTAACACTGTCAGTAGATTAAATTAACATATTAATGAGGGAATCTACTGCAACTGCAGTACTGTACGTCACTCTGAGGACAGAATTAAGAACTCATCTGCAGAACTTCATTCCTCTTGCCCATTACTCATTAGAAAACCTGATATCATCATCACTTTCAGGAAAAAATCAGTCAAGCTCTACTAAGTAAACTGCATCGAAGCTGTAAACCATTCTATATTTCAGGGAATAGGTCAAAAGTTTTCTTTAACACAAGTCTTCAGAGAAGACTGTGATAATAATAACAATTAATGTTACCATGCTGCCATGTTTGAATGAATCAACTTCATTTTCTCAAAATCACTTCTGACTGATGTGAGAGGTGTCCATAAGCAATTTGGAGTGAATCTGAATCATGTTTTATGAGTACATGCTGTTTAGGTGTGATTTATAGCATTAGCGGTTGTTTTTTAAGCTATCAATAAATAACTTGGTACAGTCCCTAAGGCCACTGGGAAGCTAACTTGTAATGGATTAAATAATATCAGAATTTGATTGGCTAATAACTTGGCCATTCTTTACACAATTTGTTCAGGCATGTCCATGGAGCATGCATACCAAATTTGGTTCATGAGGAGAAGATTTTAAAAGATTTTGTAAAATTTCCAAGATGGTGGAAATTCTACCCAGACGGACATTATGGGTCCTAGTGGTTTTCCCTGACCACATGTAGGTCTCCTGTCCTGTAGCTACAAAAAGTGTTTGTGTCGAGTCTGGACATGACCGCTCTGGATAGATTATGCAATGCAGAAGAATTTCTGTTAATGGTGCATTAGTTTGTCTTTAAAATAGCCAGATATTTCACTGAACATAGTTGAATAGTTGAAGAGTGATAGAAGATAACGTCCCCAAACCATCACGCTGCGGCCAGATATGGAGTAGATGTGGATGGATCACTTTAAGGGTTTCTTCTCCTGACTTTTTTCCCCATAGAGTTCTATAGGAAAATGAGTCAGGAGAAACAACCTTTAAAGTGATCCATCCATATCTACTCCATATCTGGCCGCAGTGATGGTTTGGGGCTCGTTTGATACCTTAGACCCTGGATGACTTACAGCCATTTAGCCAGTCATGTGTTCCATGCTGTACCAGTGTAATTTACAGCTGAATCTAGTCTCACCCCCCAATTCCCATAGAGATCCATTGAAATGCAGAGAGGTTATAGTATCGCTTGTAACAGTACCTGAAAATAAGATATAGAGAGTCTTTTGATATTGATGGGTCACAGACTTCAGGAAGTAACAGCACGCAAAGGATATGCAACCAAATATTAAATATGATACTTTACAAATACGTATGATCCAAGGATTCACACTTTTTCCAACAAAGCATTTAACGTTGGATAATTTTTCATATAGGATTCATATTTCTATTAAATTATAAATTACAGCTTTAAGAATATGGATTTGTATGCATATTATGTAGCCTGTAGCCTAACCTATACTTTTTTAAATACTTTTTTTTAACCTAAGGTAGCAAGCTGGACAAAACCCGCAAAAGACAGGAAATTCAAATGAGCACCACCAAGCCAAACTTGAGCTCTCAGAGATTTCCAGTACTCCGTTTTTTATATCAGACTGCTATGCAGTTCTGTAGCTATGTTGATCTACTGCATTTTAAAGAACATTGATCAAACATTCAAACTTTCTCTCAAAGAGCCTATGGCTCTGGCAGCAGATAACTTAGACAGTGTATATTGCAATGTTTTTGGATTTCTTGCTGTACTTATAGTGTTTGGAAATTTACTTCTGGAACCAGACAGCCTATAGCAGCCAGTCAGCTGTCATTCACTGTAATCTACATACGCTATGTTAATATCTCCAAACTTAATAAATACTGTACCCCTAACCACAAAATGTTTTGTGTTGCAACTAAGATATTCGCTGGATAAAAATGCATTTTCTCAGCATATTTAACCTTAGCTACTGGTTTTGTGAACCAACCGAAATGTAATGCTGGCTGCCAACCACGCACCTTCGGAGTGATGGGCATCTGCAAGGAAATTGGTAACGCCGATATCTCTGATTGGTGGAACTCGATATAGGATTGTGGTTAGTGTAGTATTTCACCAGGAATTTGGATATAAAATTAAATTGAAATCAGAGTGACTTATGCCTTCTACAGGAGCATATATCATCTCGTAGCTCACCTTTACGATTCTCGTAAGTATACCTTTTACGATGAATACATTTATGACTAATAATCAAATTCCCTATGGTGAAAATGAATTGTAATTTTACTTCCGGAACCAGACGTTACAGCTCGATTTGGAACGGTGATTAAGCCTCTTAGTTTTGACTACTTCATAGGTGTCCCTTTATAGGAAATTAACGCACACCCTCTAGCCAATCAGAAACTAGAATTCAACATGACCATGATATAAGTATTCACAACAGCCAATCAGATAGGTGAGCATTTATACAAAAAACGCAAGCAACTTAATTTCCAACTAGGTGAAGGTACTGACCGAATTTGGTGAGCCTAGCTTTAACTTGCTGGGAGGAGATACACTGTAAAACTGTAAGTTGGTTTTCAAGCCAAGCTTATAATAATAATAATAATAATAATAATAATAATGAACCACAAACAGGATGTGGAAAACTGCCACTGATAATAGAGTGTCCCAGAAATGACATGAAATGACACAGAAATGAGGCTGACCATGAAGCTGTCGTTCTTAAGCAGAATTCCAAAAAAATCTGTCATTTCCTCTTTTGCACTGGAGGCGGAAGTGAGTCTCTGGCAGAAGCAGGGTTCAGTTCCTTTGATCCTGTTTATTGTAGCGGATTTTCCTGTTTTCAGATTTTCTCTGATAAAGCTCTCAACCTCCTCTGTCCTCTGGTATTTGAAGGAAAGAAGGATTCATTTCAGCACCATCTCTGCCCCTAATGATACTTAATAAGTTAACTCTAAAAAATTAAAAATGTTTACAAGACAAGTTACTCACATATACAAAGAATACTCTCTATACATCTGCAAAGAAAATCTGTCTGCATACCAAAATATTAATATCAAAATGATGCCAAGTTGCAACTAAACCTTCACAATATTTTTCACAGAAAATAAACACAGACATATCCAAAATTATCTGTGTCATATGACCTTTTTTGTTCACAAAATCAGAAAAAGAAAGACCATAGACCATGCTGAGGGTTCTGAGAGAAGTTAGATGGAGAGATGTGAAGCTCACCCTAATGGCAATGCATTAATATAACTTGACAGCAATGTGCTTGCTCAGACAGCATTCTAGCCACTATCTAACTCTGCGCTCCAGCCACTGCCTAATTCTAACCCTGGCCAAGAAGCCATCAACATTTGATTGTCTGTCCACTCCTGCTTGCCCCAGTAGATATGAATAATAGAACAGATCCCAGGATGGGGCATTGGTCAGTCAGGCAGATGAGCACAGATGAGTCCCTCAATGCACAAAGACAGTACAAGCCAGAGCAAAGATGTTCAAAACACTGACCACTCTCTGATTCAAGGATGTGAAAGGTCACTGCGTTCCAGGAACCCAAGCTGCCATATGAGTCAAATAATGAATAAACAATTAATTTGAGAAATTAAAACTATGCATGTACATACAGTATGTATAGACATAGCTATAACATTAATTCCCTGCAGACATAGAAGAAGAAGCAAGCTGAAAAAAGGTTAATGATCTGATATAGCATACCAGACAGGCAATCACTGAGAATGCAATGTAGGTATGATTTTTTATTATTTCCTGCAAGGACAATCTAAGTTCACATGTAACTGGAAGCTGCTGAGGATGTAAATTGACAATCATGTGATGTATTTACATATGGAAGACCAAGTACATAGATGGCTATGAGAAAAATGCAAATTGCAGCTCAGAGTATGCCAGGAATGTTCTGGTTACTCTATCTTAATTCCATGGTTGGACACCCTGCATGAGCTGGGATGGCTTATAAGGCAAAAGCTTAACTGGGGTGATTTCTGTGGCACTAAGCAACTGGAAATACTATTTATCACAAGGACATTAGACCAAACATCTCTGTAATGACTCGTGCCAAGCAGCAAGCCTGGGCCTTCCTCATTCCCTTAGTCTCTTGGGTTACTTGGCTGGGGGGACTGTGGAATCAGGGCTCATATTAAAACTACCACTGAGGCTGTTGAACAGCTACACTGAACTGCACAGTTATGGCAGGGATCTAATTCACAGCCAACCATGACCCAGATGGAACGAAGAACAATGCTCTCAAATTGAATTTGACCCAAAGGATCTAAGGCAGGGTCTCCCAAGCTCTCTGAGCCCAGGAACCATATAGCGGACAAACACATTCTCTGTGATGCACCCCTTTATAAAAATGTAGCCTAACATGTTCAAACATGGAATTATTATTCTTTCAGCATACCGTCATTAAATTTCAGCGTTTCATTTGACTAAAGTGGGTGTCATTGGCAAGCAAATTATACATTACAAAAGTTATCTTCATGTCATCTGGTGACCCACCCTAGCCCCTCCCATGACCCACCATTTGAAAACATTGTTTGGGTTTGTGCTCAGGCGCAATCTTTCTCCCTAACAAAGCCCTAAATCATCCTCTCTGTGGCTTAATCAGGCATTGGATTCATTCAATTAAAGCATAATGCAGTTTGACGCTTTTCTCCCTTCAAAATTAACATTAATACATTCTTTTTTTATTCAATTCAGAAAGCCAATTGTCACTTTAAGCCTGTTCTATTTCTGCAAAGACCTCCATCAGTTTGGAAGGGTTTACAGCCAGCTCCTGTTCGTTTTTGACCTGGAATCCAATGTCTGAGCTGTGAGTTCTTCAGCGGTGGACTACACTGCTTACCCATGTGCTAAAGCCTGTAACGATAGGCTGGTTTTTACCTGCTGACTACAAAGCAGAACATGGCTTGCTAAGAACTAGTTATTTAGCTTAACTTGAACCATGTCTTTTCCACTTGTCTTGGATTTATGGGAATAGTTTTTTCTTTGTCATTATGTAATCTAATGGGGTGTGACTTCATGAAATCCAACATGTGATTCAATAATATGTTGAGAGTGATAATCCTTGTTTAGTTTTAGGGTTACATTATATGTTCAATTTACAGTGCTAAGCTTCCTCACTGAGGAGAAGGTCTGAAATAATGCTTGAGTCTTTCATTACTAATTGGCTTATGTAAACAGGCTATTTGCTGTTCATGTATTGCATGTTAATTGATGACTCATAGGCCTGTAGCTTTACTGACTGTAAGACCAATGCATGTGAGAATTAAATAGAGCCATTATACTGTTCTATTGAACTGTTTTAACCAGGCACTTGGATAATCTCAAATACAATTAGAATATCCTTTCTTCATTTACAAATGCCTGCCTTATCTTATGATAATTATTTACTAAGATTACCTTGCTCCGTTTTATTTTTTGTTGTTCTACCTATCATGGCCTTCCACTACTCTTACATTGTATGCCAAACTAAACAAGACTCATTCAGTATCCTGTTTTCCAACAAAGTGTATCAAGTAACTCGGGCACAAATTTGTCACAGGAAGTTAACAAAGAGGTCAATTGTTCTAACAAATTAAGCCTATGACATCACTTACAAGACAATATACAGGACATATAATCACGATAGTTCAGTTGAAGTAGGTAATGGCTGCTGTGTAATATTTCAATATATTTATAAATATTGTGTTAATTATATGGTTCCTCCTTTTGCAGATTTGACCAACATGCCCAGAGGCACACACCTGCATTTTATAAAAAATACATCTCACATGCAAAATTAAAAAATGTATCATCTGATGCCACAAGTGGCAGCTTACATATACCTGTACTTACACTGCTTGGCCAAAAAAAAGTCACTGTTGCACCCGTCATGCATAGTGCCCACTGTACAAACCTCTGGAGGCAGTGTTATGATCTGCGGTTGCTTCAATTGGTCAGGTCTAGGCTCAGCAACGTTATGCAGCAATAAAATGAAGTCAGCTGAGTACCTGAGAGTACCAAGATTCATCGGGCTCAAATTGTGAAAGAGTGGTTCAGGGAGCATGAGGAATCATTTTCACACATGAATTGGCCACCAGAGTCCTGACCTTAACCCCATTGAAAGTCTTTTGGATGTGCTGGAGAAGACTTCACGGAGTGGTTCGACTCTCCCGTCGTCAATACAAGATCTTGGCCAAAAATTAATGCAACTCTGGACGGAAATAAATGTTGTGACGTTGCATAAGGTTGTCGAAACAATGCCATGACGAATGTGCGCCGTAATCAAAGCTAAAGGCGTTCCAACAAAATATTAGACTAGGTTTCAGTAGTGACCTATTTTACATATATTTCTGGAATATTCCTGCCTTAAATTTCTTCCATTTTTATATTGTTTTTCTAGGGGTTTTCAAGCCAACATCCAAACTCATGCTGTTTATAGAAAACCTTTGTTTTGATTGTCTACAAGTGGAAATATTTGTCTGGTTCATGTGTCCAATGCTAGAATGGCTGAAGCTCTCAGTCCAGAGGGCTGAATTGTCCAGGATGTGTGTTGTGACAAAGGGGGCGACAGCAGGAAGAGAAGTACGACTGAGGAAGTGGGATGAATCATACTGTGGAGAGGAGAGTCAGTGCTGTGTTCTCCCGCACCAGAGGAGCTCCTGTTTACAATCAATGTGTTGAATGTGACAGTGGACAGTCGCACTTGATGAAAATATTGGCTGAGAACACCACATTCTGTATATACAATTATAGACTGGCTATTCCATTCACTCTAGGAAAGTTGGCAGCCATATTGAACAGGATTCTAAATGTTTGCTTTCATTTCATTTGGATCTCTATAACATGTATGACACCCATATTTCTAAATCAATGGGGAGCACAGAGCTGGAGCCTCCGGAGTAGATTCGGCAGGAATAAAAATGTTTATTTTTTTGTTACGGTTTTCAGTTTGTCCTGTGTTTCTAGCCTTTTCACTCCATGAAACTGACACAACGAAGCTCACCTTCAAGATATACGTATGACTCATTTGGAAACTGTCAGTGTGACTTCCCAGTAAAATAAAGTCTGTATTGACTTAATGAGAAAGGCTAAGGTGATACTTAAAACAAAACACATATGCCCTTTGCATACGCCAGGCACTGGTAGTTTGCATTTCTGGATTGTCAGCTATAGACATTGTAAATTGGACAGACCATCATCTCTAAATGTCCCCCTTGAAAAAGCATGTTTATGTCTATTTGTTTATGGGTCTGCCCCACTGTCTATGTCTTTTTTGTTGTTGCTGGGGCTACAACTGAAGTTCCCTAGTAGGAAAATAAAAGTTATTCTATTCTATTCTATGTCACATCATATTGGTACCAGCTGAGCATCCATTTGCATTAAAGAACCAACAAAAAAGCAGAGAAACATGGAAATCTTTTGTGAAATAGCATGGATGGAAAAATGTGTAGACCGGGCGATATTTACATATTGCGAAGCAGGTTTCCTGTCATTGTTAAGCTGAGAGTATCTTTTTGTTTAACCCATTGATGCAAGCTCCAGTCTTTCCTGTGTATAACGGGGTAGGGGGAGGGAGTACTTATGCGATCACAATAGCCTGAAACCGGGAAAATGTTTAAATTTAGACCCTCTGCATCTTGTCGTCCATGACTGCACCCTCCAAAGCATGTTTAGGTCTCATCAGTTCCCCTGGCCTTTTCCTGTGCTAACTGCCAAACAAGCCTTTTCTCATCAAACAGTTTTCACTTTAGACATTGCAGAAGGAGCAACTTCATTCCCAAGATACAACTGTAACCCTAGTTTCGTTTTTCTGAGGAAGTCTCAATAATCCAATTTGTGTTGCTTGGAACAAGAACAGTCTCTAGACACATCACGCACATCCATATGCTTTTGCATATTTCATTTTTCTCACACCATTCATTTAAAAGATTAATAGGCTATAAGATAAAAGTCATGTAAAACAATGAGTCATTTCGGTTTAACATGTTTCAAGAAAAAACGGACAGATTTGTGAATACGTTTTGGGTTTCTGTAGAAACAATTGTTTATGGATGTAGGCCTACAATAAAAACTAAATAAAGCTTCGAGCTTTCTAACAAAAAATGAAAATGATTGCTATAAATTATTCATGAGAATTACAATTTGTTGACAATATAATTATTAAGCATCATATCATAATGACAATACATAATGTAGGCTAGTACAGGTTAAATATGAACTCTCCTTTTTTCAGTCATAATAAAAAGTCTGAAAACAACTAAACATAATTGAGTTTGTGACGTATGGCTACGTTTTTTCTTGCAGGGGCGACAAAAATAACGACCGACCATGGAAGACCGAGTGTTGTTGATTCACAGTGGTACTTAAACTGTGGGTCAAAAACAATCGGACAGTGTGTGAACTCTATTGAATCGTGAGTGAGTGAGTGAGTGAGTGAGTGAGTCAGCATCTGCCAGAGTTAACAGTGCAGGAGTCTGGCACAACTCGCTGCCAAAGTACACAGAAACTTCGGAAAAATCTTGCTCCGGTGTTTAGATGGCTGCCGATAATTTAGGAGGCACAATGTTTCGAACTGTGGAGTTCCAGATATAAGTTGGATGTACAAAGTATGAAAAAAAAAACAATTTGTATGCGGACAAAGTGGAACATTACAAAAAAAACTGGTGTTTAAAGAATGGCACTTGAATACTATAAGCATGCATGTTTCTGCTTTACGTGTGTTGGCGATGTCGTAGCCTAATTAGCTGACCGTTTTGGAAGTTGTTTTTGGGGAATCTCCTGAACTTCCAGACAAAGGAAAGTAAGGTGAGTTACAGCGCAAGCTCTTAAGTTTTAAGTTGTTGGCTAAAGCTGAATAGCCTATTTGAGTAAGGTGGCAACGAGTAGGCTATGTGCGCCGCGTGTTTGCTTGTCCGTCCGTCACAGACTACTGTGCAAAGTTATTACTAGCTGCTATACCATTAAAACACTTAGCAGGAGTGAATATTTTATTAGAAAGTATTCGTTTTTTACCCTGTGTTTTGAGTAGGCTATGTAGGGTAATTCAACCACTCAGTCTATTTGAAAACAGCTGTCCAATTGACAGCACAAGTTGGCGTACCAGCGAGGATCTTCACAATATAGCACATTTCGTCCTTTCGCTAAAAGCAAACTAAAGCAAAGTCAACTGCCACTACATTTGCAGTGTCCACAGTATCTGTGTGGAAAAAAATATTACATTTCGACACATATACATAGGCTAGTGTTTCTTCTGAAAGAAAAACCCACATTGGTTAAGGTTTACCGGATAGCCTATGTTGTGCAGAATACATTTTCAACACTTGGCTACTCCACACCGTGGAGTTTCTATTAAGTGGTAGATTTTACCTAAACATGAACTAGGCTATGTTTCCTTAGCAATTTGATCGCATGTATCGTCACAAATTAAGTTAACTGACACTAGTTCCAAATGTTCTTGGCTACCGGTAGGCCCACGTTTCAGTTAGTAGACAACAAAACCCGAACCTTTAGTAGCCTAGTCGAGCACACATGATAAACATGGTTTTATAACGGTACTGGTTTGAAAGGTGCTGAATTTGAGTGTAGGGGAATCGGTCACGCAAAAAATACAATAGTAGGCCTACACCCTTACATTTATCGTAGGATGACTGTTTAGACTTTTTCATACTTTGGCATACCGAACGCACTGTATGATTTATGATAGTTAAACCAAAGATGAGAGATTAGGCTACACTTTGGATACTCTGGTAATTTGCCTCTCAGATGAAGCCAGTCGACTCAAACTTTAAATTAATAAGTAAAGTTAAAAGTAAAATTTCAAATCGTGAGAACGTTTTGGTTAGGCTATTCTTTTGATAATAGGCAACAACCAACTAGGCTACATGAGCTCAAATGATCAGATGTTTGCAAATTTGGTCGCTAATTCATCAAGAGGTGCGTAGTCTATTTGATGCTGTGATAGCCTACCTCTTTTTTTAATTTAAATAATAATTTGGCGCCCAACGCGAGGCTGTGTATGTCCAATTCCCACCCTGATTTGGAATGTACAATTGTCCCCCCAACCACGTTCATGGAACAACCCCACTGTACAGGACACAGAGGGTATCTTACCTCAGTGTAAACCCAGGGCTTTCCTTCGAAACATGTGGCTCACCCACCTGTTTCTCCCATAGACAGTAAAGGTGTCTCCCTATGCTCCATCCCCAAACTCGCGTAGAACCGAATCAAAGGAAGACCACCCTATGCAGCTGCATGCAGACCATGGGCTTGCCTGTGCCCACTTGCCCAGCAGGGTTAATGCTGTGATTCCTTTCTGGGTGTGAACCTGGCCATCTGGGCTTGGTGATATCATACAAATAGATGCCTTTTTACCTCCAGGAACAGAGACTGTTCAGTACACTTAAACATTGTTTACACATAGTACACATAACACCTGTCTGCCCCTAAATAGTTACATTGTGCATTTTGTGTGCTGTGTGTGTACCTTATTCCGTGGAATACTACTTCAGAATGTAAATATTCAAAATTGACTGATAGCTCAGATTTTGACAGCATTTACAAAATCACGAAAATGTGATAAATGGTTTACATTGTTTATTTTTTAGTTTGTAGCTTGGTAGCATAATGTAAACTATAAATACAAATAATATAATGTAGCTTATACAATCAGTCAATAATTGCAAGTTTACATTTATAAAATGATCTAGTCTTATTCTCATTTATATTTTAGTTTTTGAGGCAAAAATCTGATTAGATTTGCCATTCCAAAATCTTGTGTGGAATTAGGTAGGTTCATGCCCATGCTCCTGTGTATGAATTTCCAGGGTGATAAATGTCACAAGGATTTTAAACAAGCATGCACGAGACTGAGAGAGAAGGACTGAAAGAACGGAGAGATCCGCTAGCGGTGCTGGATTTGCAGGTCACACACCCTTACCACCAGAGAGAGCATTTTTGGAATAGTTCTTCCTGCGCACGCTGCTCTAGAATGTAGCAGGCTCTTTGCGAAGCTGTAAACGCAGCCTTTGGAGGGGTTTGAAGGTCTCCTCTATCAGGATAAGACAATTCACCATAGTATTACGACTTACTTTTACAATCCTTCTCTTCCTAATGCAGAGTCAGCTCTTACAAGATCATCTGTTCTTTTGATGCAAGGATTTATAGAAACATGGTGTTTGCAGTATCTTAGGTTGATTTGAGAACATGATGATGTCATTCTTTCCCCACTTTTCATTTTAGAATATTAGCTATACTGAGAGTCTGTATAGTTGTTTAACTAACCAGACAGAGGCTGTTAACTTCTGTATTATTCTGTAAACATGATGTCTTAATTTTATGACTTCTAATTCCTCTGACCACTGTGAAGCACTTTGAAATTGTTATGCTATGAAAAGTGCTCTATAAGTGAAATGCATTATTCTAATAATAATAATAATAATAATAATAATAATAAGCTCTGATATGTGTCCTGATTTCTGCCTGCTCAAAAGACAGATTTGTTGTGACACATTCATCATCAGATTTGGCTAATGGGATTATACAAGCAAGCATTGGCTCACTGAAGCAATCACAGTTTTAAGGAGTATGTAATAATAACATGTAAACCTAACACTATTTTATTAGCCTACTTTAAATATGAATTGGAGTTAAATAGCCATTATGTCATGTCAATTTTGAGTCTTTTTCCAAGTTATTTCACTTGGCTTTTCTTTTAAGGTTTTTTCAGCACAAGTTGAAGTTAAGTGATTGCCAGTGTTATGGTGGCTGACATTGTCTCCACAAGTGGAAATGGCACACTCCACCTGGATTACATTAAGAGAACCCATTCTCCAAGGCTATGGCTCATATCACATTATGCCAAATAAAGAAATTACACATCATATGCTATGGCCAGGGCTTGTGACTTACTGAATACCAAAGGGACGGCAAAGAACGAGGGTTGCTGATCAAAAGCGCGATTAGTTTCATTTACAATTTGTGCGTACATACGTATGGAACCCCGGGTTACTACCTATGCATATAGGCCTATTACTATAGCACTAACATTCAACACTCAGATATTGTAATTTATATATAGGGAGCCCTAATACTGTGGATACTAACAGTTTCCCTTTACCAGCTTTCCATAACTGATGCTAGGTATAATCATAATTCAGTCTATGGCATATAAAAAGCCCTGTTAAGTAGTCTTTGAACTATAGGCTACATACTTTTTGCCCAGACGCAGTGCGTGCGGGCCTAAACGTTTGAATGTGGGTAACTGACTAACTGACTGACTGGTTGGTTGGTTGCCTGATCCCCCGATGTTGAAAGCGCAACATATAGTAAATTGCGTAAATTTCAAGTAATTACGGTAAAAAGTTTGCCGTCTAACTCCCTGTTTTACTAGGACAAGTTGTAGCACCCATAAAATCATGAATGAACAACTGTGGATATGTTTAAAGATACAGGTCAGTTGGCTGAAATAAATAAACAGCTCTTCAAAGTATTTAGCCTCCTGTTCGTTTTCTGCACAAAGGTACAAACAATGACATGCCTAAATTCTGCACAAAGTCCAAGATAACGTGTGCTAACTGTTAATGCGGTTATACCTCTGAATTAGCATTCTGTAGCCTTTAATGAACTCGGCAGATTGCTACTTCTAATTTATTTGAACAAATCAACAACAACATGAAAATCTAATATATGGTCACCCTATACAGTAGGCTACAAAAGAAACTAGACTACTCTGATGATAACAACTATAGTAACATAATTTGTATTATAGTACAACAATAAACGACTTGTAGGCGCCGCATTGGAGTCATGTTTGCACTTTAGAAACCCTTGTGACGACATTCTCAACTGAACGTTCTAATGATACGTTCTAATCACATATTCACATATTTGTGATGGTACGCTTTTGGGCCAGTTCTGGAATTATCACATATTTGTGATGGTACATGCGAAAGGGTTAAAAGCAGGGGTCGCCATGCCTAAATTTTGAGTAATTACAGTAAAAAGGCGGCAGCAAAATAATCGTTCATTACAATCAATCAATCAGACCTAAACCACCCACATAAAAGACAACATATGTAGGCTATTTTTGGGTGTTATAAGCTACTTTTGGAATTGATTTGTTCTGTCTGGATGCTGTGGTTCAGTAAACATTATATTTTGGAGAGGAGTGCAGACTACAAGTAGACCAGAGGATATTGTTATTGAGATATTGTTTTTGAGTAAATACAAAAAACTTGTGAGAATGCTGTCAATGTGTGCATTCTCTGTGTGCAGAAAATGTCAACAGGTCATTAAAACAACTTCAACTCTCTCTAGCAAAACGATTAATACATTTATATTTTATGAACTAAACTAATATGGTATCTAAACAAAAAAATGTGATGTCCATTTTTATCACAATTTGTGGGGGGGTGCTGCTGCTGCTGGGAGGGGTGTCCCCATTTGCATTTTATTTTATTTCCCCCCCAGATGGATTTTGCCTAGCACTGGCACTGTTGCTGTTACTGTTCGGGTCTGTGGTTTATTGGTTTTCTGCGCACTCCTATTCTATTCATTCTATTTATTATGCCGAGAGGCGTGCAGGTCTCTGGGGAGATGGTGGTTTGTTGGCGGGAGATGTCCCGCCTGTGTCCCACCGGTTTGTACGGAGCGTGACGGGGAACTGCACACGCAGAGGCGTACTAAAAAGAGCGCCATCGGGAGCCTGAGCTCCTTCAGCTGCAGCTGCAGACGCAGAGAGTGCAGCGGACCCAGCGAGGGCTACTATCCACGCAGCAGCAGCAGCTACCTAGGCCCCAACACTCTTGGGAGCCTGTGGCTAGAGTAGACGCTCCGGTGGGCTGTCCACTGCAGAGTTGGACAGCCTGGGCTGTCTGCTTGATCTCCAACAGGCAGAGACTGAGGAGGGGTCAGCGTCTGACCAGGAGTAGTGCTCCTCTTTATCCAGGCCCTCTGCCTTCGATTTCGCTGACCGGGCTGTGATCTTCAGGGCGATTGAGCGTGCTCGCCTTCCCCCCTTCAGGTTTTTGATAATTTTTTTTTATCAGTGTAAGGCCGCGATGCTCGCAGGGGCTGCTTGCACTACTGTACGTGATTCCCAGCATCTCAAGCCCTGCTGGCCTACTGACAGTCAGCTGCGCATGGCCTACCAGGCCTCTGCCTTGTTGGCTTGGCTAGCCGGCACCAACGCTGTACTACTGGTGAGCTTGGAGGGATTGCTGCAGGGCCTGTGCAGTGGTGGAGATGCACTGATTGGTTCACTTCATCATGCAGGGGGGCTACCGCTCAGGCCCAAGCTCCGGGACATTCCATGGTCTCAGTTGTTCAGGCACGTCGCCAGGTGTGGCCTGTCCCAGTACAGTCTGACGGACCAGGACCGCGTGGCGGTCTTTCCTGTCCCGGTGACCCCCGGGGAGGTGTTTAGGCCACCTGCAGAGGCTGCGCTGGAGCAGTCTTGCAGGTCGGGGAGGTGGCATGCTCTGTGAGGCAGGCTCCAACCCCCAGGCACCCAGCATGGAACGCACTGGTCACGGCGCACCTCCATCCGTGTTATTTCCCATATATGTGCAATTAACATTAGCTTTTGTTTATTTTGGACATAAATCCTCCATTTTTGATATCAAGTGATGTAAGCTTAATTCTTCCTGGAGCGGCTGTAATTCTAACCAGCAGCCAGTTAAAAAACAACAACAGAAAAAACTAATCCGTAATATAAACTGCATTATTTCCCTTGCCGTTGTATATTGTTGGTTGCAATGTTAGGCTTTAATCAGGATTTTTGAGGGCCGATTCCGATCACCGATTTCTTTTATTAGAAATACATTTTATTAGAAATTATTATTATGATTATTATTATTGTTATTATGCTTTATAAAATGCAAGGAGAAGATTTAAGGGTTATAATGATTATTGAGAGAATCTAAATTAAAAAGGCTAAATGAATAGTACAACAAGATGCATTTATGTATAACAGTAACAACAGAGCTGTAGAACTTTTGAACAGCTCGATTCAAGAAAATTAAAATTGATTCAAGAAAATTAAAATAAAATGTTCTGGATGTGGCTGCATTTGAACAGCTTTTAATCTGCTTTCAGTAGGCCTATGCCACCGATTAAACTGAACACCGCGGCAAGCCTAGTTTTTCTGCGGTCATTTTAACTACGTCGTGAGTTTGGGCTCATGGAATGGCGAGATTGGGACTACCCCAGCATGGCACTCAATCCTGTTATTTTGACTGCCTATTCCTTTATGCCTCCTTCATGTCACACTGCTGTCTCAACAATCCAGCCAATTTAGCTTATTTATCACAACCTGATTCCATTCCCCTAAATTCGCCTTCACATATACCAGCCAGCCAACTTGCTATGGGATGGCATAATTGACATGTAACACCGTGGCAAGTAAACGAGCTACCTAGTACCTACCTATCTAATCTATATTCAATTTTTTTTCTGTAGTGTTTCTCACAATAACACAGTGAAGTGAAAAGTGTAGACCATTGCAGTACTGCTTGTGGGAGACTTGTTGGCTACATGCCAGTTTCTTATTCCATGACTGAGCTCACACTAATTATGTCTAATTATGCTCGGATCACCATTACCCATCAGAAAGAAAGCTGAGACCGAAAAGGCTGAACTACACCCGGAGTAATAGCAAATGCAGCAAAGGACGTGGCTGCACTGAGCTGTAGATAAATCCAACCGTATTCACCTAATATACCAGTAAAATATGTGGGACATTAGATTTACACATTTAGCTTACACAGAGTGACTCAACCCTGCTTACATTAAATACCTAAGTGCATACAATACATTTATACAGCTGAATATTTACTGAAGCAATTTAGGCTAAGTACTTTGCTCAATGGAACAACTGATAGTGGCCCATCTGGGAATCATACCTGCAGCCTCTAGGTCACAAACCAAGTACTCTAACCATTATATTACATTGCAACCCCCATTTCTGTCCAAAGCTACACTATCTCACTACATTAAATAGTTTGTCTAATTAGGCTACATCACACATTGGTGTAGGATTGTACTCTTTTATTATTCTGGGCCTAAAGTAGCCTAATTATTCATTACTAAATACTCACCAACCTTCAGGATTTATTTTTAAATACTTTCATGCCAGTCTGCTAAGAATAAAAGATTAATTCAGTCAGTGTTGCTGTCTGAAAGGGATGGATATTTATACACAGCTTGCCTTCAGGGGTTTCCAGGTGCATTATTTTAGCATGGAGGCTGTGATGTGACCCTCCCCTCCCTCACATCAAC
Source organism: Synaphobranchus kaupii (assembly GCA_029718625.1). NCBI lineage: Eukaryota > Metazoa > Chordata > Actinopteri > Anguilliformes > Synaphobranchidae > Synaphobranchus > Synaphobranchus kaupii. The sequence continues at coordinate 26,155,576 of CM056385.1, read as the reverse complement.
GCTGCCCTGCTGCTGATATCAGCTGGTGGTGTAGTCCCTTGGGCGTGTAGTTCCACTGCATAGGCAAGGCTTCCCCAGCAGTAATTACACACGGAGCAGCTCAAACTGCCATTGATCATTCTACTAGGCAAATATTTGTCTGTCCAAGGGTTCGGTATTCCTCGTTCTCCGCAGCAGATGGGAGGGTCGGGACATGGTAAAGGACAGTCACAGGAAGTCAAGAAATTTGCCAGCAATAAAACAAATACAGACAAATACAGTACAAACTAAAGGCTGTTGTCTGCCACCCTTACCTGCTAGGGAGCTGAAGTAGATAACTAAGTGACTGCATTAACTGGTGTAAAATATAGCTAAATCATCACCTCTCCATCACTATATGCGAAAATGTAGAATGTGCAAGTTCACTTGCTTTTTCCTGTCAGATTTCTCCATTGACTTCTATAGTGAAACCAGACAGGTTAAAGTTACTGAACTTGTACCTTCTACATTTTTGCATATAGTGATGGAGAGGTTGATTTACATTTTATTTGAGTATTGGGATGTAAAGTCCATTGTACTTCCTAAAATCCCATTAAGAGCTAATAAAATGTACTGAAGGGACTTGGTCTGGGCTTTAATAAAGACAGTATTGACACACATTTTAAAAGAGAATATTGTCCTTAAATACAATTTAAACATGATGTCTGGGCACCTTATGATGTGCAATTTTGAATAAAGTTTTGCCTGTATGGCTTTTAAAGTACAATGAAGCAAGGGGGCTGAATACTTAAGGAATTGATTGTTTTATATTTGTAAATTATTTGGAACAAATTGTAGATTTTACTTTTCACATTGACATTGTAGAATTTTTGTATTGAATGCCAGCAAAGCTTTATTAAATCAACTTTTATAAAATGTTCATACACAACAAAATGTGAAAATTTCTAGGGGGGTTGAATACGTTTTCAACCCACTGTATACATATGTTATATATCCCATTTTAAACGTCTCAGCAATGCTATTCATATTTGACCATAACTGGACCATTAATGATCTCCACAAGGTAAATGTAACCAAAGTAGATTTGGTTACAAAGTAGTTTTTTTTTTTTTACTTGTGAGCCTGGCTGTTTGAGTTGATGACAGAGTGCATTGCTTTTTATTCCAGCTGGTGCAAATCCTTGCATACGGAATCAAGACCAACCAAACTGATATGGTATGTGACCGTCTCTTCGCTGTCAGCATGTCACCTCTTGAGGCGGAATATGTGCTATTAAACAATCGTGTTGTGCTTTCTTGTCTGCCTGTTTCTCTGTCAACACCTGATATGACAGTGGAACTTGCAGTGGAATAAAGACGTCAACGATACGCCTGTGAATATATTTTCCATGTGACTGGTGACAGGTATTACCCTATCATGAAAGGTTAGGAAAGGGTTGTAGCCAGGTTTCTAGTGCATTATTTTTTGCTTGCAATGACATATTCTCTCCTGCGCTGCACCGTTATTTTACCAGTGGAAATGTCTGTACCTTATCTTAAGGACCTGGGCAAAAACTTAAGCCGTCTTTGTGGCGATATGATCGATTAGTTATTATTCATGTTTTCAAAGCAGCAAGCAAGCAGGTAGACATCAGCATAATCAATGTCGGTTCAAAGTGCATGTTCTGTTTCAGGTTCATGTGCTTGAAATCCAATGGAAGTGCTATGTTCAGTACTGATGTCTGCTGTACACATTTGTGTACTTTCACTTAAAGTGTATAATGGCATAATGGCAGTGATATTATCTGAAAATCAATGTAACTGTCCATCACAGCTGCGCTTTCACTGCAGACAGTTTTGATATGTCCATCATGTTGTGTGTAAAAATGTTGGTCTATGTAGCTCTTCCCTGGAATGGAATTGGAGCCAGTTTGAGCCATGAAATTGTGACAGGAAAAATGGCTTATTCAGTTGAACATGATTACTTCTCTGCTGAACTCTAGGCTAAATATTTTTGAAAATAAATGCAAACAAGGGTTAAATGAATCATCGACTCGGTTGCTGGTTCGCTGAAGTCCACTATGCTGGGGGCGGGGTAAGAGCTTCCCGTTGTGTTCTCTAAGTCAGCTCGCGCAGCTACAATTTTTTATGAAGAGAAACAATGGCAATGCACAATATATCAAATACATATTTGCCATATAGCATTTTTTTATAGTTATGTCATGACACTGATCATTTTTATTTGTTTATTATTTGTTCTAGCTGGCTAGCTAGCGGTATATCTGTCTTTCTCACGAGCTAGCTAGCCGGCTAGCTATCTCCATCTCTCTCTCTCACTAGATAGATAACGATAGATGGATAGATAGATAGACAGACATATGCCATATCTCTAGTAGTGTATACAACTAAAAAACATGTATTTACGGTTGAGCAGGACAGGGTAGGCTTGGACCATATTTATTAGATGATCTTCCATTGCTGCAATGACTGAAGCGGGGCGGAACAATTATTCACAAAATAGTATCATATCGGTTGGAGAAATAGGAAGTGCGGAAATCTGATTGGCTGTTACGGCCGATGGTCGCTTTATCGGCCGATTTTTGTGCTCAGTTGCCTAGTTGCTTAGGTCGCTGACCATCGCTCAGCTTCATAGAAAATGAATGGACTTCCGACAACTGGGTGACCGAGTTACCCGATGTGAGAACGCAGCGTAAGAGATCTTTCAAAAGTTTTTTATTGCCTAACTGAAATGTTGCCATGTTCCTTCAGAAAGAAAATTCAAACAAGCATTGTCATATATTGGTCTTGCACAGTGTACAATTCCTAGTGTTTTGGCTGATTGAAAAATGAGCATAGCTGTTCATCTGCTGGAAACTGGACGTCCACTGATCTATGTGAGACTGCCTTCCCCTGTGGGTAGGCTTAATCAGTAAATAAAATGATGAATGATAACTTTATGAAAAGACATAAAACAAATGCAAATGTATTGAATAGCCCCAACAGTCATAGGTTTCACATGGAATTTCATGAAGAAAGTGAGGGATTTGGTTGGAGTTGTCCTCTAGTAAGGAGAAATCTTGCTGCTCGCACCAGCTGATTTGTTTGCTTCTATGGTTACATAGACTCATAAAGGCCTATTTTGTTCATAAGCTGTCATAAAACAATAGAGTGAAAAAAAATTCCTTAACGTCATACAGAATTATTCCATTTTGCTGCTTGAAATCATGATACTTTCATAGTTGTGATCTACAGAGCCGATCCAACTTTGTCAAAGGAAAAGCTTGTAATACTTTCAAAATGATCTCTAGGTGTTCATAAAAAGTATAGGTATAACTTCTAGGTAAAATTGTAGAAAATTAATGATGATTCTTGTTTTATTGCAGATTATCTCGTGAACAAAAGCCATGGTGCCAGTCAAAGTAACTGACTGACCGTCCAAGATGAGAGGATGGATGACATGAACAGCAAAATCTCTGAGCACAAAGATGCCAATGGCTTTGTGAACAGAGTGTTCGATGCATCCTCAGAGGTGGAGAAGGAGACCAGGATCATGCGGATTCCGGAGCCTGAGGAAGGGGGTAGCCCCGGCCTGCGGCTCCCCAGGGAGAAGGCGGACGTCAGCCGAAGGCCAAAGAAAACAGGGATCTGGAAAATCCTCAACAGGAGGAAACCCCCATCTGGGTGTGAGAGAAGACCACACTCTATGATTCTGCCAGGCGAGGCCTCTGTGCCAAAACTGTCCTTTGTGGACAAAATGCGGTCTCTTAAGAAGTTGAAGTCCCCTTCTGTCTTTAAAGGGAAACTGACAAAACTCCCCAATGCAAAGCCAAATAATTCCCTTGAGGAGGGCCCTGAGGAAGGGCCTTTCTGTAGGGATGACTCTGCCCACATATACATGCAAAAAAACCTGCTCAAGAACAGAGTGAAGAGGCATTCTTATGCTGGATGCACCAAAGATTTTGACTACACTTTTGAGGAAATTGACTCTATAAGTACCTCAGAAAATATGCCCAGGGACTTGTCAAGCAAACAAAATGGCTGTAAATCACCTGACGGCTTGTCTTACACAAAGAAGGACCACTTTGACTTTTCAAACTGTAATAACCTGAGTGGTCATGAGGAACACTATCTCAGAGAATGTCCGAAGACCCCGCACAGTGGGAGGAAGTCCAAAGGGGCGGATGTGTGGAGTTACCTAAGAAAAATTTCATTTATGGGAAAAGGAAGTTCCCACAATTTGGAGAACAGTTCTGACTCTGAATTGCACACCTTTGACAAAACAGTTGACACAGACTGTGCCTCTGTTGACTTTGAATGTGTCAAAGATTATGGCCCCACTCCCAAGCCAACTGGCACGGATAATAAAGGCAGCCATTTTGGAGGCATTTTACGATTTTTCAGCAGCGTGGCCGTAACAGCCAGGAAGTGGAGAAACTCCTCCCGGTCTTTCTCCCCACCCGAAGGAGAGCATTCTCCTCTGGGTTCTCCTAGATCTGAGAGGTCAGCTGTTTTTGTTCATAGCCTGTCTTTAAATTTTGGGAATGAAGGCAAAACCGGGTCCCCCGCCCCATTATCTCTGGTGTCCTCAGATTCAGGCTTGTGTGAGGCTCTTTCACCCCCTAGTCTAATGAGAGATAAGTCTCCCTATGTAATTCTGAAGTCATGGAAAGCTTGTCCAGAACCACCCAGCCCCAATGGTGACCTTAACAGGCGTCCATCCACTGGAACAGATTTTCTAACATTTTCACCACACAATTCTGTGGCCTCCATAGAGAATGACATTGGTCATGAAAACTCAGAGTGCCGAGTCGTTCAAGAGATCGAAACTCAGGAAGATATTTGCCTTCCTGTGGAAGAGTGTGATTTAGGAAATGACGTGGACTTTGCCAATGGCTCCATTTCGTCTGAGCAGAAACGAGATGATGATGGGAAAAGGAGTGTGGGAGTAACTCAATTGCAAAAAGACACTAGTTCTCATAGTTTTGGGAAGGCACTGAAGGTAAGACAATATTTATCAATCCAGTATCAGATGTTGATTGTCTAGACAAAATTGTCAGTAACATTTTTTTAAACAGCAGGGACATGCTATCACAAAACTTGCTTATTACTTATGAAATAATAAGGTTTGGCTAAGGGTTATTACAAAATGAATTTAACTGACATACAGATGACATTGGCTAATCCACTGTATTGGATGTACAAGTTTTTTTTCAGAGGACATCAAATATATACCTGTATGAATGTGTGTGTTTTAGCCTGCAGGGTGTGTCCGTGTGTCAGAATACCAAAAATACACAGGTAATGCATTGTGCACAGAATGTTTTATGGAAATGGTACAGATTTAAATACATTTCTTGACACATTGACAGATGCATTTGTTGTTTTGGAATAAATGCTGAAAATATACTGACATTCTTTTGCTCCCTCTGCTGGGCAGTAAAGAGAAATTAATCAGAACTATGAAAGAAGTACACTGCCTGGCCAAAAAAAAAGTTGCGCACTGTAATATTTAGTTGGACCGCCTTTAGCTTTGATTACAGCGCACATTCGTCGTGGCATGCAACGTCACAACATTTATTTCCGCCCAGAGTTGCATACATTTTTGGCCGAGATCTTGTATTCATGACGGGAGAGTCGAACCACTCTGTAAAGTCTTCTCCAGCACATCCAAAAGACTTTCAATGGGGTTAAGGTCAGTACTCTGGTGGCTAATTCATATGTGAAAATGATTCCTCCTGCTCCCTGGACCACTCTTTCACAATTTGAGCCCGATGAATCTTGCCATTGTCGTCCTGGAATATGCCAATTGATGGGATAACCTGGTCATTCAGTACATTCAGGTACTCAGCTGACTTCATTTTATTGCTGCATAACGTTGCTGAGCCTAGACCTGACCAATTGAAGCAACCCCAGATCATAACACTGCCTCCAAAGGCTTGTACAGTGGGCAATATGCATGACGGGTGAAACTGCGATTTTTTTTTTTTGGCCAGGCAGTGTATTTAACTGCCTCTCTAGGCTATGGTGACCAATATCTATTTTGCCCACATTCCCAAATCTATGTTTCATCTTACACCAAAACTAACACCCAACCCATCATGTATTCAGTGTCGTCAGCCAATCCAACTCTCGGAGTTCAGCCCTAAGCTTGGTTGTGACTTAGATTTGCACAATTAAAGGACCAACTGTTCAGGGATGATGAAATGACCCAGGCATTCCTCATTAAAAAAAGTTGACAGTGTTCAGCCAATGAGTTCTGGCAGAATGCACCTTGTCAGGTTTCAGTTTGAAACACATGACCCTGCTTTTGCGGTGCACAATCAGTTGTGACGTATGGGACAGGGGGACAGCTTGGCCTGGAAATGAAAGGATGTTAACATCAGGCCTGAAACACATTTGCATTTCTAATCATTTGCACAATCTTCACAAGCAAATCAAGCAGTTTAGAGCCTTTGTTCTATGTGACCAGACCTTAATGTCAACATCATCAGTCAGTGTCACTAACAGCAGTGGAGGGTTTCTGCCTATATTTTTGTCTCAAAGTAAGGTTGTGGCTGACAGCCAGTGATTTGAAAGGTCCAGCTGAAACCCAACCTTAGCCTGTGCTGTGATGCTGGGCCCACAGCACCTTCATCTCAGCTGACTAACACGATGGCGACTCTCTCTGGTGGAAATGCCAGACCCCAGCATGTGAGCCATGGTCATGGCCGAAAGGGCTTGGTGAATGCTTCACTCTGTCCTTGCCGGAGGTTTGGCCTTCAGGGACGACTCTTTGCATCTGCTCCCAGCAAGGTCTGGCTGCTGCCTCATTCTCATGCCATGTGCTCACTGGAAGTGCTGCAGTCCCATGCATTTTCTGCCGCCATAGCCTCCTACACTGTACTCACGCTCACACAAATACAACATTACAGCTTCCTTAAAACTCACTGTTTTTTGTACCTTGGGACCAAATTTAAAGGAATTTAAAATAGAACATAGAGCCATATTTGAATAGCGAAGACATTTAAGTTGGTTCCAGACATTTCCAGTTCTTCTTCACATTGTAAAATGATCACAGGGCTGACAGCTCTAAACGGCCACTTGCAGACCATCCACTCTATTCATTCATTGCTCTGTGAAGGCACCTTATTTATTCGGTTTTTATTCTGGAACATTTTGACACAGCAGTCCATATAATCCACTGCAGATGTGACAGTTCAAGAGTGTTAAACCAGACAATCGTTTTCTCCCATCTCTGGCTTGTTGCACATCCTCTAGAATTCTCCAGGAGATTGCATTTAGTATCATCCTATAAAACAAATCTGTTAAATGCATCTAGTCTTATACGCTAAGGGTTTCTTCACCTGAAATTACACATACATTTCCATACAACTAATTAATGACTCGCAAATGAGACAATAGCCACCATTTATTTGTTGTATGTGTCCTCAACATACGTAATAATAAACTCATAATAAAATATGTTAATTGTTCTATATACCATGGTACATCCATCCACATATTACACTGTGATATTGTGGTAATGCAGTATTAAATGAATGTTGTGAAGACATTTTTGTTTGTCATTCTGCTTATTGTAAAATCGCACCCCATACGTACTCTCTGACAAGATCATATCAGATCGTATCAGAGCTGGCCACTCACTCGCATGCTCACAACAAATATAGCATTGCCTGGCAATGAATCAACAATCTGTAGCGTCTTATTTCGATGGAGAGACCGACACCAAGCTGCCATTTCTGTTCTGAGACGTGATGTGCAGGAGTGGTGGCCTGTATTACACCTCAGGCCAATTTTTAAATTTTATCTTGTCTTTAAACTTTGTTGCTTGTGAACAAGCTGCAACATACTGGTAGTTTGGATGTATTCATGTAGCAGATTAAATCGTATTGCTATGGACACCTTTTGTCCTTGTGCATTGAATGCACCCACATCGGCTGTTTTCAGATAAGATTGGATACCCATTGTATTTTGGGTGCAATATACCCATTGTATATTAAGACAAGGACCAGTTCATGTAGTATGGAAAAATAAAATTGTATTTGCATAACACTGAGATTAGTGTAATATGATGGGGAAAGTACCCTTGAAGATGGCTGTTATTGTGTCCCTTATGGTACAGGATGTTGTCTTTGTATAGCTTAGTATTAAGAATAAATTGTAATTTCACTTGGTGTAATTTCACTTTTAGCCCCTCTCTGGCCCTCCCGACGTCTCTCCGCGGGACCCTCTTTTCAAAGCTGCTCTCCAGCGCTGCTGCTCCCTCCCGCTGCCCCAGATCAGTCCCTCTGGACCGGAATGGACCGGATGGACAAACTTTCTGCCGGGTACATGTACACACGAGCACACACACATATACATGTGCATGCAGGTACATGTGCAAACATGCATATACAGTACCCTCCTTGACATTTGGGACAGAGACATATTTTTTCTTGATTTGGGTCTACTCATCAATTTTAGATTTGTAATCAAACAATTCACGTGTGGTTAATGTGAATATTCTCAGCTTTTACTGCAGGGAATTTTTATACATTTTGGTTTCACCATGTAGAAATTACAGCACTATTTATACTTATCCCAACAATTTCAGGGCACCATAATGTTTGGAACAAATGGCTCCACAGGTGTTTTATGATTTGTCAGGTGTGTTCAATTGCTTCCCTAGTGTGGGTATAAGAGAGCTTTCAGTATCTAGTCTTGATTATAGGCTTTTGTTTGCCTTTGGAGTCTGTTATTGGTGTCAACATAAGGACCAGAGTTGAGGCCAGAAGGAAACCAAAAACAGTAAGAGCCATCGGCCAAACCTTAGGCTTACCAAAATCAACTGTTTGGAACATCATTAAGAAGAAAGAGAGCACTAGTGAGCTCAGTAATCGCAAATGGCCTGGTAGGCCAGGGAAGACCTCTACAGTTGAAGAACACTGAAGAATTCTCACCATAATGAAGAAAACCCCCCAAACACCTGTCCGACAGATAAGAAACACTGTTCAGGAGGCAGGCATGGATGTGTCAGTGACTACTGTCCGCAGAAGACTTCGCAAACAGACCAGGCTACACTGCAAGATGTAAGCCACTACTTAGCTGCAAAAACAGGATGGCCAGATTAAAGGGATAGTTCGGAATTTTGGACATAATGTCTCAATTACGATTTACCCATGATGTAGTTGATTGATGGAAACCATTTTCAGATAATTCCATGCTGTCCCTTCTTTTGGACATACACACATTGCTAATGCTAGCGCAACTCTGAGGTATCAAGTAGCATCCACTACCAAACGCACTTGAACACTCCACAGTGCACCCAAAGCAAATAAAATACGACGACAGTCTATGGGGGTTATTTTCAGTGATTATACCATCCTTTTTCAAGTCAAACTATCATTGAATTTAGCTTTGAGTTTAAACACCATGCTAATTTAATTTGGCGTGTGGAAGAAGAATTTTTTCCAGTTACATTCTCAACACTAACCCAATATATAATCACCTCTAGCACTAATCTTTAATCACTGAACATTAAAGAACTATATTCTACCTCTAACTCTTATGTTTTGCTGCTGCTATTAAAGTAACTTTAGAAAATGGAACAGAGACAAGCATTCGTTCATGATTTTGCAAGATGGGCAGGCTTGAGTTCTTCATGCTGTCTCGTGTTCTAGAAGAATCAATAGGTTAAAGGTAACTAGGGGAAGCAAAGTGAAGATAATGCTGCCTTCTACCAATGAATTATATTATTTTAGGATAAGTGATCAGTTTCTGGGTAAGCACCAAAGATAAAGGGCAAAGGGGAAGATATCAACATGAAGAAGTTACACAGCTGGACCCTTTAAAATCTGCCGTGATACACAGACATCTGACTTTCTTATTTTCTCACTACATTGAATAATGTATAAAAACTGCTGTAATTTCTACATAGTCAAATCAAGAAAAAATATCTCTTTGTCCCAAACATTATTGTGGGCACTGTACATGTGCATGCATGCACACATGTATGCACATATGTATTTTAATAAACACATGCGCGCGCGCACACACACACACACACACACACACACACGCCTACTATAGAGGGCAACCAAAACCAGACAGAAGCAGAGATGTGAGACAAGCCTCCGGATTCTCCAGGCAAAAACAGTTACACATATGGAGTTTCCCACAGGCAGTGGCTGAATAAAGTGCTGTCAACATGCTGAGGCAACATAGTGTAATAATAAGAGGTGAGATGCTACCGTTGGGAGCTGGCCTGTGCCTGCTGTGTAGAAGCAGTGCTTACATCACAGCTCAGTGGACCAGCAGCACAGTATGAGCTGGTATTCCCTTTAATTAAGAGATGAATACACACTTCCAATGGCTAATAGACCACGAGTTTATCTGTCACCTCTGCGGAAAATCAGCTTCCAAATCTTATACATAATAATTATGAGTATTTATTTTGCAATACACATGAATGAATTAACCTGGGACATTCAGGTTAAAGCAATTTAGTGGAATAAATTCACTAAACTTCCATGAGTAAAATAAGAAGGAAATTGTTGTGTGTCCCTTGAAAGTATGGTGTGTAATACGGGCCACCGTAGGTCCGCAGATGCCCAGGTGTGATTTGGATTTCCCATTAATTCCACAGCTGAGGCCCCCTCTCCGGTCAGACGGGGTCCGGCTTGGTGACGACCACACGGGCACCTGTGGGAGAAGACTAATGAGACCTGCATCTGAAGGGTTGCACATCAACACAGTGAGTGCCAGGCCTTTACTGCACATGCTCAGGATGACTCAGAATGGCTGTGGTAGGCTTCTTTTCAAAGCAAATATGAAAGCGTTTTAACCAAATTTCAACTGGTGGCTTACTTACATTACATGCCAAGTAAAGACTGCGAGGCAGCTGAACACCTGCAAAACTGTGCTCTCTGCCTCAGTCAAACAGGTTTTTGAAGTCATTTGGATCATTGTAGGAAATTAGACCAGAGGCTCTTTGACTTGTCCTAAGCTTATATAATGTAAAGGCACACGTATAAGGCAATTTATTTGCATTTAGATATTTCTCAGGCATATTGTTTTTGAAGTTGCACGACTGAAGAGAACTTAAAATGTAAAGGAACTTCTCACCCGACAACTTGTTCAGCGGGCGAGACTAGCCGAATGAAAAGGCTGGAGTAGTCTGCAATACTCTCTGTGAATCCCTCAGACATTTCACCAGCCTTTGCTTTCAGTTTGAGGATCGACGGTGGTAATGCAGTTTCACTTAGACCTTAGGAACTGGCCAACTGGAATATTATGGCGGAGGTGTTTGGGGTGGTTAATATCTGCTCTCAGCAAGGTTTTCCTATCGAACAGCTTACAAGAAAATACATTTTGACCATCTTCGAAACTGCATTGTTGTAAAATTCACATCCACATCTGAAAAGAAAGGAAACTTCTTATCTTAAAACATTTTTTGCAAGGTTCAAGCTGACTCATACTGACTAAGACCTGGTGGTTGTCCCAAGGACTAAACTGTAAGTGTCTATGTTTTTTGACAGATAGATGAGAATACCTTTTTTGATATTAATTATTTTGTATATTTGGAAGGGGTGTGATATTGGGGAAGGGTGTGTGCTTTCTCGCCACATCGCTCTGTTGAGGACACCCTGAGAAGTAAACCCTGGCAGCCCTATTTAGCCTTGTCACATGGATTGTGCGGCTCAGCGTGATGCTCTGTGAAACAGCCACCACTTCCAGGCCTGTGGACTAAAATTAAATTTTCTTGTGCCAAAACACTTGTCATGATTGGAAAGTAAACTGCAGAAGAGGCATTCATAAAATCAGTGTCTGTGCATTTGTGACACAACTGTTTCATATCGCAGCGGAGAATAGCAATACCATTTTTTCCCCAAGTAAAGCTAATATTTCCTCACAGTCATGGAATTAAAAAAAATTCTAGGTGTGTTCAATAATGGCTTCACTAACCTCTTTCTATTAACAGGTATCTTGTACTGAATTTTTGAAAACATAACCTTCTGGCAAATTCAGAAGAAAACACCATTCCTCTCTGCCCACTTAGTAACAAAACTCAATTAATATAAAAATGGTTGGAAATGAGGTGAATCAGAGGATGCATTTCATTAGTAGTGTTGCCATACACAAGGTGTGTATACCAACACTACTAATGAAATGCATCCTTTGATTCACCTAATTTCCAACCATTTTTAGTAGTTGCTGAATTTTTGCATAATGGTTAAGGAACTGAGATTGCATCTCTTAGGCTGTAGGTTTGATTCCCAGCTAAAAACTGCTAAATGCTAAAACATACGGGGGTTGATTTACTAACACATGTAAAACTGTTACCACCTGCAAAAAATCATCCGAAGTGATCAACTAACGAGGTGTAAAGAGAATTGCGTGTGCTAAAATTGAAAGATACGTTGATTTCTGATTTCTGATTTTGCACAGTGCACACTTGAGGATTTTCATGGTAATTCAGGTACAGTGCCCACCAGAATTATTGGCAACCCTGGAAGCTATGAGCAAAAAGGCTATAAAAACTAATTTATCAGCATGAACCTGCACTCGAAATATGAGAATCTGTAATTTAGGTAAAAGTATTCAAAGAATAACTTATGAAATTCTTTGTAAAAACATTATATTTTCTAAAATAAAACAACATGCCACAGTTATTGCCAATGCTAGAAATATGTACAAATAAAACATAATTGAAGTATATTTCCCCATTCATATTTATATATTTTTTTAAGCACAGCTGAGTCTAGGCACTATTATGTTGTCATTCTCAACTTTGTGTTTCGCTGGAGTATAAATATGAGGTAACACACAGGCCAAACTCCTTTGTCATCCATCAACATGCGGAAGATCAGATAACACACAAATTAAATGAGACAAAATCTTGTTGCCCTTCATAATTCAGGCAATGGCTATAGAAAAATTACTTCATGTCTGAAACTACCCATTTCCACGATTAGGGCAATAATTAAGCAGTTGTGCTATGGTCAGACGAGACCATTAGATTTTTGGCAATGAATACCGAAGGGTTTGGCATAATAAGAGGCATAGTTATGCAGAAAAGAGCCTTAACCCCCACTGTGAAGTATGTGGTGGAGCTGTGATGTTATGGGGCTGTTTTTTATGGGAACCTTGTTAAGATACATGGCATCATGGACTCCATCAAATACCGGGAGATTTTACACCAAAATCTGGCTGCCTCTGCCAGAAAGCTGAAGAGGAGAGTCCACAAGTGAGGACTAAGGACTATGAAGGATGGGGAGAGATTGGTGGAATGGTGTCAAATACCTTTCTATGTGTTCTCTAACCTCATAAAACATTACAAGAGAAGACTCAGTGCTGTTATCTTGGCATAGGAATACAGGGATGCCAATAATTGTGACACACTTATTCAAAATAAAAATTACCTGCATTAAAGATTTGTTTTTCCTCTGATCAATGGTATCACAATTAAACAATATAATTTTCTTATATTGACATTGCCAATAATTCTGGTGGCCACTGTATATCAGTGTAGTTAACAACTATATATACTATATTGATAATATCAAGTACAGAGTTTTAATATATGGTTTCAGATTAAAACTTTTACTTGGATCAGCAATTAAAAAAAGGTTAATTGACTTTTATGTTCAGATGGCAATTGAGTGCATTCCTGAAAATGCATGCAGGCTTCAGGCTACAGAATTGGTTTGCATGTGGGCTCCAGAAAAGTAGATTAATAACCTCAATGAACAAAATGACGTAGTATATTTGGTTGGAAATGTTTCCCTGGAGCCCTTTTTAAGCCAAATAGTTTTATTGTCACATCCGCTTTTCTAGTTCTGGACTGCTCAGTAGCGCAGTAAAATGTGACCGGATCCCTGCTTTGGATACATGTTTCAAAATTTGACTTTTTGAGTATTTTTATCTCAAGTACAGAATCAGCTACAAAATTACCAGGAACTATTGTATGGAATTGGTATATTTGTGTAGTCCGGAACTCAGTGCTGGGTATGATTTTGAATAAGTTTGATTATAATAGTGTTTGAACCATGAATTCATAAAAATATGTAAGAATTCATACATGAGGTTTACCCTCTGGTTTTGCTTAAAACCTTCATCCTTTTTCATTCTTAATTATTTTTATAATGACTCCCCCATTATCATGTAACTTCAAACATTGATAACTGCTCTCTCTATTGAAATATAGCAATAATACTTCAAAGAGTGCCCACACATTTTGATAGCTCTCATCAACAGGTAATTACTTCTTGCCAAGTAGCTATCCCACAATACCTTGCATATGAATGCTTGTCTGCCCCCAAACTAATTTGCATCTGTAGCTTGGAGGACTAATAGAAGATTAAAGGATTGTGTTAATACCCTCCCCCTATCTATCATGTGACTGTTTAACATCAGTGGAATGATTTGGATTGGAATGTGCTCCTTATACCAGCAGTGTCATCATCTGTTTCCATGTTGAATTTTCTTTTGTATCCTTGTCAGGCGCTGTTTTTTTATACAGTTCAGGTTAGGGTTAGCGTTAGCACTACTGTACTTCCTGTTTTAAAGGCATAATCTGAAGCTAATGCCTATCTAGCTCCTGCAGTTTGTTGTTTCTCTTTATTTCAAGGTCACCTCTGCGACATTTGAAAAAACACTTCAAGCTTATTGTGCTTCCTTAATTTGAACTTCACACAAATATCAGTAAGAGGGCAACGTTATTGTCCACACCAAGGGTCATCCTTTTTAGACCCAGCGGATATAAAACAAATCAATTAAACAACAAAAATAGACAAGACTTGTAACCCTACATGTTGAAATTAAATGAGAGAGAGAGAGAGAGAGAGAGAGAGAGAGAGAGAGAGAGAGAGAGAGAATATTAGTATACTGCACTAGTACACTGGGAGAGAAGCAAATGCCCCACTGACATCCTTGATGCTAGGAGGAATGAGAATATTTAATTTAACCTGATTGCCAGAGAGAGAGCTTGTGTTCGTGTCTGTTTTTACAATCAAGGCAGTTTGAATGATTAACAAGCTTGAGAAATAAAAATGGAGAATTAGTTCCCCAGAATTCATTAGGATAAGGATATAAACCTCAGATGGGTCACTACAGCCCGGTGGCCAAACTGCAAAGGCTGTGGAAATATGTAGATTTAGTACTGCAGTGGATTAGCTTCATCCTAATGCTGCAGTCTGCCTGCTCTTTGATTTCACTGGATTTCCACTGTACATTTCCCCCAGTCTCCTCTCGGTTGTCCCCGGAGAACTCAGGAGCAAAAACACCAAAGCCTCACTGTTATTTACGCCATTTATTACAAAAAATCAAGTGCAAGTGTGAGCGCATTTTCCTCCTGTGAAAGAAAACAAATAAGAAAAACAGGATCTGCTGAATCCTGATAAAATACACTTTCTGTTTTTAGTTTAAAAAGATTACATAGACACATGCTGAGCTTGCTTCTACATCCATTTTAATATGCAACTTTGCTTATTAACAGACGAGTCAAGGAGACACAAACCGATATAGAATAGAGGCTGGAAATCGGGATTAGAAAAAACCCTTCCCCTCTGATCAAGCATGTGAATTTAAGAAGTCGCTGCACAGATGTTGGCGCCTACCTCCAA
The DNA here is from genome assembly GCA_029718625.1 of Synaphobranchus kaupii. Lineage (NCBI taxonomy): Eukaryota > Metazoa > Chordata > Actinopteri > Anguilliformes > Synaphobranchidae > Synaphobranchus > Synaphobranchus kaupii. The sequence continues at coordinate 26,140,017 of CM056385.1, read as the reverse complement.
ACGTGAACAGTTTTATATCCCAGAATCAGGCAGCAAAATGCGCTTTGCGCGCAGGTTTGTGGACACTGCATGACGCCCAAAACTGGGATTACTTGACCAAGAGTACTTCTGTCAAGCTCTTTTTTCAACCCAGATTTGTTGAGCACCCAACTGTCCACCACAGGCTGTGATTCAGGATGCTCCTTCATTGTGTGTCTAAGAGGCCATCGGTAAGGCTGTGCTTTTGTGTTCTGGTGTGCTTCTTCTGTCCTATAATCCGTGCAGTGCTCGTTGTTATATTTTTGTCTCCTGCCCTAGGGAGTTTCTCTGACACAAACATGAATGTACGGTCTTAGTTGCTTGTTTTTCGCGGTTTGAAATGTAACCTGTTTTTTTTGTTGCTGTCAGAAAGCATTCACATTCCTCATCAGTTCCTGTCCCTGATTACAGCGCTCTGCCTGCCCTATTTTGGACTGGTTATTTTTCTCAGGGGAGAGCATGTTATTGTTGCAAAACTTGAGATACCTTGGCACATATCTCGAGAAGTTCTCCTGTGAGCTCATCATGTTAAGAGGCATGCAATATTTAATCACAGCCCGTAACTCCTGGCGAATAACTCACAACCCAGTTTTGGAAACATTTGATAAAAACGATACTTGTTTTAAATTATAAATCTGATGGGTACATATAAGTGTGTGTACATGATATATAATTAATAAATATAATGGATAATTGTATATTTATATATACACTGCCCGGCCAAAAAAAAAGTCGCCATTGCACCCGTCATGCATAGTGCCCACTGTACAAGCCTCTGGAGGCAGTGTTATGATCTGGGGTTGCTTCAGTTGGTCAGGTCTAGGCTCAGCAACATCATGCAGCAATAAAATGAAGTCAGCGAAGTACCTGAATGTACTGAATGACCAGGTTATCCCATCAATGGGCATATGCCAGGATGACAATGCCAAGATTCATCGGGCTCAAATTGTGAAAGAGTGGTTCAGGGAGCATGAGGAATCATTTTCACACATGAATTGGCCACCAGAGTCCTGACCTTAACCCCATTGAAAGTCTTTGGGATGTGCTGGAGAACACTTTACGGAGTGGTTCGACTCTCCCGTCGTCAATACAAGATCTCAGCCAAAAACTTATGCTACTCTGGATGGAAATAAATGTTGTGACATTGCATAAGGTTGTCGAAACAATGCCACAACAAATGCGCGCCGTAATCAAAGCTAAAGGCGAAATATTAGAGTGTGCAACTTTTTTTTTGGCCGGGCAGTGGTCTGGTAGTTTTTACCTAATCCTGCCCACAAACACACAAACAAACAAACAAACAAACAAACTCACCCACACCACCGAAAACATACCCTTCCGCCCCCAGCAGGGAATAACGGAAAAAAACCTTCTATGAGTAGGTGTGTCCAAACTTTTGACTGGTACTGTATATATATATATAATCAATTATTATTTAAAATATAGTTGATTATAATTGTACATGTTTTTATGTATATACAACATATTGATATTGTTTTTTCAGGTAAATTGATACTATACTGCAGTCTTGCTTGATGCATGATACACTAAGCTTCCACCAAAATAGAAGCACTTCAAGTGTCATAACAAAACAAATGGAAGGATAACAGTCTAGCTATGTTGGGTGTAGTGGCTACAGATGTGCTTCCAGAATGACCTCTTAACAGTCCTGAAGCTGGGAACTTGAGTATACCACTTAAGTCAAAGTCATTATCTAAACAGTATTCAGATGTACATCTTGAATGCAGGTGAACTTCCCATTGAGGGTCAGCCATAGCAAGTTGCTGGGCACAATCCATATTCATTAGCTAATACAAATTTAAATGTATTTCATTACATTAAAGAGCTTTGCTCTATTTGTACATAGTGCACACTGTATTAGCACATTGTATCTTGCTAGCTACTGATAAAAAAAATAATTTGGAAAAATGTGAAAGGATTGTTAATGTTTGGTTAAATTCTTTTATTTAATTATTTATTTATAATTTTCATCAAAGGAAGTAGCTAAAAGGACCATCTGGATGTATCGATTATGACAGCATAAGTACATACTGCTGACTTGAGTTATTAATGGCTTTTGTTTTTGCAAGGTAGAGGTACATTAAATGAACTGCTTTCACTAATGGCTAACATTTTACCTACTATTATACTATGCAATAAAATTAAAAAGCTAACTAACTAATTCAGATTCAGATAATAGTAATCTTATGTGTTATTGTATCAATGTTTTTATCTGTATAGATTTTTAATGGTGTGGCGCATTTGATTTTTCTGTGCTTGATAAAGGGAATGCCATATAATAGGAACAAGCTTTAATCTCATATTTGCAGAAATAACTTCCTTTGAACACTTTATAATGTAGCTTAATTGAATTATTACTATTATTATTGAAATTGAATTATAAGTCAGGTGTTATTTTGAAAAGTGCACGCTCTTTTTTTCTTAGATCAGTGCTTCAATGCACCATGCGTCTCGATCATTCTTTCAGCCACCTTCAAATCCCCTGCTAAACCTCACTGAATTATTCATTTTCGATACTTAGCAAAGAGTTTAAAAAAACATGGGTGTTGTGGTTTCAGTTTGTGTTCTACTCCAGTGTACAAAAGATCAGGGTCGCAACAAAACCACGTGGTTTGGACAGACCCAGTGAATGTCACCTTCAAGGATGCACTAGGAAAGTACTGAAACATGACATTTCAAATCTGTGGAAATACGTTTACAAAAAGTCTCCCTGCCTCGTCCTGTGCTGTCATGTGGAAGTCTTTGATATGTAGAAATGTGACACTTTTCATACACCCACTGATCGGAGCCAAGAAGCCCTCAAAGCAACAGAGGAGGGAATACTATATATATATATATATATATATATATATATAGAATAGAATAGAATAACTTTTATTTTCCCTTTCGGGAACTTCAGTTGAAGCCACCCGCAACAACAAAAAAGACATAGACAGTGGGGCAGACCCACAACACACAAACAAACACACCAAATAAAGACATACAATATCAAATTAAGTGAATTAAATTGGAATACAGCCATGATTAAAAATAGCCCCCGCTGTCCCGAGATGTCCAGTGTCATTTACCAGTCCAACACACAAACTCCGCCTCTTTCTCCATACACGCAGTGTTGCGGTCTCTGTACTGTTGAAACGGAGCACCGAACTGCATCAGGCTTCCCACTCATCGCCTCACTCCTCCCCCACACCATCTTCTCCTTCCATTCCATGGTTTCCCTTTGAAGACCGCCTGCACTCTCTGATCAGTCCCGACATCTTCAACTCCCGTGAAGAGCGATGGTAAATTTGCTGCTGCAGATCCAACGGACATTCCCGAGCATATGTTGCGAATGCATCTCCATGGCGACGACCACAAACAAAATTATCCATGGAAGGGAAGGAGAAGATTGTGTGGGGGAGGAGTGAGGTGATGAGTGGGAAGGCTGATGCAGTTCGGTGCTCCGTTTCAACAGTACAGAGACCGCAACACTGCGTGTATGGAGGAAGAGGCGGCATTTGTATGTTGGACTGCTAAAGGACACTGGACATCTCGGGACAGCGGGGGCTATTTTTAATCATGGCAGTATTCCAATTTAATTCACTTAATTTGATATTGTATGTCTTTATTTGTGGTGTTTGTTTGTGTGTTGTGGGTCTGCCCCACTGTCTATGTCTTTTTTGTAGTTGCTGGTGGCTACAATTGAAGTTCCCGAAAGGGAAAATAAAAGTTATTCTATTCTATTCTATATATATAATATGCTGGGCTACATTTTATGTGTGCAATTAAACCTGCCATGTTTCCGTTTCAGAAGATTTTTTTTAAAAACACTGGTTTTAGTGCAGGAGTCTCAAAATATTTAGTGTGGTTCCTTCAGTAACACGCTACCTGTTTTTTTGTGTACTTATTAACCCCTTCTCTAGCACCACTTTTTTTGAATACAAGCCCGAAAATAAAATGGTTACTGTTCTTGAACCCCTTTGACAAAAGCCATAATCCTGGTCTCTTCTGTAAGGTAACTCTTAGGAATTTGTTTTCCAAGAGTCAGAAAAGTATTACTGAAACAAAGTAACAGAAGCTCAAACACAGTGGGAGTTTTTCTTGTCTGAATGATTTTTATTTATTTTTTGGCAGGATAAGGATACTGACTTTAGAGTGATTTGTGCTGTTTGGATTTACAGAACGAGCGGAATCATCGTTTTGATAGTCGCTTTGTGTCATGTTACAAAATAAGGAACCGTTGTCGCAATAACATTGGAATCGTAAAATAGTTTATAGAGATACAATTGTGAGTTCAAACGGTATATTGTGTTACCAGATTGATTGAAAATTTCACTGTAAAAAAAATGCAATGAATGCGAATAAAATAAACCACTTCTGGCCTGAATACCGGCCGGTGCTAGTTAAGGGGTTAAACTTCTCATTATTTTCTTATCACCTAAATGTCTGCATGCTACTCCTCCTACAGCTTTTAAGCTAGATATGCCATTCCGACTTTATAATAGTCACTTTGGCTCAGAGTAGTGTGCTTGTATAATGCTTTGTCCACATGGTGGCGCTACAATAGGTGATTTAAAGGATAAGTTCGCTATTTTGGACCTTGGACCCTATTTGCGGTCTGTCTTCCATGAACCTGACACATTGAGTCCATATTTTCGCTGATCGGTCCAGTATTGAGCTAGCTAGATTTCCTGTAGGCTCTTACTGGGCTACAATAGAAGTCAACGGGGCAATTAGAAATGTTATGGAAAAACAACGATAAATGTGCTTTCATGTACAATAAATGAGACGGGAAGCTCAGGGTGTATTGTTACCGGTCTCAGTATGCTCTCCTGTGAAATGTATCTCAATCCGAACATTTTTACGTGCTTGGCATGGCTTGGAAGTAAACATTTCTCTGTTGCTTGTTTTCGCTGCTCCCGCGGAGTACTATGTGTCGGGGGTGGGGGAGCGGGAAGGTGTGCCGGCCGTTTACGAAACTATCTATGTGAGCAGTCTGCGTTTGTTTACCTGCAGCAATGTAGGCTACAATTTCCACAAAAAAACTTGGATGATGGATGACTATAATGATTACGAAGACGAAATATTCGATTTTGACTTTGACGTTACTGGCTACAGATTTGAGCCAGAATACACGGACACGGAACTACAAGAGATGGATGATAAGAGAGCAAGATAAGAGAGAGAGGAGATAATGTAAATTATTACAAATGATGATTACAAACACTGTGTTACAAATAGTTCTGCTGTAGGCTACTAGCTAGTAAACTCCAACGGGAGGTCATTATTTGTGATCAACTGCTTTTCAAGCGGCCTCTCTACAACGTAGCTAGACTGCGGAAGTTTACAGTGCGAGGTAGTGCGGTCGGAGAAATAGATCTGTTTCAAATGGAACTGTTGTTTCAACGTTCGGTTTGCGTTTGCGATAGCCTACATTTCACAGGAGAGCATACTGAGACCGTAAGAATACACACTGAGGAAATCTGTAGCTAGCTCAATACTGGACCGATCAGCGAAAATATGGACTCAATGTGTCAGGTTCATGGAAGACAGACCGCAAATAGGGTCCAAGGTCCAAAATAGCGAACTTATCCTTTAAGGTGAAAACTTCGAAAGCTCATGTCCCTCACCCCTTTGACCTAGAGTCATGAAATTTGGTACATAGGTCCCTCTCCTCACAAGGACCAAGTTTTCCCCAAGAACATAGATTTTCTACCATTTAGATTTTTGTGAAAAACACTAAAATGAGAGCTGCTCCAGAAAAACTGGACCGATATGCACAAAACGTATGCAGCATCTGAGGACCAAGCTCGACATGCCATATTATTTCCAGAGTTTTTGCTGAAACAGTATGTCCGTTATGGTGACACAAGCAACACCCGCAATATTTTGCATAATCACATCACAGCCATTTTGGACAGTTGCCTATGGTAAAGCAGCGATTCACAACTTTATTTTGAGTGGTCTGCCATTTCTGTAGACCAATCAATGGTTGAGATATTCAATGTTAAATGTATATTTCTGGATGTCTAGAAGTGGTAAAACAGGTGCAATTTGGTGACAGTGACACGATTTGATAGTCTACAAAGTTCAATTAGGTTGTAATGGTCATAAGGTTACACTGGTAAGTTTGTAAGATGCTACAGCTCTCTAACTGTAACATCTTACATGGCCAGCAGCCATACCACCATGCAATCTGCGCCTGCTGAATGGCTGAAGCTAAGCAGGTATGGGCTTGGTTAGTATGAGTCACAGTTTTGTGTAGCCACTGACGGATGCCAGTGGCCATTGTGAAGGTGTGATACGCTAACAGTTGTGTACAAACAACCTGTTGATAGGAGGTTCCAGGGTAACAGTGTGGCTGCTACTGGGCCACGGCAGGCTGACCTCACTGCATTACACCACTCAAGAGCTTTGCTATTGTCAAATTATGGATCTGATGTACTTGAACTGACAGCGCAAAAATAATTAGCACAAAGGTTTAGCTTGGTGAGGTGCTGTGATTTGTGACTTCCTAGTTTGTGGTATCATTGACTGTGATTGGCTGTCACTGTTTCCGTGAGAGGCAGGGGATTAAAAAAAAAATTAAAATCTTTAATGTACAAAATTTGTATGCTTACGTTTTTTTTAGAAGCATGAATAGAGAAATCAGGCTTGAGTTGGATGTTTTGATCTTAGGACAAATGTTAGATGCTTTTTGCTGAAATACAGCATGGGAAAATGATGTGCATTGCAAGTAAAGGCTTTATGCTTTCAATTTTTTATTTTCTATTTTTTTTAGCAGGACCCTCATTCTGTTCACTGGGTAAGAGTCATTTTCACTTGACAATTCTCAAATGAAGAAAGCATTTTGCATTCAGCAGTCTGAATGTCAATGAGATTAACATCACGGCCATGGGATTTTTAATAACCACAGTGATTTAAATGAGCGCAGTGCAGTACAGTGTAGTGACTTTCTTATATGCTACTAACAGCAGTTTTTCCTTTCTTCAGCCACATTTGTGATCTTCTCCATGTATGTCAGCAATGGATGCTGTTCATTTTGTTCATTTCCACAGGCTGTCAGTTATTATTTTCATTTAAAATCTACAGCTGGCAGGAGGATAAATTGCTAAGACAGAGAGCTCAAAATATAACAAGTTATCATAGGCTACATAAAGCAGGGAACAAAAATAGGTTGGAATTTAAGAAACGTCACTGAGACGATGTGCATATGTGAGTGACTGCATGTGTTACTGTGAGATCCGGATAAACAGATTACGTTTAAGAGCAGGTCTGCAGGAGCCACATGCGGGGAAAGATTAAATTATGGAATTTAATTGGATATCAGAGAGCTTATTTGTGTCTTTTGTGATGTCATTTCCATTCCGGTTGGAGGCTCCTTCAGCCGCTTCTGCACAGAGGACTGAAGTTTGCACTTTTTGAGTCGGCACGTACCATTTCTGCGATCACTCCGTTACGCGTCGCTGATGAGTAACGGCCTGGACAGCCATCCCCATATTCTATGCCAAAGCTTGGAACACTCTCTTCTTCTCCATTGTGTTTCATGCTTACAGGAAAACATGATTCTTGCCTTCGGGTCCGGACACCATTCCTCATGCAGCGGGTCCCGCTGACTAATAAACTGAGGAAAGAAGTCATTCTTACGCTTGTCAGGCTATACATTATATTGGCCGCGGATACCTGCACCTTTTCCGAGCTATCCTTGCCCCTCTCCCACATACACAATGACAGAAAGCTATCCTTGCCCCTCTCCCACATACACAATGACAGAAAGCTATCCTTGCCCCTCTCCCACATACACAATGACAGAAAGCTATCCTTGCCCCTCTCCCACATACACAATGACAGAAAGCTATCCTTGCCCCTCTCCCACATACACAATGACAGAAAGCTATCCTTGCCCCTCTCCCACATACACAATGACAGAAAGCTGTCCTTGCCCCTCTCCCACATACACAATGACAGAAAGCTGTCCTTGCCCCTCTCCCACATACACAATGACAGAAAGGTTCCCTGTAGTCCCTGAATAAATGCACTTGGACTTGGACATAAATAGGGACATTGTTGCCATTCTATGTGTCGCAGGTCTTACCCGGTCACACACTTCGCCGTGAGGTTCTGTGTTTGGTTACCGCACTACAGAAAATCACAGAGCTTTGTGAGGTGCTGTGATTTGTGGTTTCCCAGTTTGCGGTATCATTGATGGACTGTGATTGGCTGTCACAGTTTCCATGAGACATAAAAAGAAATGTTTTAATTTAGAAAATTTACATACTTTTTCTTGAAGTGTGAATAGAGAAGTCCGTTTTATCTATCAGGGTAGCAACAAAACTTTGAGTTCGATGTTTTGATCTTAGGACAAATGGTTGCGATCAGTCAAAATAATTTTTCTGGTTTGTAACCAAAAAAGGTAGCGGTGTAGCGCTGTTTGTAGAGCACAAGCCCTATACGTATCCCCCCTTGTAACTGGTTGTGCATATCATACATTCAACGGTAATGTATTATATGCCGACAAACATTCATGTGGACACATACGTATGTGCACATCCGCTCGCAGATCCACATTGACACACGTGCACAGTCACTCACATAATTTTGGCACTCTGTACCGCATTAAAACTCCTCCCCAGCTGCAGCTTCACGGCACACAGCTTAATTCCCACAAAACTCTGATTGGTCACGACACATTCTATTCATAGTGCAATGCATGTACTGCACACCTGCTTTTACTTCCTGTTTAAAACACTTGTTCAACAGTGAAGTCTAAAGAAAGAAATTGGTTTGATTTTTCTGTCTGACCTTTTTGATCGCTGTAAAGCGTTTGTGGGATTTTCTCTGGCTTTTCACACACCAAAAGAGAAACCTGCTCAGCATGCGGGTGACATCCTCAGCTTGTTTTTACAGGATCTTTAAGGGAGCTGTTTAAATGTCGGCTCTAAAAGGCACTGCAGGGTGTTTGTTGAAAAGGCAGAAGCACAACGTGCTCCGGGGACCTGGTTCAGAACATACATGCTGGTTTGACCCCTAGTGTTTTACACTGGTACATTCAAGTCTGGTCCTGGCCAGGTCAAAGGAGGAATCCTGAATTAGTCATTGTGCTCAGAGCTCTGACGTGCGAGTTTGTGGCTGTGAGAGCCAGCCGTGGGCCAAACACTCATTTTATGCTTGTCAACCTCCTCTTGAGTCATGAGTCATGCAACGTGCACACCCCACAGTGCTGTCACACTTTTCACAATGTGCAAACCCCACAGTGCTGTCACACTTTTCACAATGTGCAAACCCCACAGTGCTGTCTCACTTTTCACAATGTGCAAACCTCACAGTGCTGTCTCACTTTTCACAATGTGCAAACCCCACAGTGCTGTCACACTTTTCACAATGTGCAAACCCCACAGTGCTGTCACACTTTTCACAATGTGCAAACCCCACAGTGCTGTCTCACTTTTCACAACATGCACACACCACAGTGCTGTCTCACTTTTCACAACATGCACACACCACAGTGCTGTCTCACTTTTCACAACATGCACACACCACAGTGCTGTCATACTTTTCACAATGTGCAAACCCCACAGTGCTGTCATACTTTTCACAATGTGCAAACCCCACAGTGCTGTTTCACTTTTCACAACATGCACACCTCACAGTGCTGTCTCACTTTTCACAATGTGCAAACCCCACAGTGCTGTCACACTTTTCACAATGTGCAAACCCCACAGTGCTGTCACACTTTTCACAATGTGCAAACCCCACAGTGCTGTCTCACTTTTCACAATGTGCAAACCCCACAGTGCTGTCACACTTTTCACAATGTGCAAACCCCACAGTGCTGTCTCACTTTTCACAATGTGCAAACCCCACAGTGCTGTCACACTTTTCACAATGTGCAAACCCCACAGTGCTGTCTCACTTTTCACAACATGCACACCCCACAGTGCTGTCATACTTTTCACAATGTGCAAACCCCACAGTGCTGTCTCACTTTTCACAACATGCACACCCCACAGTGCTATCTCACTTTTCACAACATGCACACCCCACAGTGCTGTCACACTTTTCACAATGTGCAAACCCCACAGTGCTGTCACACTTTTCACAATGTGCAAACCCCACAGTGCTGTCACACTTTTCACAATGTGCACACCTCACAGTGCTGTCTCACTTTTCACAATGTGCAAACCCCACAGTGCTGTCACACTTTTCACAATGTGCAAACCCCACAGTGCTGTCACACTTTTCACAATGTGCAAACCCCACAGTGCTGTCACACTTTTCACAATGTGCACACCTCACAGTGCTGTCTCACTTTTCACAATGTGCAAACCCCACAGTGCTGTCACACTTTTCACAATGTGCAAACCCCACAGTGCTGTCTCACTTTTCACAACATGCACACACCACAGTGCTGTCTCACTTTTCACAACATGCACACACCACAGTGCTGTCTCACTTTTCACAACATGCACACACCACAGTGCTGTCTCACTTTTCACAACATGCACACCCCACAGTGCTGTCTCACTTTTCACAACATGCACACCGCACAGTGCTGTCATACTTTTCACAATGTGCAAACCCCACAGTGCTGTCACACTTTTCACAATGTGCAAACCCCACAGTGCTGTCTCACTTTTCACAATGTGCAAACCCCACAGTGCTGTCTCACTTTTCACAACATGCACACACCACAGTGCTGTCTCACTTTTCACAACATGCACACACCACAGTGCTGTCTCACTTTTCACAACATGCACACCCTACAGTGCTGTCTCACTTTTCACAACATGCACACCTCACAGTGCTGTCTCACTTTTCACAACATGCACACCTCACAGTGCTGTCTCACTTTTCACAACATGCACACCTCACAGTGCTGTCATACTTTTCACAATGTGCACACCTCACAGTGCTGTCATACTTTTCACAATGTGCACACCTCACAGTGCTGTCTCACTTTTCACAACATGCACACCTCACAGTGCTGTCATACTTTTCACAATGTGCACACCTCACAGTGCTGTCATACATTTCACAATGTGCACACCTCACAGTGCTGTCTCACTTTTCACAATGTGCAAACCCCACAGTGCTGTCTCACTTTTCACAATGTGCACACCTCACAGTGCTGTCATACTTTTCACAATGTGCACACCTCACAGTGCTGTCTCACCTTTCACAACATGCACACCCCACAGTGCTGTCTCACTTTTCACAACATGCACACCCCACAGTGCTGTCATACTTTTCACAATGTGCACACCTCACAGTACTGTCACACCATTTTACCAATCATGTATTCCATACTGTTCCAGCATAATGTACAGCTAAATCTAGTCCCACCCCCCAATTCCCATAGAGATCCATTCAAATGCATAGATATAGTTATAGTATCGCTTGTAAGTGTACCAGAAAATAAGATATCAAGAGCCTTTGATTTTGTTGGGTCACAGACATCAGGAAGTCATGGCATGCAAAAGATATGCGACCAAATATTAAAAATGTAAAGGCACAGTCAACTTGTGTATGTAAACTTCTGATCCACTGGAATTGTGATATAGTGAATTAAAAGTGAAATAATCTGTCTGTAAACAATTGTTGGAAAACTTACTTGTGTCATGCACAAAGAAGATGTCCTAACTTACTTGCCAACTCTATAGTTTGCTAACATGAAATCTGTGGAGTGGTTAAAAATGTGTTTTAATGACTTTAACCTAAGTGTATGTAAACTTCCGACTGTAACTGTGAACAAAGGCTAACCTAATAAGATTGTACCATGTATCAATGATAAAATTACAATGAATCGGAGCCAGAGAAATAGCCGGGGGCTCTTTGGGGTACAGATGAAACCTCTCACTAAAACGTGTAGTGAGTTAACCTTTAAAATGGCTCAAAGGTCATCGTGTTTCATTGTACGAAAGTGTTTAACAATGGCAATTATTGAGAGGATGGAAGTTGACATTTTGCAGAACCATAAGTACTGTAAATATTAAAGAGTACCATAAATATTAATGATTCCCCACATACACCAGGTAAGTATAATATATATCCAATTCATCCAAAACCTTTTAGAAATAAAGTTCATTTAAAACAAAGAATAATGAAAATTTCTCATGGAATAATCCTGTGCTATTTCTCAAATCGTTGCATTTCATATCTTCGAATGAACTGCTTACAGACTGATGGCTATTGGATGATGGATTGATAATGGATGCTTCATGACAGCAATACAGAAGGTTATCAGCCTATTATCAAGTGACATAAAAATACCACAGTTGACAATTCAATTACTGCCCCTTGCTGTGGTATCAAGTCTTTATTCAAAAGATTTCCTGTCATTCAGAATTATGCTTTAAGAAATTTAAGAATATATTCCTAGGATAATGCGGTCAATGACTGTCCAAAGGTCAGGGCCTGCTATTCCATACAGAAAAACTATCTCTACTGCTCCATTAGTAAAACATCACTCTATATTCATCCCAGGGTTCTCCCCAAAGAATGTAACAGAAGTGGTGTGCCACTCTGTTCCCTCACTTGAGCCACTGTGTAGCCAAAATAGTAGCCAGTGTCACCCGTATCTTGTTACCATTCTACTTGCACTCAGTCAGAGATGCTTCTGTAAATCAAATCAATATTTATTTATATAGCGCATTTCACAACTAGTTGTCACAATACACTTCACAGAAAAACCCAGCCTAAACCCCCCACAAGAGCAAGCCAAAGGCAACAGTGGCAAGGAAAAACTCCCTGGTGTAACTATGAAGAAACCTTGGGAGGAACCAGACTCAAGGGGGGAACCCATCCTCCTCTGGTCAGTTCAGGGTCTAGGTCTTAATGACCAGCATGGTCAAAACAGCCAATGTCCATGTTAATAGAATTAGCAGCAGCTAGATGACAGTCCAGATGTGGCGGCAATGATGGTGGGGAACCGGGCGCCGATGGCGGCGGGAGCAGCAAAGCCAGGGAGGAGCAACAGAGGTCTAATCAGAAATTAGCCTTTCACCGCTTTTCTGAAGGCTGGAAAAAAATTCCTCTTTCCTTCAGTACGGGACTTTCGGTTTGGCGCTCGCTGCGAACCGAACAATTACAGTTTTGCTTTAATGCAGGTGCGGCATAGAACCTTTAAATTTTTTGTGCGGAACTTAAATTCAAAACTCAGGGAGTTCTCTCCCTGATGACTTAGCATTATTGTGCCTTATATTGTTCAGAAATAAATTATGGCCAGTTAGTAGCCACTGTTACATTTTAATAAATGAAAAGCAATTTTATATTTCACGTTTAAATTCTTTCTGCTGTACCGACAATGTACCAAACCGTTAAGTCAAAACAAATGCAACGAACCAAAACAAACGTTTTGTGTATAAACCTTGAAGTGAAACATTTATCTTTCACTTTTACAATTTTTGTTCTTTAGGTGTTAACTTTTATAAATAAAATAAATTTTTTGTAGTCCTTTTTTTTAATCATCTAAGCCCCCCACCCCCAAGGGCCTGAGTGCCACTCTGTGAAAAAAATCTGGGGAGAACCTTGCATTCTATATTAATTTTGTGAAGAAACACTTATAATAAATATATAATTGAGGAGAGAGTGAGTCCATCCTCAGTAGTGCTGCACTATGCAGTAGGTTCACAGTGAGAATTGAGTCACGGTGCAGTGATGGGAATTCAGCTTCCTACCAAATTCTGTCCACCATGTTATTGCAGTAGACCTGCACTCTGTTCACTGCTATAACCCATACAGATACACACTACCACATTATGCGCACATGGATATGTATGTGGACACGGGGCTCACACACACACTTACATACATACACCCATATTCACACACACACACACGCATGCACACACACACACACACACACACACACACATACGATATGCCCGCAAACATTCATGGGTATACATATGTGCACATGCACGCACATATCCAGTGACACATATTAAACACACATGCACACACACACTCGGTTCTACACATGTAACTGAAGCTCAAGTGAAGTGCTTTCTGAGAGGGTCGTGCCGGGGGATGTGTGCCGTGCAGAGGCTGATTCACACTTTTTGGTTCTGGGGGAAAGGGAGGGGTGTGTTTGAAAATAAATGGCAGAAACTCAAGTTGAAACATGAGTGGGCGGGCTTTTATATAGTGGCCATTTCAATGTGGTGACAGCAGAATCCATATTTAATACTCTGGAGAGCCAGAGCTCTTTTAAGACTCCTTCCCCTCGTTTCTGAAAATGGAGGCGTCGCATGGCACAGGCAGCTGGGTCCTCTCATCTTCCCCAGCGCAGAAGATCTAAAAATAAACGCCTGCGTGAAGTGTGTCAGCCGCTTGCTGGAGGAGCGCTGTCTCTGTCTGCCAGGGGGATTTTACCGTTTTTAAAAGACTTATGGTTCCTGTCTCCTGTTTTCCCCCACGTATCAGTCATAACCGCTATTCCGTTGATCACAGCATTAATTACAGATCATGGGAGGTTGTGCAAAGACCTCTAGTCCAGTGAGCAGCAGTATGCTCTTAATCACTGTATATTATCTTTGCTCAATATTGTTGAATTCTGAACCTAATATTATGTATAACATTAAAATGTAACACTTAAATGTCCTACTCAAACTTAAAGGAGAAGCCGCTAAGGATGCACTATACGCTGGTACCCAATTGTTACGTTGTAATTTTGTTCATGGTTTCAAATTCTGGGGGTTTTCCCTTTAAAAGGACCTGCCTTGTGATACCTTCTCATCATACAGTGTGTTTTCATTTAAAGTTTTGACATGGTGATGATTTCATATGGGGAACAGTTTGAGCTTCTGGACTATGGATTGCGTGCACTGACGATTGCCTTATCTTGGCCTGCTTTTGGACCTAATTTAGGACATGCACACAATTATAATTATTGCATGAGTGTCAGTGATGTCAGTGATATAGCACTAAAACCAAAATGCGTTTATCTGAGTGTGTACACAGGTCAGTGGGATTAAAAACCGTAGCGGACAGAAGATGGTATAGTGCAATATGTGATGAACAAATTTAGTCTTTTTCTATTTTTAGAAGTTCTGTCCTTTGTTGTGGAAAACTTAGAAAAAGCTATAGGATACATTATTTATTCTGTTATAAATGAATGATGCTCTATCTACTAGTAACATTATTTATGACTACTCGTTAAGAGCTTTCCATTCACACATCCCAGGTATGTTTCTCCTCTTTTGAGGTCCTCGGTGCTGCTTTTTAAAGAAATGATTTGCTGAAAAAAGATGCATGTGGAAGATGGATGTTTTACAATTTATTTTTATCTTTAGGCTAAGCATTAAATATGAAGAGTTATCATGCCACAGGAATAGCTGTTGCATGCCAGAATGTAAGGTGGCAGCTTAAAGTGTTGCTGGGAGGCTCATCCAGCTAAATCGTTGGTGCTTAGCATGTGATGCTCCGACTGTGTCGGGTGGGCCTATAGGCTGAAGAGTATCTGGCTGTACCGTAGGCAAAAAAGGGGAGATTGAGTCTGCAGGACTGCCCCCTGTCTCCTCGCACAGGTGCACCTCCTCTTCTTGAGCACTGACCTATAAAGTGAACGTCACCGATGCACTGTCTGTCCAGCTCACCTGGTGGACTTCAGTGTGAAAAGAAGGGCTGACGGGCTGTTTCACAGGTAAATTAAATGCATGCTTGTCTTCAGTCTCCTGGATTGACTGGATGTCACAGTGATGCGATGGGCCTGCAAAGATGAACATTTAAAAAAAACAAAAAAAAAACAGTGTAGTGATGATACAAGCTTAAAAGCTATGACTTATTTTGCATGTCTAACAAAATCTTGGAATTAATTGTGTTTTCTGGACAAAGTCCGTTGGTGTTTCAAAATGAACCGTGAAGAAAGCGTTTTGTTGGCTATAGCGGGGTCTTTCATTGCTGATACAGAATGCTTAGTGCATCCAGCCAAACAAGCCTTGTACAAGCCCTACAGCCTTTATAAACCCATATTAACTACTCCCAATATGCAGACTGCAATACTAGTGGTATATTAACTGAATATATGTGTATGAATTTGTATAATAACAAATTTACAATTGTCAATAACCTGAGTAAAAATTGCAGGAATTTTAAAAGCTAAGCACTAAATAAATACGGAAAGAAGCCTGGCTGACCATTCTGCCTGGAGGAGAAAGCCTGGGAGAAAACAAGGCTGGTTACAACTTCAAAAACTCCATTTAGCAGGCCCTCTTATCCAGAGACTAACTGTGTAATCCTCTTCGCTAGAGCTTTCTTAAAGACGATTTTATCTCTGTGGGAGGGATTCACCTGGATAAATATAGGATAAATAAATAAGATGATTAATAAAACACAAGTGCAAAGATTAGGGACTGAAGTACTGCAATTCCCAAATGGAAAGGGGGAATGTACAATGCAAAGAATTATTGGCAACCTCAAATAATATGAACAAAAGGTGCTGGATTAAATTCAGTTAATTATTTATCAAATGTCCTCTAAGGCTAAGCTCATAAAAATGAAAAAAAACATATAGTTTAATTGTGATACTATTGATACGAGGAGAAACAAATCTTTAATGCAAAGTTATTTTTATTTTAAAGATGTGTGTCACAATTATTTGCATCCCTGCATTTACTACTTTGTGCACCCTCCCTTTGCCAAGATAGCAGCACTGAGTCTTCTCCTGTAATGTTTGATGAGGTTGGAGAAATCATCAAGGGATTGGAAACCATGGCTGAATCCCAAACTGAGCCCTCACGGACTCGTGGACTGCGGACTTGCAGACTTTAATGGCGTATTTCCGAGGGCAGGTAAGTCTGCATTGATGCGGACTTGCAAAAAGTGAGGGTAGAGGGCGCGAAAAGTCCACATAAGAGCACTTGCCAAAAA
This sequence comes from Synaphobranchus kaupii, assembly GCA_029718625.1. Taxonomy (NCBI): domain Eukaryota; kingdom Metazoa; phylum Chordata; class Actinopteri; order Anguilliformes; family Synaphobranchidae; genus Synaphobranchus; species Synaphobranchus kaupii. The sequence goes on along the minus strand of CM056385.1, from coordinate 26,123,133 downwards.
CATTGTGCTCACAATGGGACAGCACTTAACGAGATGCTAAGCCTTTGAGTCCACGAGTCTGCTAGTCCTTTGTCCTCGCTTGTAGACTCTCCTCTTCAACTCACCCCATAGATTTTCTCTGTCTCTATTGTCTGTTATGACTGTCTTGTCTGTACTTACTCTGTTTTACTTATTTTATTTATTTATAACCCCCCCCCCCCCCACACACACACACACACAGTTATTTTGGCTCTTGCCAGGCCGTAATTGTAAATAAGATTTTGATCTTAATTGGCCAGCCTGGTAAAATAAAGGTAAAATAAATAAATAAATAAAACATTGGATCATGACCCACTTTCAGCCTTCTGGCAGAGGCGGCCATATTTTGGTGGAAAATCTCTTGGTATTTGATAGTGTCCATGGTGCCATGTATCCTAACATGGTTCCCCAAACCTTTGGAAGAAAAACAGCCGCACAAGATCACAGATCCACCATCATACTTTATAGTGGGGATGAGACTCTTTTCTGCATAGCCATGCCTTATTACGCCAAAGCGCAATTTCCGTATTGTCTGATCATAGCACCCGATTGCAATTTGCATTTCGGTAACATTTAGCAAATTCCAGGCGCTTGCGTTTGTGGTAGGTTGACAGCAGAGGCATTCTAAATAGCTTATTGGCATAGAGGTACAATGTCTAATTGTGCTTCTGGAGACTTGGTGACCCCAGGATGCAACCAACTTCTGCAATTCTCAAAACTGTGATCCTTGGAGAACCTTTTTGCCTTTCAAAGCATCTTCCTTACTGTGTGTGGGGGAAACTACACTTGTGTCATTTCCAAGCAGGTTCATCACAACTCCAGTTGCTTTAAACGTCTTAAGTATTGCACTAATGGTGGAAGTAGATACTTTCAGACATGATATTTTTCTAGCCATTGCCTGATTTATGAAGGTCAGCAACCTTCTGTCTATTTCATACGTATGTTCATACTCTGTTCTTCATATGTGGGTTTTGGTCTGTGTGTCACCTCATATTTATACCTCAGTGAAGCAGGCAGTTGATAATGACCACATAATAGTTCCAAAAGACTCAGGTGTGCTTAAAAAAGTAAAATATGAATGAGAATATACCTTAATTAGTGTTTGTAACTATTTCTAGTGTTGCCAATATTTGTGACGTATGACTTTTTCTGAAGAATTTTTTTCTTTGAAGAATTTTACCAAAATTAAATATTATAGGTCTTTATCATATTTAGAGTGTACTGTCATGCTGATAAATGGCAAATACATTTTTTATGGCCTTTTTTGCTCATATTTTCCAGGGTTGCCAATAATTGTGGTGGGCACTGTGTAGCTCCAAGAGAGACAGCATATTCCAGAAGTGCAGAACTTAAAGAACGTCTCATAAGTGCTGGACAGATACTTATTTTCAATAAGAACACGTTGATCGCGATTTTCAATTGTGACTAAGAGCTCTGGCAGGATGTCTTCTTTTAGAGATGCATTGCTTGGACTGAACGCTGCATTGCTTGGACTGAAATGCCATATTCCAACGTCTTAATGTCACTCTCCTTGTTCCTCATCTGGGGAGTCGGGACAACCTACTATTTCAAGGGATTATATCACAAAGTCTATAATACTTTTCTAGATATTCTGGAATAGAATCAGGAATGCCAGAATGTCTAAACCTAATGACACATGTAATACTTAGTAATACCCACACCTGCTCAAATAATAAAAATCATAAGTCTGTTCTTTGTAGTATACCAGTACATGTCTTCTATTACCGTATTCTGAATGTTAATGTATAAAAACAGAAGGAAGAAAATAAATGAATAGAAAGGTCACCTTTAGAGTCAAGCTGAAGCTTTGGCACCCGTCTCATATCAATTCAAGTCAAGATATTTTCAGGCTTTCATCTCGAAAATACGACATAGGAGACTTTACAAACACTGGATATTAATTCGCCTGCTGCAGTTGATGCCTCTATGAATAATTTGTTCCCCAAGTAAGTGCTTCACCTGTCTTGATATCGAATCGTGTCATTGCATTTGCAGTCTGGACAGATGCACTTTGCTCTATGCAGTGCAGCTGAAAGTAATTAGGTGGTTGAATGGCTTTATTGTCTCATTATACTACAGTGGTGTTAAACAAAATAGCAGTACAACATCAGTAACCTGATGAACCACTGTTATTAGTAATAGTGATATTTCTGCATGGCAAATAATTTACTTGTAGATGTAGTAGTGTAATAGAAAAACAACAGACCCAACTGTCTTGACATGCACGCTGCTTGTTCTGAGTAATTGACTCATTCATTGAAAGGGGCGTGTTCAAAATAATAGCAGTGTGGAGTTTAATTAGAGAATTCATTCATTCTGTGAAAAAAAAACAAAAAAAAACAGGTATTCCACAGGTAAACAGGTGATGCCATCATGATTCTGTATAAAAGGATATCAAAAGACTCCTGATATCTTATTTCCAGGTACTCTTAGAAGCAGTACTATAACCTCTCTGCATTTGAATGGATCGCTATGGGAATTGGGGGGTGGGACTAGATTAAGATGTAAATTACACGGGAATAGTATGGAACACATGGTTGGCTAAATGGCTGTAAGTCAACAAGGGTCTGAGGTATCAAACAAGCCTTAAACCATCACTCTGCTGCCAGAAATACAGTAGATATGGATGGATAACTTGAAGGGTTTCTTCTCCTGACTTATGTTTCCATAGAGTTCAATAGGAAAATTTGTCAGGAGAAACAACCCTTCAAGTGATCCATCCATATCTACTGCATATCTGGCAGCAGAGTGATGGTTTGAGGCTCGTTTGATACCTCAGACCCTTGATGACTTACAGCCATTTAGCCAACTGTGGGTTCCATACTATTCCCGTGTAATTTACAGCTTAATCTAGTCCCACCCCCCAATTCCCATAGAGATCCATTCAAATGCGGAGAGGTTATAGTATTGCTTCTAAGAGTACCTGGAAATAAGATATCAGGAGTCTTTTGATAGCCTTTTATACAGAATCATGATGGCACCCAATTATTAGTGTTTAACAGCCATTTAGACCTAAGTGATTATTTAAGTGTACGTATTGATTTAGGATTTTCTAAAAGTTGCTAACGTTCTGCTACGCGCAGCATATTTAGCTCCTGTTATTACTTGAAGAGCAAAAAATGAAATTAATTTAATGGTGACTTATACAACACTAGGCATATGTCCAAAAGCTATTAATAAGCTGATTATTTAACTCTTTGCAGAATGAGCTCTCATCAGCACAGCTGTAATTCTACCAAAGTAAGACCCAGATACACAATCCTCAATATGCTGCACCTATAAATCTGACTTGGGAATGAGACACTGACCACTTTAACAAGTGTCCTTAATCAAAAAACTTTCATGGGAGGTAGGGAGGGAGGTATTATTGTAGATGCTATTCAGAGGCAGTGAGGTTTAATGGTGGTGACCGCACACAGATTTGTGTATCCATGTGGTATTCTATAACTACCAATCAAGCCAATTATGTCTCAACGTCAAAGTCAGGGCTGAATAAGAGAAACAGAGATCTCCTTAATGTACTGGAAAGGCACAGGCAGTTTCATCAGGTGCGTCTGGAGGATGTGTCTGGACCATGTGTCTGTTTTTAGTTTTGTTTGTAAATCTCACAAACCTTCCAGTCAATCATGTTCTTTTATGACACTAAGAACTAAGACCAACAATCACCAAGAGTCCACTGTCTGCCCATCATCCATCCATCCATTTTCTAACCGCTTGGTCCAAGTCAGGGTCACGGTGGCAACAGGGTAAGCAGAACAGCCCAGATGTCTCTTTTCCCTGAAGACTTCCTCCAACTCATCCTGGAGGATCCCTAGGCAATCCTAGGCCAGCTGGGAGATGTAATATCTCCAGCATATTCTGGGTCTGCCCCGGGGTCTCCTCCCAGCTGGCCGTGCCCGGTAAACCTCCAAACGGTGGTGCCCAGGGGCCCTTACCAGATGTCCAAACTCCTCTCTGAGACCAGCTCCTCACCCTGTCAGGGGGAACTACCTCAACTGGCTCCTCTCTGAGACCAGCTCCTCACCCTGTCAGGGGGAACTACCTCAACTGGCTCCTCTCTGAGACCAGCTCCTCATCCTGTCAGGAGGAACTACCTCAACTAGCTCCTCTCTGAGACCAGCTCCTCACCCTGTCAGGGGGAACCACCTTAACTGGCTCCTCAGTATTGTTCAGTACAATATACTGTATTATCCATAAATTTATAATTTGAAATTAAGGTTATGGAAATGCTGTGAACACCGAGAATACACTTTGTTTGACTTCCGTCAGGAACATAATTCTGTAAAATGATTATGTTGTCCATGTCCATGTTTTAAGCTAAAGGAATAGTGGAATAAACAGCATTCTCTGACAATAGCAGAGTATTGCATCCAGGAAGTGTTCCGCATGCTATTTTTGGGCTTTTTCAAACAGGCTGCATGACCTCTGACCTCTCACACAGGAAGTGGGAAGCCAGAGTGGCCAAGGGGAAGACAAATTGGAACAAAAGAAAGATTCGGGGACGATGCTATGCAGAGAGGAAATGGGTGGAGAAGCCCTCACCTTCCATTACCAAATGTTGAGCTGCAAATAGAGTCATTTACAGTGGGAGAGTAACAGCCTTGTAATCTTTTCTTAGCCAAAACCTCCTGGGACAATTAGAAGATGGCTGAAGTCCAAGGCTGTTAGAATATGCAGAGATGTATGGCTTTCTGTTCACCCCCCTGTACTACCACAGCAAAAGGTGGCAGACCAGAGAGAAAGCACTGTGTGAAAGCTGGATCTCTTAGCTGCAGAAACAGAAAAAAGTCAACCATTGTTTCCTTGAAATGATCACTATTGTGGTTTTCGTTCACCTGGAGATGTAGGCCTCAGCTGCGGTTGTAATACCCCAATAGCTTCACTGTTTTTATCGTTCTTCGATAGGCTTCCTATCGGTCCCTTTTTTTTTTGTTGAAATTGTGCAGTAATATATTCATATACATAAGTTGAGAACTTTCTTGCCACCTGTCACACATCCATCATCCGATTTTGCACAGGATGATCATGTTGCTTGTGCATAAAACTGATCATTTATCTAGGGACTTTAAATATACTTGACTTTATAGAGCAGAACTTTATATTTAAATATACTTAACTTTATGGAGCAGTTCAGAATAGATACAGCACATTAATTAAAGCTGTCTGTGGCCTCTGCTTTGATTGTTGGTCTGCATTCTAATTCATAGCACCAACCATTTTTTCTCACTTGTATACAAATTTGTCAGCAGTATCTGATCAAACAGTTATTTGCTGAGCTATGTCAACATGGTGTCTGAGGGTAGAATATTTGTGGCATGTTTCTTAGGCCTGTTGTGTACCCTTTCCTCTCATAACCACATAACACAGTGGCAACAAGCTTTTTCGTCAACTTGTCTGATTTACCATGAAAGCAGCCTGGGAACCTAGCAACAGGACTCTTGTCATTTTATCCAGTTTGAAATAGAGCTATATGTGGGTGTCGCAATAAACAGTGTGAGAAAAGCCGAGAGCTTTATGTCAATTTGGGGTTTAGTTACATAAGTTAAATTGGGTCTGGGGCTGTGCAATAGCAATGTTGAGACTTTGGGTCATTGTTATAATTGTGGTTATGATTATTTCACTGTTGTTTTATGGAGGTAGTACTCACGGCTGAATAAAAATTGGAACTGGGACTTATTTTTGTGCCGTTAGCACAAAATTAGCATGTCCCATGCTACTTTTTAGTATTTTGGAGGAACAAAAATTGAACCAACAACCCTTTGTCTGGTGGGTATAAAGGCTAACCCCTCAGGCATTGACCAAACAATGATTGCTAGTAAATAACAGGACAAAGCCTATGAGTGAACAGTAATTGCCTTGTGATGAATGTCATAGATAAACCCCCAGATGTAATCAGCATCATTTCAGGTCTGTCCACCCTGTAAATTAAGACAAATCCTCATTTTGTAACACTGCCATCTATTGGCAAAAAGTATATAGGACCAGCCCAATTTGCTGCTGGACATTCTGTCATTCCTGTGGGGTATATGCAATGTACATATTATCCAAATATATATATATAGTCCCATGTCTGTCATATTCATGCTGGTGTCTTTAGCACAATATATTTTCCCCACTATTACATCTCCATGGTCAGCAGATCTCAGTGAAAATTGCACTGTGGCATAATGATTGGCTTGCAAATCTCCTTTAGCAAGATACATAACCTGAATTTCTTAAGTAAATATCCAGCTATATAGATGGTATGTTTTAAAGAATGCCAGTTGCTCTGGTTGAGAGTGTCTGATATAACCTGATTTAAGATTCAAATAGTAAGACACTTCTTTTTCAGTAAATATGATATATTAGTTTAAAAGGGGCAGTTTAGGAAAAATATAATAATAATGAAGAAAAACAGGAAGTATCCAGCCTCCCCTGTGACCTGCAGTTTGATATTAACGTAAATGCACTTTTCAACTGAGCAAATGGTGCATGTGAAATGTGCTTTCAGAAGTAGTATTTCTTACTGTGGATGAGGTACTGTTGTCTTCTGAAGCACATTGCATTTTTTTTGGATCAGAGGGTCATCTTGCCAAATGTCAAGTTTTGAAACAGAATTCCGAAAACCACACAGTTAAGAACAGAACACGATAGATTTTCAACAAAATAATAAGTAGTGTGTCCTGGATTTAATGAACATTTGTCCTTAACTTTAATGTAAAATTAAACTGAAGTGTGACTGTTCTTCACAAACAGTTTGGTGAGTTAATATTCGTGATCACTGAATTGTGTTTATGAAAACAACCTCACATTTGAATTAGATTTTGAGTCAGAGTTGAGAATAAATGTTGATTGAATGCAGGACTACTTTTGGTGGAGTGCTTCTTGAAAAAGCATGGTTGGACATATCAAGTGGAGTTAGCCGTTAGCTGTTTTTCAACGGTGCATCGCTCTTGTTTTATAATTCTCTAATGTAAGCTACATATAATATTTCCATGGTACCATGGTATGACTGGAATTAATAGATTGGATTTGCTTTCTTTCATTCCAAATTAACATCAAATTAAGTTCTATTACTTTTTTCACAGAAGTGTCCATTTGCAAAGAAAGCAATCACTCCGCTAACCTAATTCATATTTATTCACCATAGACATAGAACATGCATACTAATGTAATTGTACAGTATTTGGAATATTAAATGCCACAGCATCCGTAGTTTTGGATCCTTACCAAATTCGGCAAAACAAACTGTTCATACATTTGCTGGGTATAATGACAGTCTTTTGATTTATTAATTAATAGAGCAGGGAAATGGCTTGCAGTTCTTATTTTCCTCCAAAGACAGAGAATCAATAAATATTGACCATTCTATTTCAAGCCATACAAAATCATCAGTCAAGCTCACGTGAAACCTATGCAAATAGGAAGTACCTGTCTGAGGGCTGAGGTTTGATGTAGATTTGGTGCTTGTGATAGGTTAAGCCTTATTTAGACATCACCATTCTTGATGGCTCAGCTGTCAACAGAGCTTTTCAAAATAATTGTTGCATAGGGCTCATTCAGCAGGATCTGCAAATAAGAGCTTTGTGCTCATACATTAGTTGTATGTAGTTGCAGTACAAAAGAATGATGCTTTGAGTTTCTTAAGATGCAAAGAAATGGCATACGGACGTACGGGAATGGCCATATGAAAATAGCACTATTAAACAAGGATTGTGCTCTAATTCAAACATGGTGTTCAAGTTAATCTGCATTTATAAATATCATTCTTAGCATCCCCTTAGTAACGTGAATCACCTCTCAATCACGCAAATAGAAACATCATTCAACTACATCTATTTTCATAAATTAGCCCTGCCATATTGAAAATGGAAAGGATAATGCATAAAATATAAATACATTTTTGCCAAAAAGGAAATTAGTAATTGGTATGGAATTTCATGTTGCTTTTTTTTTTACCAAAACAGGAAAATCTGTTCAAAACTTAAAAGCATATCCAAACTGCACAAAGAAATTGCAATGCTCCTGTTGGTGGCCAAAGCTCAAACATCTCAGTCCCACTTGGATTTTTGTAAATCCAACTGCAGTTACCTGCTCAGTCATACTTATTGTGATTAGCAGGCTAGCAAACTCACAGCAGGGGAGGCTTTTTTTTTGGGCTGCTTAGTTTTTTTTCCCAATTATCCAATTAGCAATGTAATTTGAAATATGGTCAAAATGTGCTATATCATACTATCTGATGGTGGTGCTGATTAGGTATGCAGACTCACACACAAACACACCTGTTTACAGGACCTAATTAACAATGATAAAGAAAATACTAGGCTGAGTGCAGAAATTTCCAAATTGGATAACACCGACTAATACTACATGACCGGTGGCCATGTTCTTCCAACTCTCCATTGCTCTTTGAGAGATGTGACATATTTTATTTGAGTCAATTTTATTGTTATAAATATGAATTTATCAATTCTAACTGTTGCTTATCATATTAGATTTAGAATTTCAGATGTGACCTTTATTGTCTAAATGTTGCACAGAAGCTGCCAATGTCTTACACAGAGGGAGAGTTGAGCACAATTCGATGATGAAAACCTTTTGAGTTTATCTTAACATATGGTGGTAAACTCCTCCTCTTTCATTTATTGAAAACAGCTTTGGCTCATTGGCAGGGGTCACTGTTGTTCATTCTTGCATTGCATTTCCAAAAAGTACAGTAAAAGTATACTCTTTTTTTCGGGGCGTGGGGTGCTTGTGGTTAGGGTCTTCTAGTGCAGTACTGTACCGTGAAATTGCCCAAGGAAACCCTTTGGTTCATTTAATCTTGAGAAACAGGCTACTAGGCTTTTTGGCTGGTCATTCCGTATAATGATTTATTAGTGGCATTTGTATTTATGTTGACATGTGAGGCTTGGGTGTTCTCCAGCCATGGAGCTATGTGAGATTTTTCACAGGAAGGTGTCTCTCAGTAAATGGAGCCCCTCTGTACTACCCTAAAGATATTTACATCACATTATCATCAGAGGAGTTCAACAGCAAGAGCCTTGTGCCATCTCCAACTCCAGCATTCTGCAGACACTGTATGACTCATTATGGGAATTCCTCTCATTCTAATAAACAGGTCACTTGGATGTTGATGTATGTGTTTGAAAAATGTATTTTATCTGCAAGAAATGTCTTCTAGGCTAATATGAGGACATGTCCTCAATTTAATTTATTTAGTAATTTATCTCTAAGTAGATGGCGTTCAAGGCAATCTCAGCCTTGATTTGGTTATATTAATTTGTTGGAACAAATCTACTTTTTTTGTTTTTGTGCGCACATGACTAACTTGGGTGCCTCTTATCAGTAAAACATCAGTAAGACGGAGTTTACTTCTTTATTGTGAAACTATGATATCAGTAAACACTGTTTTGTAAAAAAGTGCAACTGTCTCAGCCTTCAAAGATATGAAGAGCAACCAAGAGATTAAAACCTCTTTTTATATTCTTTTTAATTATTATCAATTTGATTTTGATTGATTCTGATTTTTTGTAGTGGTATTTGATAAACAAATACTGCACATCAATGGACAATTTTATCAGTGGATTTACAGCCCATTCAAAACCTATTTTGTTACGGTCTCAGGTATGCAGTAAATATATACAAGTCCATGAACTGGGACACAGAATGACTGTAGTCAACACCATTGCAGTAACATGTCCTCGTGGAATGTTTGCATAATTGAGATAGAAGGACTAAATTGTGACTCAACATGAATAACCTAATGTCATTTAGATTAAACTATTTTGGGTTGTGTAGTGACAGGGACTTAATTTATTGCTAGCAGGCAAACAGAGGGATGACTAATGTAGACCGGCAGTATAGCCTAATACTTTATGTTTATTGCAGAATTGCAGATTACATAAATAATACGTAAATGTTTTAACCCAATCAGAGGGTAGAAGAAGAAGGGTGATTCACCATGTAGTGTTATTGTACTTGACCGCCATCAATGACATTTCTAAAGATATATTTCTGCAAGAAAAATAAATAAATAAATAAAAGTACATCAGGTCGTCACGTTTGGATACACACATACACGCAAAGCTCCCCACTCATTAGATGCCTGCGGGACCCGAGGCAGTAGCCTACTACAGAGAGCAGCACCAGTGTCAGAACTCAGAGCGCAGGACCTCGCAACTCAGGCGGAGCAGAAGTGGCAGCTTCACAGACTGTAGAACAGGAGGCAAGAATAAAACTAGAGGGAAAATAAAACGGCAGCGTTCAGCACACGGTGATCTGTACTGATTTGTTCCGCTTTGAGAGGATATAAAATGTGCATGGCTCATGAAACATGACTGAAATTCCAGATGAATTCGGGAAGATGATCATAGCCGATAATTGCATTTGATTATCAGGTTTTTCTTGTTGGGGGTTAGTATTAAAACAGTTATTGACAACGACATACTTCACACTAGTAAAGGAGAATGAAGAAATGGCGCCGTTTACGCATTCTTATAATTGTAACTAGGAATATTGTTTCCAGTAATTTTAAAGAGCAAGTTATTGAATGTCTTAGAAAGCTTAGATATATGTAAACTAGTGTTAATGTATAAGCTCAAAACACAGCGCTCGGGTCATGTCTGATTTATGAGTGCAAGGTGTAGGATTTCGACTTAATGGATAAGTATTCGCCTTGTAGCCGTAAAGGCTCCCCCTCTTTTACTTGATTGATTGCTATGTCCCCTCGCTGCCTAGCTGCTAGTTGCTGATTAGCATGCAAGAAGGGCCGCCTTGGATTCCGTTCACTGATTCATACTGGGAGTTGCAGCAGCACCAGTCTCTCAGTCTCTTACGCCAGCGCCAGAAAAGTGCACGTCAAGCTCACGCATCATAGCTACAGTATCCACCGCGCGAGGGAAGCCAGCGGACGTCGAGTTTAGACCAGAAGAGACATTAACGGTACTGACTCTGATGATGATGAGGATGATGATGGTGAGGATGATGATGCTTCTGTTGGCGAGATTTACAAATGAGCTACGATAAGAAAGAGTAAGAAGACAAGCTTATAAGAACAGAGCCTGTTGGTGTTATTGTCATTTTCCTTTTATTATTAGAATGATGGATGCATGGACAGTTTCACAGAACCTAGGGTGACAACCGAAAACAACCTCCCTGCTAAACATCTTGAGTATTACAGCTTCCTGCATTGCACCATGACCTTGGACGTACAAACGGTGGTTGTGTTTACAGTGATCGTGGTGCTGGTCCTTGTGAACGTCCTTTTAATGTTCATCTTGGGTACTCGTTAATGGAGCTTACTCTTGAGCGTCTGTTTGCCCGTCTGCGCTGAGATACATACAGCAAATATACTCTGGAATCAAAGCAGCGAGTGCGCGTACACAGAGCGAGGGACACTCGGCGCTCCAACATGGCTACATTCACACTGATATGAATGACGTTGGTATATTATATCTATCCCTAAATATTTTGTCCATGTCTTGTCTTTTGAATGTATGTAAGCGCAGTTGGTGATGATGGTGGTGGCAGTGATTGTTGTTGTGTAGATATTTTAGGATTAGTTTGTGATTTATAATCGACATCCTGTTTTATCTAGTCATTTTCTTTCCCTATCGTTCTCTCCCTTCCGTGCTGTAAATTCATTTTATGTAGATTTGCAATAGACGATTCTCAGTGTGCGAATTGCAAGTTGTCTAGACACAATACAGTTTATTTAATGGCGTAATGGCTTGATTGGATATTATCCATGCCAATTGATTCTGATCCTGCCAATGTAATAGCCTAATTATATTTCGGAGGGTTCATGTTATCGATTTCACCTGACATTAAACCAATTCACACTCACGGTGTGGTATCTGCATTCTAACTGATAAGCTTGTCTTTTTTTGTTATGATGACAGCAAACATAACGCGTGTTATCATTGTTCTATGTTCTGTGAAACAATATGGATTACAGAACTATAATAACGATTATTTTTTATTTTGTTGTTTTCTCGAAACACCTTTTCATTGCGACGATGTTTATGGTAGTGTAGTGTTTATGGTAGTAGTATGCGAGTATTTGAACATTTTAGGGTAGAACGCGATCATTGTAATGTGGCTACGTATTACCGTGTCAGTGTCCATACACGAGTACTCATTTGTAGGTTCACCGTTCATGGCTCACGTATAGTTTATTTTCACTTGTAGAGGATTTCTTTCTTCCCTTCGAATGTTTTTGCATATGCAGTTTACTGTAGTATAATGATATATTACTTAAAAGCGTGCCATTATTTGCATATTGGAAGATTGAGTATGTTTGTCTTTCGTTTTTAATTTGTCCGTTTGTTTTTTAATTTAATTTAATTTAAGTAACCTGCACAATACGATCATGTGGTTTTGGTCAAACCACGCGATCGTATTGTCCAGATTACTTTGGCTGTCTAGGTCTGAAGCTGTCATATAGGAAACAGCGGGCGCTACTTGAAACAGTTGATCCTGTCTGCTTTTAAAGATAGTAATCAGAAACCCATTTGTCTTGTTCGCTTTGTTTAGCAGGCCATATTCAGTCGGCTTACTTTGCTGTCAACCTGGCAGTTACTCGTGTTTGTAGTACAGAATAAACTATTTGTTAGGCTACTCTACTCCTCTTCTAAAGAGTGGTCATACAGTTTTTTTAAAGGATTTAGTCACACGCAAGACGCATAGCAGTAGGATATGTTCTGCATGTATTGCAAGTGAATATCCTGAACCAGTTGCAATTAAGGGTCAATTGAATTATTTCCAGTGACGTTTTTGTGTGAGTGCAATACACAGAATGCAGTATTTAATTGCAGTGTTCTTAAAATTTCCCATCAATTTGAATAATCTCCTTGCTGTTCCTGGGGATTGCACGCGGGACGTGAAGTGCACGTTGTCATAGTAAACAGAGGCGTGCATAATTATGTGGATTGTGATGCTTTCACATGGGGAAGCATGTGGCGCTAAAAATAGCCTTTTGTATTGGAGCATGCTTATGGATTCAGTTTTAGTGGCAAATAAGCTATATCAGAGGCGATGTGTAAATGTAGAACACTTGTTTGTATTTTGGGAAGGCATATCTACCCATGTATCCATTCTGTAATTCAAAGGCGCCAGTGTTGTTGCTTACACAGTAAAATGTTCAGTGTTAAATTAACTCTTACAGTGTACATGTGGTCCCTAATGGACAAATGTAAATTATTTTAGAGTTGAATGAACACAGGACATTTTACTGTGTACATGCTTTAACCACTCTTAGACACAGTATGCAGTGAAATAACAGACCATTGCGATTTTTCACACCTCTGAAGTTTTTATCCTGGTACTTTTTATCAGTGCAAAGTACATATATTCATTGCATATTAGCATAGAGAGCAAATTTGTAATATCCCACCTCCATTTCCACAGAAGACTAATTTATATTAAATATAGGCCATAACACATATGCATGTACTTTTACTGCAGTTTCATGAAATATATCTAGGGTCTGTTACTGCGTATTTATTTATACGTTCTACTTGTTCTAAGTTTTTCAGTGCTCAGAAAGTGTTCAATACATGTTTTGTATGCTTTTTAGGAAAACTGCAAACGTTTGCTTGAAATAATACATTATCAATCAGAAACCAATCGTACTGTTTTAGTACTACTGGATGTGACAATTTATAATGCATTATTGTGCCTCTTATTTCCTCTTATTGTGTAAACAAGCCTGTGAAGCAAGAATGAAAGTGTAAAGTAAGATTATAGGTAATGCACTCTTATCATTTTGGGCATGTGTACATAAGCTGTGGTTCTCAGTTAGAAAAGACTGCAGTCAGAATGCAGGTCCATGGCTTCTGGTTATGTAACATGTTCATTTATCTAACTTGCTCAGCAGCGTGGCTGCAAGCCAGTCAGTGTGCAAGAAGATATGAATGATGTTGGAAAATGTTAGATTCAGAAAGGAGACTAAAAACCTTCTGTGCTAAATAGCTTTCCCTTAAAATGGCTGCAAAGTTAAGCGAAGTATGGCCAAGAACAGAAAAGCCTGCCAAATATTTCCCATAGGATATGGATATGAAGGAAGCATTTAACATTTTCTTTACAATCTTTTATTATTAACAAAAACATATTTAGGCATGTGCTCGTATCCAGCTTACATTCTTTTATATACCATCTATACAGCGGAATATTTACTGAAGTAATTCAGGTTAAGTACCTCGGTCAAAGGTGCAACAGCAACGCCCCGCCTGTGAATTGGACCTACAACCTCAGAGTTACAAGGCCAGTTTCGGTTCCAATCGGCCCTGTCAATTGTACAGTAGTCAGCGTGGGGACAGCATGTATTATGTTTTGACATCATGGAACGTCATGCTGGATGACTTTGAGTGCTGACGTTTGCTGATGAATATTTCTGCACTTCCATGACACCTGGCTTGCATTTACCTTACTTGTTGGCTCTGTGTAATGAGATGGCAGAGTGAACTTCAACATGTGAACTCGCAGTGTTGGAAGTCTAACATATTCCGTTTTTCTCCGCTTTTAGATCACCTCGGGTTCACTCCAACTGAAAAGCCCTTTAAAGGGATAGTTCTGAATTTTGGACATAATGTCTCAATTACGACTCACCCATGATGTAGTTGATTGATGGAAACCATTTTCAGCTAATTCCATGCTGTCCCTTCTTTTGGACATACAGTCAAGCCGGAAAGTCTCCCCACCCCTTTCACAGTCTCCACGTTTTATTACGTTACAGACATATTCTGCAATAGATTGAGTAAATTTTTTTTCTCAAAATTCTACACAAAATAGCCCATAATGACAAAGTGAAAACAGGTTTTTAGACATTTGTGCTAATTTATAAAAAATCAAAATGTAAAATATCATATGTACACAAGTGTGCACACCCTTTGATATGACACCCAAAAGTGAGCTGAGGTGCATTTTGTTTCCACTTATACTGCTTGAGATGTTTCTACAACTTAATTGGAGTCCACCTGTGATAAATTCAATTGATTGGACATGATTGGGGATTGCCAACACCTGCCTATATAAGGTCCCACAGTTGACAGTGCATGTCAGAGCAAACTCCAAGCCATGGGGTCAAAGGAATTATCTGCAGACCTCAGAAACAGGATTGTGTCAAGGCATAGATCTGGAGAAGGGTATGGAAAAATCTCTGCAGCTTTACAGGTCCCAAAGAGCACAGTGGCCACCATCATTCGTAAATGGAAGAAGTTTGGAACCACCAAGAATCTTCCTAGATCTGGCCGCCCGGCCAAACTGAGCAATCGGGGAAGACGGGCCTTGGCCAGGGAGGTGAGCAGGAACCCGAGGGTCACTCTGACGGAGCTCCAGCGTATCCTTGTGGAGATGGGAGAACCTTTCAGAAGATCAACCGTCCAGACAGCACTCCACCAATCAGGCCTTTATGGTAGTGGCCAGACGGAAGCCCCTCCTTAGTAAAAGGCACATCACAGCCCGCTTGGAGTTTGCCAAAAGGCACCTAGAGGACTCTCAAACCATGAGAATCAAGATTCTCTGGTCTGATGAAACCAAAATGGAACTTTTTGGCCTGAATACCAAGCGTCACGTCTGGAGGAAACCAGGCACCGCTCATCACCTGGCTAATACCATCCCTACAGTGAAGCATGGCGGTGGCAGCATCATGATGTGGGGATGTTTTTCAGCAGCGGGAACGGGGCGACTAGTCCTGATAGAGGGAAAGATGAATGCAGCTAAGTACACAGTACAAGAATGCAGCTCCGAGATCCTTGAAGAAAACCTGATCCAGAGCGCTCTGGACCTCAGACTGGGGCGAAGGTTTACCTTCCAACATGACAACGACCCGAAGCACACAGCCAAGAGAACAAAGGAGTGGCTTCGGAGAAAGTCTGTGCATGTCCTTGAGTGGCCCAGCCAGAGCCCAGACCTGAATCCAATTGAACATCTGTGGAAAGAGCTGAAAATGGCTGTGTACCGACGCTCCCCATCCAACCTGACGGAGCTTGCAAGGATATGCCAAGAGGAATGGGCAAAAATGTCCAGAAACAAGTGTGCCAAGCTCGTAGCTTCTTTCCCAAGATGCCTTGAAGCTGTAATCGCTGCCAAAGGTGCAGCAATCAAGTATTAGGCTAAGGGTGTGTACAGATATGTAACCCCTAAATAACCTATTTTTGTCAGTAAAATAAAATTGCATATTTTCTAAAAACCTGTTTTCACTTCGTCATTATTGGCTATTGTGTGTAGATGTTTGAGGCAAAAAATGAACTCAATCTATTGTAGTATAAGTCTGTAACGTAATAAAACGTGGAGAAGGTGAAAGGGGTGGGGAGACTTTCCGGCTTGACTGTACACACGTTGCTAATGCTAGCGCAACTCTAAGGCAACTGGTAGCATCCACTACCAAATGCACTTAAACACTCCACAGTGCACCCAAAGCAAATAAAATATGACGACAGTCTATTGGGGGAGCGATACTTTACGTTACCTATGAATATAGTGCCGGTACTGGTCGACTACAACAACAAAGAAGAGTAACAAGTTGCAATGGCCACGTTCGCTCCGCCGCCGTACTTCCACAGAGAATATTAGGTCAGCACAAAGTAAAGGATTCAACGATAGTTTGACTTAAAAAATGATGGTATAAACACTCAAAATAACCCCGATAGACTGTCGTCGTATTTTTTTTGCTTTGGGTGCACTGTGGAGTGTTTAAGTGCGTTTGGTAGTGGATGCTACCGGTTACCTTAGAGTTGCGCTAGCATTAGCAACGTGTGTATGTCCAAAAGAAGGGACAGCATGGAATTAGCTGAAAATGGTTTCCATCAATCAACTACATCATGGGTAATATTGAGACATTATGTCCAAAATTCAGAACTATCCCTTTAAGGTTCATTTTTGGGTTAATTTGGGGTAAAAAAGGGCATTTCTGGTTGTCACCCACTTAAAAATCTCTTTTATTTTTTAATGATTTAATTGAATATAAAGTGCATGATTTGTTATTCAAAGTTAAAGACAGACACCTTTGATGTTAGATTGAAGAGGCCTTTGTTATACATCTTTTTTAAGATGGTGTATGTCTCTGATCTTTTTGCTTTTTGCTGATCTTTTTGACTCCCGTTTCCCCCAGCTTAGTGTCAGCAGCATTTGGGTGGATTCATTCTTCTAATATTTTAAAACCATTCATATTGTTTTGTTTCCTTTGATTCAACATTACAACAAAGGCAGTTGTCCAGCACTACTTAGTCTACTTTTCATTTTCCCTTAGAAGTGAAGAACTTAATTTTGAACAGAGCCAAAAATAAAAATAGACCTCCTGTTTACAGGGTAAGTACAGAAAGCACAGGCTTAAGTTTTTTCCAAAGAACAGTCATAGTTTTTGGCAGTGAACAGGTTACTAGCTGAAAATGTTGGAAGCATCTTGATATTGTGGTGAAATCATTTAAGCCAGTAGAAAACCTCTGTCAATGAAAGTGGAGGAAAAAAATATTGTATATAATATGGCCACTGGCATTTTTTTCTGTGTACACAGAGGTTCCCCAATGGATATATGTTAAAATTACAGTACTGCATTTCATTGACATGACAGACTTTACATGTATTCTGAACAGCAGAGCTCAAAGATGCTCTGATGCTCAAAGATCATTTACAATTATCCCACGGCTGTAAATATCAAAGTGTTTTGTGTAATCTTGAGTTCCAGAAGCAGCCTTATCCAAAACATGAAACGAGAGCTTCTAAGCCCATTTGAGCCCCTTGCTGATGGAGCCCATACAGTGCCCTCTGTAATGTTTGGGACAGACATATATTTTCTTGATTTGGCTCTGTACTCCGCAATTTTGGATTGGTAATCAAACAATTCACATGTGGTTAAAGTGCAGATTCTCAGATTTTATTAAAGGCTATTTTGGTTACAAAAAAATGACAGCAAATTTAATACATAGATTCGATTTGAGTGAAAGACTTTTCATCTGAAACAGAGCAGAGTAACTGAAGTGCATAGAGTGTGTGTATCGAGGTGAAGCAGTAGTGCATAGAGTGCGCGTATCGAGGTGAAGCAGTAATGCACAGAGTGTGCATATCGAGGTGAAGCAGTAGTGCATAGAGTGTGCGTATCGAGGTGAAGCAGTAGTGCATAGAGTGTGTGTATCGAGGTGAAGCGGTAGTGCATAGAGTGTGCGTATCGAGGTGAAGCGGTAGTGCATAGAGTGTGCGTATCGAGGTGAAGCAGTAGTGCATAGAGTGTGTGTATCGAGGTGAAGCAGTAGTGCATAGAGTGTGCGTATCGAGGTGAAGCAGTAGTGCATAGAGTGTGCGTATCGAGGTGAAGCAGTAGTGCATAGAGTGTGTGTATCGAGGTGAAGCAGTAGTGCATAGAGTGTGCGTATCGAGGTGAAGCAGTAGTGCATAGAGTGTGTGTATCGAGGTGAAGCAGTAGTGCATAGAGTGTGCGTATCGAGGTGAAGCAGTAGTGCATAGAGTGTGTGTATCGAGGTGAAGCAGTAGTGCATAGAGTGTGTGTATCGAGGTGAAGCAGTAGTGCATAGAGTGTGTGTATCGAGGTGAAGCAGTAGTGCATAGAGTGTGTGTATCGAGGTGAAGCGGTAGTGCATAGAGTGTGCATATCGAGGTGAAGCAGCAGTGCATAGAGTGTGCGTATCGAGGAGACGCAGTAGTGCATAGAGTGTGTGTATCGAGGTGAAGCAGTAGTGCACAGAGTGTGCGTATCGAGGTGAAGCGGTAGTGCATAGAGTGTGTGTATCGAGGTGAAGCGGTAGTGCATAGAGTGTGCGTATCGAGGTGAAGCGGTAGTGCATAGAGTGTGCGTATCGAGGTGAAGCAGTTGTGCATAGAGTGTGTGTATCGAGGTGAAGCGGTAGTGCATAGAGTGTGTGTATCGAGGTGAAGCAGTAGTGCATAGAGTGTGCGTATCGAGGTGAAGCGGTAGTGCATAGAGTGTGCGTATCGAGGTGAAGCAGTAGTGCATAGAGTGTGTGTATCGAGGTGAAGCGGTAGTGCATAGAGTGTGTGTATCGAGGTGAAGCAGTAGTGCATAGAGTGTGTGTATCGAGGTGAAGCAGTAGTGCATAGAGTGTGCATATCGAGGTGAAGCGGTAGTGCATAGAGTGTGCGTATCGAGGTGAAGCAGTAGTGCATAGAGTGTGCGTATCGAGGTGAAGCAGTAGTGCATAGAGTGTGTGTATCGAGGTGAAGCAGTAGTGCATAGAGTGTGCGTATCGAGGTGAAGCAGTAGTGCATAGAGTGTGTGTATCGAGGTGAAGCAGTAGTGCATAGAGTGTGTGTATCGAGGTGGGAAGCAGTAGTGCATAGAGTGTGTGTATCGAGGTGAAGCGGTAGTGCATAGAGTGTGCATATTGAGGTGAAGCAGCAGTGCATTGAGTGTGCGTATCGAGGTGAAGCAGCAGTGCCTTCCACAAGCTTCGCACAATAAGTTGCTGGAATTTTGGCCCATTCCTCCTGACAGAACTGGTGTAACTGATTCAGGTTTGTTGGCCTCCTTGCTCGCACACGCTTTTTCAGTTCTGCCCACAAATTTCCGATTGGATTGATGTCAGGACTTTGTGATGGCCACTCCAATACCTTGACTTTGTTGTCCTTAAGCCATTTTGCTTAAGGACAACAATGGTTTGGGTCATTGTCCATTTGGAAGAGCTATTTGCGACCAAGCTTTAACTTTCTGGCTGATGTCTTGAGATGATGCTTCAATATATTCACATAATTTCCTTCCTGTGATGCCATCTATTTTATGAAGTGCACCAGTCCCTCTTGCAGCAAAGCACCCCCACAACATGATGCTGCTACCCCCGTGCTTCACGGTTGGGATTGTGTTCTTCGGCTTTCAAGCCTCACCCTTTTCCCTCCAAACATAACGATGGTCATTATGGCCAAATTTTTGTTTCATCAAACCAGAGGACATTTCTCCAAAAAATAAGATCTTTGTCCCCATGTGCAGTTGCAAACTGTAGTCTGGCTTTTTTATGGCGGTTTTGGAGTAGTGGCTTCTTCCTTGCTGAGCAGCCTTTCAGGTTATGTCGATATAGCACTTGTTTTACTGTGGATATAGATACTTTTGTATCTGTTCCCTCCAGCATCTTTACAAGGTCCTTTGCTGTTGTTCTGGGATTGATTTGCACTTTTCGCACCAAAGCACGGTCATCTCTAGGAGACAAAACGCATCTCTTTCCTGAGCGGAATGACGGCTGTGTGGTCCCATGGTGTTTATACTTGCGTACTATTGTTTGTACAGACGAACGTGGTACCTTCCGGCGTTTGGAAATTTCTCCCCAGGATGAACCAGACTTGTGGAGGCCCACAATTTTCTTTCTGAGGTCTTGGCTGATTTCTTTAGATTTTCCCAAAATAAGTCTTTTGATGTCAAGCAAAAAGGCACTGAGTTTGACGGTAGGCCTTAAAATACATCCACAGGTACACCTCCAGTTGACTCAAATAATGTCAATTAGCCTATCAGAAGTTTCTAAAGCCATGACATCATTTTCTGGAATTTTCCAAGCTGTTTAAAGGCACAGTCAACTTAGTGTATGTAAGCTTCTGACCCACTGGAATTGTGATATAGTAAACTAAAAGTGAAATAATCTGTCTGTAAACAATTGTTGGAAAAATTACTTGTGTCATGCACAAAGTAGATGTCCTAACTGACTTGCCAACACTATAGTTTGCTAACATGAAATCTGTGGAGTGGTTAAAAATGAGTTTTAATGACTTCAACCTAAGTGTATCTAAACTTCTGACTTCAGCTGTATATGCCAAATGCCTGTGGATGATGTGGATATCTTCCAGAACTACTTTGCTAACATTGTTATCTCATAAAACTATAAAGCTTTCTGGATTACACAAGTTATGACTTAATATTATTTATAAAAAGAGGAGTTGTGGCTGATGCCACAAAGTTTAAATTGGGGAATTGATACAATGTGTCACAGCCTCAGGACTTGGACTTACCACTACTTTGGGACACATTAAATCACAATCTGTTCCTATCAAGATGTCCTGCTGTATCTTTCTGAAATTATGTTCATTTTTATTTTGATTCAGTAGTGGTAAGTGTCTGCTGAAGGATTGTAAAAACCCTTGAATCTCTTGCCACTGCAGAGTTTCCCTTAGAATTTCTTCAGACCAGGTGGTATGCTCCGAAAAAACCCTCAACAGACGCGGCACGCGGGGTGGCGCTCGGCTTGCACAGCAGGCAGTCTGCATGTTCAAATTTTTGTTTGCTGTATATATTCAAGACTTAAAAACAAAATGGCCACAAGGAGAGGATGACTTAATATGCTACCCAAATCATCAAATAGCCCCCCAATATTATAACGTTGTATTCGTGTTAGCGTCCCCCCAAAAAAAATCCTAAAGAACATTTTCTGTTTGTTGTCCCCCAAGAAGTTGAAATGAGGTATATATATATATATATATATAAATATATATAAATATATAAATATATTAGATTAAATTAAATGACATTAAAGTGCCAGGAAGTTGTTGGGGTTGTTCATTTCTTAAACATTGCTATTGGAGGACACTTGGCAGTACTTTGCAGCTTTAGCAAGGTTTTATGCAGCACCGTATGCATTAATGTTAACAATCCTCTGACTTAAACATTAAACCATATGCATTAATGTTAACAATCCTCTGACTTAAACATTAAACCGTATGAATTAATGTTAACAATCCTCTGACTTTGCAAAATATTATGAACATCTGGGGAAATGAAGCTAATTTGGTTGTCCATCGCCGTGTTAGAGCTTTTTTTCTTTTTAGACGGCGGTATGCTCACATTAGCTATTGATTCTAGCAATAACTTGCTGTAAGTTGCATTATGGGGAAATCTTCAGTCATGCAAACTAGTTAAAACTAGTTTCTCTCCACAGTAAAGGAAAGGGACTGTGGCCACAGTGGCAATCTTATCATCCAGTTTCCCAGGCAACAACACAGAGTTGACTCACATTTTGGAACAGCTCCGCGTAGAGGCTCCCAAGCGTAAATTATTATTTATTTCCGAATTAATGTGTATTGGGCATTATTTCTGGCATTTTATGCCATGTAACTTCATTAGACAGCAATTGGTGAGTGATGCTATTTTAAATGTATGCAGCCATACCACCATGCAATCTGCTCCTGCTGATTGGCTAAAGCTAAGCAGGTGTGGGCTTGGTTAGTACTTGGATGGGACCTCCTGGGAGAACCTCCTGGGAGAACTAAGTTGTTGCTGGAAGTGGTGTTGGTGGGCCAGTAGGGGGCAATCTTCCCTCTGCTCAAATAAACCCCAATGCCTCAGTGCAGTGATGGGGACACTGTGCTGTAGGAGATGCCGTCTTTCGGATGAGATGTAAAACCGTGGTCCCCACTCACTGTGGTCATTAAATATCCCATGACACTTATCGCAAAGACTAGGGGTTTCCCCAGTGTTTCTTTCACCGGTGTCTCTTTCAATCTGCTACCTAATCATCGCCCAGTCTAATTGGCTAAAAATGGTTGTCTCCCTCTCCATCTCAGCTGATGTATGGTGAGTGCATTCTGGCGCAAAATGGCTGCCGTTGCATCACCCAGGTGGGTGCTACAGTTTTCTTTGAGGCGAGTTTCCCCCTCATCATTGTAAAGCGCTTTCAGTGTGAGAAAGGCGCTATATAAATGCCAGGCATTATTATTATTTTTCATTATGCACAATATTATAAGTCCAGTGGTGGGATTGGGATGCTGTACATGTTATTTGTTTTTACCTTATCTTGTATGTTCTGATGGGTCTCAACACACATAGCGCACCGGCCTCGCGCTCCATTTGGGACCTAAAAGCATGTTCCTTTCCTCCTGGGAGAACGAAAAGCACTCCTAAAACACAGCTTTTAATGTAGAAAAGCTGATCTAATTGGCCATTACACTGTCACGCCCTTGTCACACCTACAGTTAATATAATCTTACCCAACCCTTTTAGAATAGTGCTATGAAATAGCAAAGTGGATTTTCAATTCCATGCTGTACTGCAGCGTTGGATGGGGGTTGCTGGGCGGCTCATTTGGTTAAGGCGCCACACTTTGGATGAGCCCCACGGTCTCAGATCAAGTGTCAGTACTGGTAGCTCCATAAGGCGACGCATAATGGGCGATTGCATGGGAGGGTTCAGTTGGTTAGCGTTCTGTGTTTCATCACTCTCTAGCGACCTCCGCTGGTCGATCGACAGGCCAAAAGACACACGTATCAGATGCCATCCTCCAACTCAACTCGAGCTTGGCTGTGGGCTGCGGTGTGAAAGGAAGCAGGCTGGCGATACCCGAGTATTTTGGAGGCGAACTGCGGATGTCTTCACTCTCGCGATTCGGCAGTGGGGATCTTGCATGAGCACCGCTTAAACTAGTTAATTGGATATTCGATATTAAGGTGGGAATTGGACTTGTTCAGCCCTACATTTGGCACCAAATAATTTTTTTTTTAACTGTAGTGTTGAGGTTGTAAAAATGATCCAACTTGTTAATGCCTTAGAAAACCACAACAATTTGTCGACCTCTGTTTAGGAAGCAACATCAGCTTTTGAGCTTGTTTTGGAGTTATTCTTGTCCTCTGCTGCTAAATTTAGTGGCAGTTTTTTTCTCCTCCATTCCAAAAGCGTTCAGACAAAATGTTCCTTGTACAGGAAAAGAGGAAGGATCAAACAATCGAGGTCCACTGAAAAGATCTCAGCAGTGATAAAGGAAATATATAGAAACCTTCCCTGTCCATGATACGGGGTGCTAATGGATTCTCCAGCAATGTGAGGCACGGTATATTGGCAAAGTATGTTTTAGTGTTCAGAATATTACAGTGCTATTAAAAGCTCATTATCTACTCTTTGGGAACTTTGCTATCAAATTACAGGCGGGATTTGGGCTCTGTGTCTGATGGATGATCCAGATTTGTAGGATTTTGGTTTTACCAAATACACAAATTGGAATGGTTTGAAAGATTCACAGATTTGTATTGTTTGCGTGGACGGAAACATGGATAATTTGTCTTCTGCCAAAAAGAACACGCAGCAAGAAGTTTGATGATCAATGAACAATGTTTTAAGCACACAAAACAGTGAGTTACTCATGTGTGTCATGGGTTACGCTTGTTGTATTCTATAGACCTGCCAAATGAGCAGGGGTTTCTGTATTATATAAGATTATGTGGTCTAGTGTCACTATAGTACATGTACACAATGTTTAATTTAAGCTGGGCTTACTTTTTCGTGAAGTAACTGTTTGTTTGCTACAGGTTTCTGGAATAGCTTTAATAGGCCATACAGTTAACACACAAAGTTGGAAATCTTTGTCCTCATACTTCTAATCTCCTGTGTGTTTATCTTCCCGTCTATGACATCATCATAGCGCCACAAAATTCCAAGTGTCCATCATGACAGGTTGTGCCCGGCTTTGCTTCCTCCGGATTTGGGCTCTACCCCCAATTGACCTGTATTGACAAATTATTGCCTTATTGCCTTATTCTGTATTTAGCTCACAATATTTTGGTCATCATGCAACCATGTGCAGTTTATTCCATAATGCTGAGTTTTCTAGTGCTAAATCAAGATGCCTCATGCGAGATTTGGAGTGTGAAGGTTGGTGTTCCTCACAGACAATTTAAAAGTGTGAGTCATGGAAGACATGATGAAAATGACATAAAACATAGCAATATTATGCTATAGATCAGGTGTTCACTCAAACTAAACAGGAAATCTCTCAAGAAAAGAGCCACGGCATAAAACTGAATTTCAAGAAGAATTATTTTCTGTTCCTGCTGCACTAAAAATTATTTGCCGAGAACAAGAATTATAGACCAAATGTAACCTCCCTCTTAGCAGAATTAACATATTTATAAACATTTTTTGAGCATCGCTTTACTAGAAATATACTAGTTATTGTTTAATGAAATTAAAACACATAAACTAATTAATCAATCGCATTAAAATAGGCTACCCAGTGTTACACATTATTGAGTGAATTACTTGAGTTACGCATTATTGAGCATACATACGTGTCATTCTTGTGCCCTTTTGTTAATGATATTTATTATTTATGTATGTCATTTGGCACATATCGTGTTCATTTTTATAGAAAATAAATCAGGCTGTTTCCTTTGTTGCTTTACATCAGTGAGGAGAAGTAATGAGAAGCTTTTATTCTGAGAATGCCAATGCAATTGACCACTTTAAGCGGCTTCCCAGAAGCTCCATCCATCACTTTACAGTGGCAGGCTGACTACATTTAGGTTTTAGGTTTTATTTATTTGCGCAAAGTGAACATAAAAGAAAAAAAAGAAACAAGTAAAATGTACAAGAAATAACAGAATGTGCAGGTGAGATAAAAAGCCAAGAGCGGCTTATCTCACCTAGAAATTAACAATAAATAAATAAATAAACATACATGCAGGACTAATGTCCATTTTACTTCCATTTAGACCGGCCCCTTTAACCTTTTTTTGCCATTTTGCATTGAGAGACATTTGTGCTTTTTGTTCTGCGGTTTCCATAGGGAAGAACGTTATACATGAGTGCAGTGGTCTGTCGTCTGGAAAAAGGCAGTCCTCTGATGTCAGACATTTTTGCTCTGAACAAGTACATTTTGATACGGTTCGTAATCCGTTAGCAAAGATAATCACTGAAATTCCCCACATTTATGTATATTCCAAGGATCTGAGGAGTTGTTTATAACCAGTTGTTTGGAGTGTTTTCCACTTCACTTCATTTGCAATCTAAATGTTCTATGTGTGCAGTGATTTCTGTTGCTTTTTGTGATGAACAACTCCCTGAATCATCACAGAAACGGATCATTGCATTTATTAAAAAGTTAAAGGTCCTCCCAAATATCATAATTGCATTCCCCCGTGCCAACGTCTAAAAACTCTCTTCAGAAATGTCTGTGCCAGTTCTTTGCTCATAAACGGTACATTCTCCCCATCAGTCCCTGCTCGGGTGCATTTAACATCCTTACCCTTCATTCCTCTCCACGTTGCCATGTGCATCTTGAGCCTGCAACCATCCACCCGCTCACTCTTCCTGCCAAAAAGCACAAGTGTAATTGTGAAGATCATTGCCCATGCAATTGTCACAGGAGGCCGCAGGAACTGCACTGATTAACAGCATTAACACAGCAGTGAAGAAGCACTGCCTTTCTCAGCGTGTGACAAACAGCTGGAGGATTTGCGTCTGAAGCACAGCAGCACGACTGCTCCTCTGCCCGTGCCTTTGGATAAACTTCCAAACCCGCAGTCAAATTCAGTTTTGTTCACAATCTTTTTTTATTGCGCCGCAGTGGCGCAGCGGTAAAAGTGCCGACTTTCAGCCGGTGCATTTGCACAGACCCCTGCCAGACCCGAGTACGCCCGGTGCCTTGAGGGAGTGGGAAATTGGCGGCAATTGAGTGTCAACTCCCGGGGTGGAGGGAGGGATTCGGTGGGGGAGAATCGTCGTGCACAAGTGGCCCCGGGCAAGTTGGAATCGCAGTCAGAAGCTCGAGAAGTGGCGCCCTCCTTCCTACTATCGGCTGGCACGGTTTTGTAGTGGTGAATTCTCAAGCGGTTGCTACACGTGGGATTGAATAACATAGGGTACAAATGGCTACCAAATTGGGAGAAAACAGGAAAAAATTTGAATTTTCAAAAATTATTATTATTATTATTATTTTTTTTTAAACTTTTTTTTGTGTTTCAGTATTGTACCCCAGGCAAATGCAATAATTAAAACAGTGGGATGGACACATATGCAGATATGTCACTGTATAAATATTTAAGATAATAATTGAAATTCCAAGTAGAGTTAATCTGGTAAACTTCAACCACAAGAATGTATGTGAATTCAAACACTATTTGGAAATGGGGCCACACAACATGATATCACTCAAATCCACTCAAATTGTTGAAATATGTTAAAATATAAAAGTTGTTTTAGATGTGTAAATAAACATATGGTATATATTTCAGTATACTTGTGCCCTCCTTTTGAATGTTTGCAGTATTGACACAGGGAAAAAGCAGAGAGTAATAGATAGCAAAGGGATCACAGCTCATAAAGTGCCATCGCGTGGGACTGAGCCCTTCTTTTACATGACCTTTGCACCCTCTGTATAGTTAGCCGAATCCCAGCAGGTGTTTTTGCAGGTTGCATAGCAGTAATGTGCCAGTTTTTCTCTTGGCAGAGCAGCTAGTCGGTTTAGGTAGCGTTTCATCTCGCTGTTGCATAACAGAAGTAAGCAGGTGTTCATGAGCTCTCGTATTTAAAAAATGCCCTGTACAGATTGTTCTGCTGAAATTTTACAATTCAATGAACAGAACCTGGGGACAGGCAAAAAAAATAGTACATTCATATGCAGTCTTTGTTTGCATTGTACAGATGAACAGCTGGGGTTGAGTCAGAGTACATGCACTGTCTTGTTCACTGTCAGAATGGACAATATGTAGTTGCCTATGAGAGGTCATCAGGCCAAGTTAGAGGTGGTGTTGGGGGGGAGCTGGGGGTGTGCATGAGTGTCAGTGTTGTATACAGTGTTGTGGAATGAAGGAACCGCCCTCCCAAATTGCAGGCCGGGCTACACTGTGCACAAACACAATTTTGTGCCTTGAGTGGATTTAAAAAACTAGCATTATAGAAAGCCCGATGTTCCAAGAATAACTAAGAATATCTTTACTTGTGGACTTTTGTGCAATTAAACGTTCATTTCTTCATTTCTAATACATCAACCAAATAATGATCTATTGTTTAATTAATGTCACCAAGGTTATTTGACTAAAATGTGTTTCTCAAATGGTGTAACCCAATGCATGCTGTGTCCTTTTTGCAGGGAATCTGGTGTGTGTGCGTGCAAAGAGACTGATAACATGTTAATTTAAGCATTAAGTTTGTGCTTGTTTATGGTCATTGTGTTGCTCTTGTATCTTTGTCTGGGTGTAGACTGTTAGTGTCCTCCAATATCATCCTCCATTATGAGTCTCATGATTTAATGGATAGATGGCTAGTCCGCTTTGGTGTGTCCACATACAATTCCTATTAAAACAACAGCAATAACACCTCAAAGCTTTATGCAGTGTCTTCAAAGCATTTACCACTGATATACAGGAAATGGAAACTTCTCTCCCAAGCTGTGCTATTCTCAGTATTTTACTGTAATTTTCATTCCAGTTGTACCCGCCAGCCTTTTTAAAAAAAACAAAAAAAACAGTCACCTACTTCAAGTTAACAACAGTGCTAGGAGCCTATGGAGAATGTAGTATTCTCAGCCATTTCTGGATTAAAGAGGTGACCCTTACCCGCATTAACCTAACGTGACTACGGTTGACGCTATAGCAGGAGATTGTGTGTGAGTGAGACAGTGAGAGTGAACACAGTGAGAACCTTGTTAAACTCACAGTCTTTTTGTCTGTCTCTCTGTCCCCTCTCTGCCCCCCCCCCCCCACCCCTTTCCAGTTGATCAGTGGAGGCTCAATCGTAAGCGCAGAGGCAGTATGGGATCACGTAACCATGGCCGACCGGGAGTTGGCATTTAAGGCAGGAGACGTCATCAAGGTCCTTGATGCCTCCAACAAGGACTGGTGGTGGGGGCAAATAGACGATGAAGAGGGATGGTTCCCTGCCAGCTTTGTGAGGGTGAGTATGTCTTCAAAGAAGCTTCTCATTCACAGGCATACTCAGCTTTCTTTTTTTTTACAATTGCCCAATGATTTTCAGAACCAAAAAAAAAGCTATTTCAGACTGTATAGAGTAGGAACGAGTCAGTGATTGAGCGGAAATCTTAAACCGCGGACCGAAGAATCTATTTAACAATTTAAATTAATTTGTAATACATAATACTTCCAAGGTTTTTTTGTTTTTTTTTCCTGAGCAAGAACATAATTACTTCTTGAGAGCTTTTGATATAAATCAGGCTGTAAAAATCAGGCAAAAAAAGTGCTGACAGGCAACGATGGAGCTGATATCCAGTGTAAAATTGTATTTAAATAATTTAAAAAACTTTTTCTTTTATTGCTCTTTTCTTGTTTTTTCCAAATGTGTGTTCTAACAAAGGCCTGAAAAGTGTACATAAGTTTTATTTATTTTTTTGACTTTTGATTTGGGGGTTATTTTTCATCATCATTTAGACAGTATGTTGTTGTATTTCATGGATTCTGAACCAGAGTGTTTTGTTGTTGTTGTTCTTTTTGAAGGTCGAACCCAACCCTCCTCAACCTCAAACAAAACAAGTTTTCTATATCAACCCTATAGCAGCTCCAAGGTTCCAAAACACAACTTCCAAGGTGCGTTTTAGCTCATGAGTCACCGAGTCCTTTTGAGTCTGTCAAAGCAGTGGTGTCATGAGCATCCTAGCGCATCTTAGCATCCCATTTCTCTCATTCCGTGCTTTGATTAACACATAACAGCAGCTGCGCTTCACTCTCACACACCATCTTGCAACTCCAGTTAGATCCTGACCAACTTGCAGTTCAAGTACAGTAGAACATTAGATAGATTACAGTAGATTCATTTAGAAAGATACATGAAAAAATACCAGTTTTTGTTTTCCTAGTTTTCCTTGTTATAACGATTTTGTACTATAATCTCACTGCTAAATATCTTTGTACTTAAAAACTAAAGAATTCTTTAAAAAAAAAAAAAATTAAAAAAAAAGAATTTAAAAAAAAAAAATATACCAGTTTTAATAAATTCAGTCCTTTATAAATTGTATAATTTCTTTATGGTAATCTGATTTTTTTCTAAAGAGGTCACTCATTTTGTAGGTGTCATAAAGAAAGTTAATAACCAATAATAAACAGGATCTCATTAGAACATGAATTATGTTTTTTTACATTACAAATGATACATCTGCTTTCCAGTGATCCAAATGCCTTTGGCCTCTAATGAAAATGTATTGATGTTGTTCTTTTCTGTCATTAATAGGTTTGCTTTTCTGCATTGTACAATAGTGCCAAGACAAACCCCTTTATCTACACTACCGTTGAAAACTTTGGAATCACTGAGGCATTTCATTCTATTTCTACTTTAGCTTTATAGTTTCATTAAATGGGCACAATTGTTTTCAGCTGCGCTTAATATAATGGGAATGGTTTCTCTAGTATCAAATTAGCACATTAGCATCATAACTTAAGGATGAGGTAACATAGTGTGTTGTTAGTACACTGGATTAATGGCTGCTGAAAATGGGGCTTTACAATCATATGTAAAGATTGAATAGTAATAGTAGTAAATTAGCCTAATTTGTAACATTATTAATGTTGTGACTGTACTTTTTGATCAATTTAATGCCACCTTGGTGAATAAAAAAATCCTTTGTGATTCCTAACTTTTGAACGGTAGAGTAATTTTGAAAGTTAACAGTTTTTCAGTGAAAAGTAACAAATTTTCAGTGAAAAGTAACAATTTTTTTTCAATATTTGCATTTTTGCATCAGTAAAAAGCTTGATAACTGAATATTGTACTTTCATCGGTAGACTGGTCAGTCCATAACCTTGAGATATTTATGTGTATGGCAGGTTCCATTGTATATTGATTGAAAGATGGTCAGTTAAAAAACAAAAACTTTTTGTCCTCACATCAGCAACCTGTTGGCACAGATAAGTAAATAATATAATCCTGTTATGTATAAGTATATGTATAAGTAAATAATATAATCCTGTTATATACAGTAAGTAAATATTTGAATACCTTCATTGAAATAAATAGTTTAATACTCATTAGCTTTCATTTAATTTTTAAAGTGAGCCTCATTTTATGTATTATATTTATGTTGCTATGTCTGTAGATTGGTGTCTGGATTTTTAGGCCTGGAATTGTTGGTGTCCTCAAAACCTATGGAAAAATATGATATATAGCTTATAGTTTCAGAGTATTACAGAGTTACAGAGTATCTTTCCATAGGTTTTGAGGATATTGATTTAATTATTTAGCCAGCCTTATCTGCCTTTTTGTCTCTAGTTCACTTGTCAGCTTTTGATGAACATTGCCCCTGTTTGAGTAAATGGAACCATCTTGTGAAGTTATTCCCGTTCTGTGTAAATAATTTCCGTTCAATGAATAATTAGTAAAACTTACAAGTGAAAGGAACAGATTTTCCTAGATCCTTGAATAGAACAGAATATGACTATCATTTTTTTAAATTATGATTTGTGGTTGCACTGATTTGCATGTGCGTTTCTTAGTTGGAACTCCTTGTGGGGACCGTATTTGAGAAATGTATTGATGAGGGGGAGAGTCTTGGCTTTCTGCCATTGGTAGATGCTATTCTGATGGGGAAGGGCACTGAGAATCATCGCAACAGGGCAATGAGTCTGTCTCCTCTTTACTCCTGACCTGTAAATCAATAGGATTCACAATTTACTGGCCTGTCAACCTTTAACCCCTCATTCGCTATCAAATTAAAGGATGGTCTGGGAGCTTGCTCCCCCCATAGATTTATTATGGCATCATGGCAGACCATGCTGTTAGGGTTTCTAAGGACTATTCAACTCTTTAATATGAAATATTGATGCCTGATGATTTTATAGGAAGAGGTCTTCCTGACCTCTATGTCTGTGTGCATAGAGGAGACAAAGCTTAGGCTATAGCTTTTATCCATTGCTCAAACGTGGAAAGATAGATGTAAACGTTTTGTTGACAAACGAAGAAGTCACATGTCAGAACAATCGCTTTTCCTGCGGCTCTTCTATTACCCGCTTGGTTACGGTGCAAGATATAGAAGTTAATTTTGAATCTGCGTTGACACTTGTATTGTTTTTATATTTTTTCATCATGCATTAAACAGAAAACAATTTACGTACGTACGTAAATACATGTATGTACATATCGATATCATGGAATTACAGTTATGCTACTTTTATTTAATTAAATGAAGTAGTGTCCTTGTTGATGTAATTACCAAACAGACAGTAGCTACACAATGGTTCAAGCACTCATCTTTTCTTTTCTCTAAATTGCTGTTCTGTGTTTATATTTTTTAATCAAACTGTGTCTCTGTTCATATTTTTGTACATCCCCCCCCCCCCCCTCTCTCTCTCTCTCTCTCTCTCTCTCTCTCTCCATCCATCTCCCCACAAAAATACCGGCTGAGCTCTAGGGGCTCTATCTTGGCGATCTTGGCACTTGGTCTAAGCGCATGGCGTAAAGTCCATTTAGGGCGTGTCCAAGTCCACTTTTGCTATTTTAACGGCGTGTTTTTTGGGCGCTAAGCACGGCGCAACGTCCAAATGGGCTGAACCTAGTCTCTTCATTAATTATAGGTGTGTCTTGGGCGTGACGTGCAATAAACCAATCAAGATGTCATATCCCATTCCCTTTATAAGCCTGCTTTTCCACCTTGGTGGATTGCTTGATGGCGAAACAGACATGCTCGTGCGTGTTTAGTGCGATCAAGGAATAGGCTATATGGATCAATAGTAGCCTATGATCAATATTATTCGGGCTAACAATTATGAGTTCCCGGTAATTCCTGACAGTGCTGTTTACAAAATATATGCGGTTAAATTTTGTTAAAAGCACCTGCAACCCCCTATGGAAAAAGAATATGCTGCAGTATATTGTAAATATATCAAAATTATCTTCACAATATATTTAAAATATACTGCAGTATATTACATTTCCATATGGGACAGCTGAGAATAAGCGACCAATTGCTTCCATCTCACCTTAGAAAACGCCAAATTAGCCTGCTTGTTTAACGAATTTAGTTTGATTATGCAATGAACTCATGTTCAAGCTTCATCCGAAGTTCATTAGGCTACCTGCATTCTAATTTTGATTAATAACATAAATAACGTTATTTTGCCTTAATGATGACAATAAATACAATAAATCTGTCAGGTTGGCAACCCATAGGTTCAGCATATTTTCCCTTTTTTTATAATGTCCTGCTTATGGAAATGTAACCAACCTGTTTTACTGGTAGCGTAATGCTTTAAACCGATCCACTTTCCCAGGAAGGAAAAGTGCGATTTACAGCAAGGGAAACAGACCTGCTCCCGTAAAGCGCACATGCAGGTAATGGCATTAAAATTAATCGTAAATTAACTGTGTAACGTGCTGCAAATTTCTTTTCTAATTAGACACTTAGTTCTCTTTAAAATCTTTTGTTCAGTTATGGAATAACAGGTGAAATCAGCGGGGTTAATAAGCTGAGGGTATGGAAACCTTGTCACTGTAATTAAAAAAATATGAAGGACGAAGAATAGCTAAGGTTACAATTCAGTTAACATGATGACATTTATCTCCGTTTTTTAACCATAGGCTATTGAAAAAACCTTATGCACAGCGAGTCCACTGTAGCCTAGGCTATTTGAAAAACAATAAAAGCAATATTCACAGGACAAGGTTTTAAACTTTTTTCAGTCACAAACCATTCTATTTACTTACAGGCTGTATTCCTAGCTAAACAGAGCTGTATTGTAATGACATCTGAAGCGCATTTTCAGAACTCAAATGTCCGTCTATTGCAGTGCGCGAGTTTTCCATTGAATGACAATTCACGCATTAGGTGCAAATGACAATTGGCGCATTAGGCTTGATATAGGTGTTATCAGCTCCTTTTTAATGGATAGCCATTGTCCCGTACCATCGCACATCGCCTGGATGTTGATGGAGTGGGCTGAGAGCAATGTAATTGTCGCTGAGGGAAAGGTGTGTGGACCTATGGAACCTTTTATTATTATGCATTTTTGATATAGCCTACACAATAATAATATTTCACATTGTGATCTAGATATTTTAGTCATGCTTGTGCGCGCCCCTCTGTGTAACAGACAGGAGGGTACGCGCGTTGTGCACACGCCTATGCAGACGCACTTATATCCGCCGTTAAAATAACATGTAAACAACTGCGACATGACTTTAGACCAGGTTTGTGGTGGTTCTAGCGCAAGCGCTTTCTGCTGGCTCAAGAGAGCAATACGGCAAAAATAATCCTGGCCACTCCTCATCTTAAGACCAACACGCCCAGTTCACTTGCAAGGGGCGCAAGAATACATGGTAGTTAAAGGACGTGAGCGTTAGGCGTTATAATGAACCTAGCGCCGGGTGTAAGATAGCAAAGACACTTGCGTTTGGGTTAGCTCCGCTTTGCGCCGGGTGTAAGATAGGGCCCTAGGTCTCTATTATGCAACGGTGTCTGAATAGCCGATGAAAGGTGAGGCCTGGCCTATTGAACATTTGAAGTAAAAGTTCTATCAGTGAGAGAATTTTTCTTTTTTGAAAATGCATTAGGATCTGTACTGAGAAAGAAAAGCTATTTAATGGCACTTTTATGTAACTGAGTTTGCAGGCATCAGAGGAGTTATTTTCGGTAATGTATATTTTGGAGGTCTGAGTGCTTTCCGGGATTCATTTGCCCGTCCTTGTCAATTTATCACCCAGCTTTATGCCAACCGGTGGAGCGCCGCACAGTGCGAGAGCTTTAACTGGACCCTTACATAGCTGGTAAAGTGGAGATGTACTGTATAAGAGACGTGTAAAGCATCATCACTCACTGTTGGACATCACAGAGAAAGAGGTTTCATCTCTGTCACCAGGCATGGATATTCCTTTAATGGAAGCATGCATATATTTATAGTTGGTCCCACGCAATATGGTGCCCCAGCCTTTCACACACCAAGCCGCACACCCTGGTCATGAAGAGAAATTCTTTCAATTTTTCCCCCCTTTGACAAAGCTTACGCTCTATGGAGTTCCCAGAACGTCTGTCAATCAACCACGATGACCTCTGAACTCTCATCTCTGGAGAAGGTCACGGTCACACTTCTTTTGACCACGTTTCCCTTCATATCCTATCTTATCTCTACACATTCATTGTAATAATCTGAGTATATATTTTTTAAATACCTTGTCATTCAGTTTTTTTCCCTTTGTCTCCTCCTTGGAATGCCTAATTTTAGTTTTAGGCTTTTCTAACTGCTCAGAAATCATCAGTGAATAGTGTGTTCTGTAAATAAAGCGTGTCCTCCATATTGCGTGCTACCAGCAGACTGGGGCAGAGGCAGGTGCCCAATCAACCATTCCAATGCAGTAAGGTAATGAAGGAATGTCCTGATGATTGAGATCTCCCTCCATGGGCCATTCTACAATGTGTTTGAATCATCCCTTATGATTAACAGTTGGTTCAGCCAGGACCATGGGGCATATTGCTGCTCTAAGAAGGACCACTACGTGTGTCTCTTGACTACATTATGGTGTAGGAAAGTTTTTCTTTAACATCATGGCCATCATTTCTCTGCTGTTCGTTTTGTTATACCTCATGAATTCATTTTGTATGTGATGTCGCTCCAAGTTTTTCTCCCCTACATTGGTGTCATAGACTATTTCTATGCTGTAATACAGCATTGTGAAACTGTAGCTCGTTCACCATTATCTGCATTTCCTGATCTGTAAATAAAAATGTTCTATTTCTAGTGGTTCCCTCGCTACTTAACCCGGGTGGCTCCGTGTCCATTTCTTAGGGCCTTGTAAATTGGACGAGTAAGCATGCCATATTGTTTCTGACCATTTTTATAGTTTTATAGGTGCTTCCTACCACACAATTGGGAGTGAGGGTGTTTAATTTATTTGATAGTGTGATATAGAACCAGTCTTGATAAATTGGTAGTTAATGTGTCAGTATCTGCGACCGCACCAGAGCTGCAATATCGCAAATGTTTTTGCACTGCGACTATTTCCTTAGTAAATCTGGCCTTAGATCTTTATTTGCCCAAAGGGAAATTTATGTGCAGCATTAAAAAAGCCACTCACATTTGATACCATACAGAGCATAGACTCATGTATGAAGGAATAAAATTAGCCCATGTGCAAACGGATGAATAAGCAATTAGCTCCAGTGGATTTTAACATGGTACTACATATAGAAAAAGGGGCTACTCCTGCTCCATTGACGTCAATGGTGCAAAATTACATTTGAACACAAATTATATATTTTTATTCCATTAGTTGTATTACATTTTTTAGCATTTACAAATATTATGACTTTCTGATGAGTCATTGGCAAGGTAGAGCTAAAATAAGTTATATTGAGTAAAAACTAAACCCATTAAAGAAGCTAATGTTGTGAACTTGCAGCAGATGAATCTTCAACCCCAAGCTTTAATGTTTTTTAATATTTATCCCTAGTTGCTACCTCATCAAATTCAAATGCAGTTTACAATTAACCATTAAAAAAATGCAAGATGTACATTTTTGATACCCACCAATTTGTTCAGGTTAGCTAGCAGGTTTTATGCCAGCCAAGTTGAAAATAATTGGTCTGTATTTTTGCCCTGAACTCTCTCAGTGCAACTCTTTTCACTTGTTTAGCACCCTTGTATTATAGTGTGATGTCATTTTGGTCCTTTTTATATCTTTTGCCCGTCAATACAAAATAAACATTAATCACAGCATGCACGTTATCGTAGCCAATTCAGTCCCTTCTCCGCTGCTTGTGGCTCGGAGCTCAGTGGCAAGCTTGTCCATCCTTTTCCCTGAAAGATGGTGAGCATTTGCACAGTGTTTATCCCCTGACAGGTAAGACCTGTGTGGCTCTTAAATAGGTAATCTTTCGTAAATAAAGCAAGGCCCTCTGAGACTTGTGGTTGTGTGTGTGGTAGCGATGTGTGTCGTCTTCTGCAAGCTAACTCATCACAAATCTGCATTTCTGCACAAAGACTGGCCTCACGACTGTGCGATGCTGGGTGTTGTCTGGGTTTTATTTAGTTTGACCTTTTGAGCTTTATTTTACTTAACAGTGGATGGCAAAGCTGCATAGTGGCAAAATAGCAGGGCTTGGCAAAATAGCAGGGCTTAAGAGGAGGTTTGTTGGACTGAATTGTACACAGGGTACTCTGCTATAATGCTGTACCCTTCAGCAGGTTACAGTTATGTCAATCTCATCTAAACTGTCCAATGACATAAAACCTGCAAAAAATTAAATAAAACACATTATTATAAAGTTTTTTTTTTTTTTTTTGCTTTTCCCATGTCAACCAACATGGGTCATGTTTGTATGAGATTTGATATGACATGGTAAAATATACAGAAATCTTAAAATAAAGTATGTAGATGGCAAGGACTTTTTGTCACAGTATTCATGTATTGATGACAGCATTAGGCCATGTAAAAAAAAATAAGTTGTTGATCGTCCTTTTCTTTTTTTAAAAGTCGTAGGGAGGGCGGTTTTTATTTAAGCACCAGGTACAGCGGACCGTAAAAAGAAATAAAGAGGACAGAATATATAGAACATTGCGTCTCTCGACCAAATTGCTTCTGTTTAATTGTAGCCTGTCAACATCAGTTTTGCTCATATTGATTGTAATGTTTCATGTATTTTTGGTCAATAAATGTTCCTTGATTGAATTCATCAAACACCTGCGATAAAGTCATGTCGACCTCCACCGAACACCCAAACCAAATCTTTAATCGGTGTACTACTGCACCCAGAACGGACTATTGTTAGCACAATAAAAGGCATTGTTGTAGAACGTTTTGTTAATTAAGCAATAAGGTACGAGACGCAGTACTATATCATCAATATAGTCACAGTTAAAGGGTGTTGTTCACGTCGGGCCGGCAACCCTTTAACTGTGACTATATTGACGATATTGTACAGCGTCGAGTTACCTTATTACTTTTATAAAACGGTTGCCAGCTATACTGTAAATAATATATAAGGACAAGGTACACTTTCAATAAAACAATTTTTAATTAACGTTATGAATTTAATTTCAGCAGCAGAGAAAATAGTCTCCAGTGTAGCTGCTGCCATGCAACACAGAAACAAAGCTAAGAATGGAATGCTAGCTAGCAAACGGACTAATAGCTAGCGTTATGTGCTAATAACATAACATAATAATAATAACATAATGTAATAGTTAAAACGTTAGCTAAAACAGTTATCTATACATAGCCTATACAGATGTGAAGTAACGTTAACTTGCTTTCACACAACCAGGCTATGTTTCTCACGTTAACTTACAGCTAGCTAATTACTAAGCCTAGCTAGCTAGCTAAATTCCTACTAAATTCGTATTTCCAAACTGAATAAATACTGCACCGCTAACCACAAAAATGGTTTGCTAGATTAAAGTTGCTGTAACGTGCCGAATACAAACTTTTTTTATCTGCAGATTTAATGTTTTAACCGGTTTCATGAATCAGCTTTAAGGCTAAACTGTTGCTATCGTTACTAGCATAAAAGAGACAAATCTGGGGCTCTCCAGTGAGAATGTCACTCCACCGTTAATTTCCTTTCCAGTGGATTTGGTTTACAGTAGCTTTCGATTTTATGTCCACTCACAGACATGATTTCTCTAGCCTCCAGCCCAGCATCAGAAAGTTTTTGCTGCAGACGTGCGGTGTGATATTAATTTAAACGTCCAGGCAAACAGATGTATTATTGCATCATAGGGGTACTATATCGCGAATATAGACACAGCTTTGAACGCCTCTCAACCAATCATAATGCGTGGTCAGAATTACCCGTTTTGTAATATAGGCTACCATAGACAATCGCATGTGTGAACTCAAAGATGGCGTGCATTGTTCATTAGCAACCCGTATGCTGCACATGCGCTCTAACAATTTTGCGTGGTGGTCGATAGAGGGCTAGGCCTAGTGGATCGGATAGGATCTCCTAGTGCGTTGTGAGTACGATTTTCTATCCAAATGGCTTAGAAATAGGATTTCCCCGTGTTTTCTGCAACTTCTGGCCATCGTCACGAAAAAATAAGAAATAAAATAAAATGGATGTCGGGCGGGGACGATCAACAACTTTTTTTTTTTACATGGCCTTACTAGCCAGTTAAGATGCATTTCAAATGATTTGCTGGATTAAGTAGTTTCCCTTACCTATCTTTTTCTGAGCAATTTTTTTTATTTTTTATAAACATTTTTTATTTTCAAAATCAAAGTTTAACAGGTCTCCATCAAAATTGACAATATAAAGGCAACCCACCCCACATAAAAAGTACTGGCCAGTATAAGTACCTGCTTCATACATAGCCCCCTCTCGAAATAGAAACAAATAGTATTAATCATAATAAAAATTATAATATTAGTAAACAGCATGACAAATAGAATAAAAATAAAAATAACAAATAAAACAAAATATATATATATATACACTGCCCGGCCAAAAAAAAAGTCGCACACTCTAATATTTCGTTGGACCGCCTTTAGCTTTGATTACGGCGCGCATTTGTTGTGGCATTGTTTCGACAACCTTATGCAATGTCACAACATTTATTTCCATCCAGAGTAGCATAAGTTTTTGGCTGAGATCTTGCATTGACGACGGGAGAGTCGAACCACTCCGTAAAGTGTTCTCCAGCACATCCCAAAGACTTTCAATGGGGTTAAGGTCAGGACTCTGGTGGCCAATTCATGTGTGAAAATGATTCCTCATGCTCCCTGAACCACTCTTTCACAATTTGAGCCTGATGAATCTTGGCATTGTCATCCTGGCATATGCCCATTGATGGGATAACCTGGTCATTCAGTACATTCAGGTACTTCGCTGACTTCATTTTATTGCTGCATAATGTTGCTGAGCCTAGACCTGACCAACTGAAGCAACCCCAGATCATAACACTGCCTCCAGAGGCTTGTACAGTGGGCACTATGCATGACGGGTGCAATGGCGACTTTTTTTTTGGCCGGGCAGTGTATATATAATAAATAAATAAATGTATACAATCAAAATAGATAGATGAATACAAATGAAACAAGTTATGCAGTATATTCAGTAATCCAGTCCACAGTATTATGGTGATAACACAGGCATTTTAACATGAGTACATTTCACAAAGGGCTAGGTAAAGCTCTCTTCCATTTTGCTGAGTTTCCCTGAGTCCTAATGGTAAGTAATCGAAGACAGGTTCCCCAATCTTAAGAAAGACACCTTCACTATCTTTAAGCAAAGAACTTATTCTTTCATGTGGCAGGACATTGAAAATCTCCCTGTACCAGATTGTTACGTTTGGAGGCTTGTCCTTTATCCAGTTCAACAGTATACATTTACAAGCAAGGAGAAGTCATTTGTCCAGCAGTTTGTATTGTATGTGAGGTAGTGCAACCTCTTTAGAGGCTAAGCCTAGGATAAATAGACCAGGATCTTTCCTTATTGTGGTCTTAAAGATACCCCTCAGCTCCTGAGCAATGTGGCTCCAGTATCTACTACTAATCTACACTCCCAAAAATAGTGAAAATGAGTCCCAAGGTCTGTTTTAGACTTATTGCAAATGGGAGAAATAAGAGGCGATATTCTGTGAATATTGACCGGAGCCATGTGAAGCCTATGCAAGATTTTATATTGCATCTCTGCTAGCCTGTTACATTGCTTTAACCAGGTGTATTGCATCCTGCTAATCATCTTCAATATATTCATATATGTCCTTATTAGCATTTCTTTTTAAATTTTTTAACCCAAACTCCAAAAATAGTTGTATGATGTTTGTTATCATAAAACTGAAAGTCTAAATAGTTCTCATATTTTCTGTCTGTATACTACTGTATAATAAATATTCTGCCTAACAGACTGAAAATATGAGAATTATTTAGATTATTTTATTATTTTATAGGGGGGGTAAGCGAGCACAGTTTTGGAGTTATGGAAAGAATATGTGTTTAAGACTGGAAGACTGTGCAGAGGACCACATGGTCCACACAGCTATATTAATACAGCACATCACAGATCACACCCCAGTGGAATTTTAATTTTCCTCAGTAACAAGAGTTCACTCTAAGTGGCATGTGTGAAGTCAGATTTGTGTAAAGAGACAGCGACATAGCCAATCCAAGGAGCAGGATCGATGTCTTTGGCAACGGACACCAAAATTAGTATGAGGACTACTCAAGGTGACAATTTAATTTCTTCAGAGTTCCCTTCACAGTTCATTGCACTAATGCATTTACAGCTCTCGCGTCTCTTAAGACATGGGAAACGTGCCACACGGTAATTAAGTACAAATGCTCTGGAAGACAATGTAGATGCTGTCATTTGGGTAAAACATATGCAAACCCAGAAGGCCTACTAATGAAATGGCATGAACTGCACCATCCGCCATCAAAAATGCATAATATTATATCTGTGCCACCACTGGTATTTAATTTAATTATCGGCAAAACTTTATCATCAATTCACTGAAGCTGCCTGCTGCCCTGTCCTATATTGGTGTGCAGGTGTAATCATCATTCACTCGCCTCTGTTCTCTATAGTGATTTGCCCCTTGTTTGCTGCAGGTATATTCCCCATTTCCTTGACCCTGTTGTTGATAGTGGTATGGCCCTTACTTGACGCAGGTGTAATCCTCAGTCTCACACACACACACACACACACACACACACACACACACACACACACACACACACACACACACACACACACACACACACACACACACACACACACACACACACACACACACACACACACACACACACACACACACACACACACACACACACACACACACACACACGACCGATTACCATGATGTTCATTTAATTCTACCTCGCTCCGGGAGCAGCCTTGAGATGTTGAAACACTGTAATTTCCAAAACAGATAAATGCCATGTTAACTGGAGCTACAGTTTGGTTCAGTCTAAGCTGATAGGACATCCTTGACCCGTGGAATCTATATCCAGTAACATTTCAGTATCGGTGAAGTTTATGATTTCACAGTAATGCTGTAAACTCTTGAAGCTGAAACTGTTTCTGCATTTCCCAGCCAACAACTTTTTTCAAAATAACCACATAATGAGTATTGTGTTCCTAGCAATGTGCTAGGTTTCAGGCCCACATTACTTAACAAATGAAACAAAACTCTACAGAAGTATTCAGCTGCCTGGGTTACTTTCTGTATTGAACATTCTGACTATAGAGGTTGTTTTCTCTGAATCAAAACAAAGACTGAAATGTTGTGAGGTAATTGCTGCTGAGATAGATGTGGGATTAACAGTATGTTGAGTGGCTACAAAAACTGGTTTTAGCATTAGATGAGTCCAGGATTTTCTAGGGCTGTAGCGATTCATCTGGTATCTTGATTCTATGATTGGAATTCCAATGAACCAGCTGCATCGATTTGTCCAAAATCAAACTATTCATCATAGCTGCAGTTAAAACATGTTTAGTATCGATTTTTCATACTGCTGCAGATGAACATTGCGATGAAGGCTGATAATCAAGCCCACAACAAGCATTGATCAGGGCAGGACAAGTGAAAACTACAAACTCAGGAAGCGTGTGAAATTTTTATAGAAACTAAAATCCTGTGTTTTGGATGACCATTGCAAAATATTTTCTATTTTATTCTGACCCATGTTGGTATTATACTATCATAGCATTTTCTGACACATTTGCTAGGAACATATAAGCACTTAGTATTGTGCCAAAACCCCCTTTCAGTCTTAGTTTAACCAAGCTAATATTTATCTATGTAGCTTGCTACAGTAACTAACGAACAATTGAAATTAGTAAATTATGGTAGCTGGTAGACTAGCTCACTGTCTAACTCGTTACAGTGCACATGTATGAATCTCTACATGAAATGCCAATTCTAATAATTAATTAAACAAATATTATTCATTCTTAATGTGCCAATGAAAATACAGAATCTGTTCAAACTGTCCAAGAAAGAGAGCTTTGCAATTGTTGATTATTTTGTGCGCTTCAGGTAGTAAAATTTCAAGAAGAAAACTCCAGTCCACTGGCTCGACTGATATGTGTCCACGTTTATCTGTTGGTATTTATAATTAAAATATGATGTAGTCAGTTTCATCTATCAGCCAAAGATATATGAAATGGTGCCGTTTAGAGGAACCAGTTCTTTTACAGGCTATTTGTGTCTTTGTCCCTGTTCCACACTTCTTCTTTTAAAATGATCAGCTGTCTTAGGCAATACACTAAGTAGTTCATCTCTGATTCTTTTTTATTAAACTATTGGAGGAAGCCTGTAATATTTCAGTATATAAGAAAGTATTGGAGGAAGCCTGTAATATTTCAGTATATAAGAAAGTATTGGAGGAAGCCTGTAATATTCCAGTATATAAGAAAGTATTGGAGGAAGCCTGTAATATTTCAGTACATTGCATCATAGAATTTAGCAGATGCTCTTATACAGAGTGACTGACACAGATAAAGTTTTTACACACAATCCATGTACACAGCTGGATATTTTTCTCTAGCAATTCAGATTAAGTACCTTGCTTAAGGGTGCAATGGTACCAAATCATTCCAAATGGGTTATATTCAAAATGTATTTGTACAACTAAATGTCAAGCCAAGAATAGTGATTTCAATTGAAGCACAGTTAAAACAAAGATTCACACCCCTATGTTTGCCACACTGACATCGATCTCTCCTGTCTATTTAGTAGTGTTCACAGTACCATGCACTTGGAAGAGAAAATACCTTAGAGGGGTTTCTCTCTCCAGTGACTTGTTTGACTTTTTTACATCCTAATTTTGTAATTCTGTTCTGATTATTCAGAAAAATACAATTAATCATTTTGGAAAGAGAGCATTTATGGTTACTGATTTATGGTACCGTGTAATTGTTAAAGCCTGTTTCGATCCCAGCTGCCCCCATCCCCAAAACACACACCCAAAACACGTTGCCTAAAGTGCAACTGACCATGTCGTTATTTGTATCTTTTTGCGAGAATGAGGCCGTAGTTTGGGGCCCGTAATCACCACACAGTCTCCCCCAGCTCTACTGGGCGTGGCGCCTTGGCTTATGCCTTGCGTTTCGATGTCACCAGCTATGGGTGAACCAGGACGACGGCGCCCTGGAGGCATTGGAGGGGACCAGCGAGATCCAGAACGGCCACCTGGACCCAAACAGCGACTGCCTGTGTCTGGGCCGGCCGCTGCAGAACCGCGACCAAATGAGGGCCAATGTGATCAATGAGATCATGAGCACAGAGCGACACTACATCAAACACCTGAAGGATATATGTGAGGTAAGCCGCACGCTCTGGCGCTTAACAAATCCCTTGCCAATTAATGAGTTTTCACACCCCGCTGTTTTTCTCTCAAGGTTTTTTGGTTCAGCTAGAGATCAGAACTCATCCAGAAAAGCTGGAAGGAACATCAAGGGAATCTTACTTTTTATTGACTATGGTTTTTTTTAAGGTTTTATGTCTCAGCCTACAACTGAAAATCCTAACTTGACATTTCATACTATAGTTTTTTAACTATTTGTGTGTGTATTCTTCCGAGTCCATGCCTGAACCCCAAACTGAAACCAGAACATGTAAATGTGTCCTCATCATTAAGATGCAACTTGTCTAAAGTATTCTGTGAATGAATCACAATGTGTGGAAAGTTTCACGATAAAACATTTTTGTATTTTAACCTTTAATTCTATTAAAATGTCCTACAAAATGCATAGTATTCAGTCAATATTTGCCTTTACTTTGACTCGCATGCACAAATGCATGCACACACACACACACAAATACTCACATGCACACACACACAACACAGTAAGGGTTATTACATAAAGTGTTCATTATTTTTTTTGTGCTAGAGAACTGATTTCTGACAGTTAGTAAGACTGAAACACATTTCCCTGTAGCCCATAGGGGTGTATCCGGAGCCGAATACCGTATTCGGGAAAGCACGAATAATGCGTTGGAACAGAATTTTGTTTCTACCTGAAGTTGCTCGTTAATATTCGGATTCGGAAGAGAGAGAGAGAGAGGAGACACGTAATTCGGCACGGGTGGCTATCTGCCAGAGATTTAATTCTTTGAGAGCCACTAACAGGAGTGATTAAAACAAATGCTCTATCAAAATCAGCATTATAAAACCAAACTGTGACTTAATGTTTATAAAGATATTTTGCGAACGTATTACTCTAGATCAGGAAGGTTTCATGTAGCCTATATGCTATTGACAGACTAGCGTATGTTACGGTAACGTTAAAGTCC
This sequence comes from Synaphobranchus kaupii, assembly GCA_029718625.1. NCBI lineage: Eukaryota > Metazoa > Chordata > Actinopteri > Anguilliformes > Synaphobranchidae > Synaphobranchus > Synaphobranchus kaupii. The sequence continues at coordinate 26,078,223 of CM056385.1, read as the reverse complement.
ACAGTGTGGATTAATTGCGAGTTGAATGGTAAACAATCTGGGTAGAAACAAGCATTCACAGAATCCGTGATATAGGCTATATATTAATTTTAATTAAGTTACCACAGTTACCACGACTGTTGCGAATATGTACCTACATGTGAATCCACTTTTGATGTTGTTGTCTCTCTCAGACCCGGCAGCAGAATTATTGGGAAGGACGGGCCTCAATTTTTTTAGGGGGGGCACATATTGGATATTGTGTTTTCACAAACCACAGCCGGTATAGGCTGCAGCCTATGCGTTCATGTCGGCATTAAGGATGTCTTAAACACAGCGAAACGCAGCTCTCAATAAACATATAGCATCACCAAATAGGCTACTTTCCTTCAATCCAAATCAATGAACTAAGGCTGAGTGTTTGTCATGGAAGTCGCAGGTGCCATGATTCCGCTAATTCTGCCCTGTCTACCTTAACGTAGCCTACAGTGTTATTTATAGGCTAGGCTTCCGCATTTTAACCATATTGCCAAATTCTGGGCAAACAAAATGCGACAATGTGCATATATTCTGGAATGCGCTAGCTCAAGCTTCGCAATGTAGCCTATCAAAACAAACTTTAAAGACATAAAAATTGGTACACGGGAACCCTGATTTATCATTTTAGTAGTCTAGCCTAATGCAATTTAAGCATGCGTTCCGATAAGTTAAAGACAAAAAAGCATTCTTTACGTAATTGACCGAATTAAGCCATTACATGCATTTTAGCCTACTCATGGGCTATTTGTAGGCTACATACCAGCCGGAAACTTCATTTGACTTTTTTGAAACTCAAGCACTGTTATTGTTGCTACAGCCCAAGGTAGCCTATTTTCCTTCCCTAAGTGACTACAGGAAGGCAGCCGCCACCTCCAAATGCCTTACAGTTATATGGGAAAATACATGTTATACTGAAAATTGTTATTTAACTGAACAAAACAAAGACCCTCCGTATGCACAAGGGCAATCTTTCTAAGAATTAGCGAACTAAGCAAAATACCTAGCTACTGATTGCAGCCACGGAGGCAGTGGCTGCCTTCCAGTAGTCATGGAGGGAAGGAAAGTAGGCTACCTTGAGCGTTCTACAGTTGTTATATCATTCATGTCACATGCACTCGGCTACTGTGTAGGCCTATGAGATCTATTAATTTTTTTAAAACACTCCGTGGTCACTTTCCCGTGACGTGACTTATATCCAATAGGCTATCATTTTCTGTGACAAACACCCGGTGTTAACAGACATGACAGCAACCAATTTAGCAACTGACACAAGATTATAGTTTACCATCTCTTACCCCTACTCTTAGCCTAAGAACGCAGGTAGGCTATCGGTAACGAGCTGGTTTCTTTTTCATCCATTTTCGAATATCCATGATATCTGTTTCACTTTTCAGCTTTCGCCAGCTAAGCAAAGTGAGGTTTTGTGCCTCACTGTCTGTCGCACACATGATCAACGTCGTAGGTGGCCATACAACCACTTGACCTCTGTCAGTGTCCAATCGTATTTTAGGCCAACACTATTTTAACAGTATCTTTTTATACAAAAAAAAAACATTTACTTATGTGAATTTACTACTGCTACTAGTAGGCCTATAATAATAATAATAATATTTAATAGGGTAATTATTGTTTGTCAGCAGCTAGGGGGAGGGACGGGCGGGGGGGCACAGAGGTTGGGTGGTGGGGGGGGGGGATTCCATTTTCATATAGTAAAAAAAAACTACAAAATGAAATCACAACAGGCAGAAAGGTTTTTTATTGTGGAAATCATTTTCATTCAAATGTATAAGGAATGGTTTCATGTTTTTATAAAACTGCCTTTTCATTCTGAGTTGATTATATATTGTACCTCAAATTTTTTCCAGTTGTTATCCAAAATTATTGTTCAGCGTTCCCCAGTTAGGGGGTGGGGGGTTAGATAAATAAGTATAAAGTCCAGAATATAGTTCTTATGAAAGTTTTTGAAAATAAACAAAGACAGGGAGGGGGGTGAATACTCATAAATTGCAATAGCAATTAATTTTAGACTAGAAAATATGACATTTCCTATATGTAACACCACTTCTGGTCGAAGCCCCGGCCACTTCCGGTTATTTTATCTGAATACAGATACAGATACAGATAATTTTGATGGTCCAACAGATACAGATACAGATACAGATAATGGCATCGCTGCACACCCCTAGTAGCCCATGAGATCAGATTATCTTTTCCTGGAGGCATTTGTGATGGTTAAAGGGTAAGTTCGCTATTTTGGACCTTGGACCCTATTTGCGGTCCGTCTTCCATGAACCTGACCCATGAAGTCCATTTTTTCGCTGATCGGTCCAGTATTGAGTTCGCTACAGATTTCCTGTAGGCTCTCACTGGGCTACAATAGAAGTCAACGGGGCAATTAGAAATGTTCGATAAATGTGCTTTCATGTACAATAAATGAGACGGGAAGCTCGGGGTGTATTGTTACCGGTCTCAGTATGCTCTCCTGTGAAATGTATCTCAATCCGAACATTTTTACGTGCTTGGCATGGCTTGGAAGTAAGCATTTCTCTGTTGCTTGTTTTCGCTGCTCCCGCGGAGTACTATGTGTCGGGGGTAGGGGAGCGGGAAGGTGTGCCGGCCGTTTACGAAACTATCTAGTTGAGCAGTCTGCGTTTGTTTACCTGCAGCAACGTAGGCTACAATTTCCACAAAAAAACTTGGATGATGGATGACTATAATGATTACGAAGACGAAGAATTCGATTTTGACTTTGACGTTACTGGCTACAGATTTGAGCCAGAATACACGGACACGGAACTACAAGAGATGGATGATAAGAGAGCAAGAGAAGAGAGAGAGGCTGAAGTTGCGCAGGTAATGTTATCCGAAGTCAGTGCGAGGTAGTGCGGTCGGAGAAATAGTTCTGTTTCAAATGGAACTGTTGTTTCAACGTTCGGTTTGCGTTTGCGATAGCCTACATTTCACAGGAGAGCATACTGAGACCGTAAGAATACACACTGAGCTATAAAAGCACATTTATCGTTGTTTTTCCATAACATTTCTAATTGCCCCGTTGACTTCTATTGTAGCCCAGTGAGAGCCTACAGGAAATCTGTAGCGAACTCAATACTGGACCGATCAGCGAAAAAATGGACTTCATGGGTCAGGTTCATGGAAGACGGACGGCAAATAGGGTCCAAGGTCCAAAATAGCGAACTTACCCTTTAACAAGGCAGGGAAGATGACCTTCGTGTGCATGCAGATTTCAGTTATGAGATAATCGGCTGTTGAGTCTGAGAAATCTTGACTACGAGTGATGAGCCTTGAGATCCACCATTGAGCACAGAAATAGCTGCGTTTTCACCCCATGGGTTCTGAACACAACACATCCTGCAGCATGCACGTCATCTTTCAATGTCCTGGCTGTCTCACTCAAGCATTGTCCTGGGGGAAAACGCAAAAAAAATACTTTACACACTATTAGTTCCTCTTTTCCTACAACTTTTCAACCATCTTTTCAGTTTATATATTTGTTGAGCGTTGCATAATCACAACCGAGCATACTTGAAATAGAGTCCTGAGAAAACAGACGAGAAATGTAAACCACATATACTGTAATATTCATATGACAAAGTGATTAGGCCTACCCAAGTGTAGATGCTTTTTTGGAGTGAGATTATCCAATTTTTCATGAATGGCTTGAGGTAATATTATAGTGCTGAATTTCCACAGAGACTAGGAGCGTGTCTTACGTAAACAAGGCCCTTGCATGAAAAGAGGTTGAGGCCATCCCCACAGATTGAGCTTTATGGCACAGCAGCTGAACTCGGGGAGACCCGTTAATGTCATGCTGAGCTTGAAGTGCTGGTTCTCACTTGCGCTCTTTACATGTGGTGAGTGCAACATCCGCACAATGTTCAGATGGAATTTGAAGCACGCCAGAGGTTACAGATTTAAACATCCAGCACATGTGCTCAGATTGTGCGACGGCAGGGGTTTTCCAATATAAATGGATCAAAGTGATTGCAGTACAATCCTCTACCCTGACATAACATTACATACTGTGTCGCATAGCACGTGTATATAACCTTATTTTGGTTTTTTAAAAATTCAGTGTTGTTCTTTACTTTTCCTGATAATAAGGGGATGCTATATGCTATTGTAATGGCTACCACTGAATACAGTTTCTGAATACAGTGCTCGCCAAAAAAGCCTGGAAAATATTAGCAACAAAGGCTATTAAAAATGTCTTTGTCGTTTATCAGCATCACCTTACACTCAAAATATGAGAAACATCTAATACTTAGGTGAAGTTATTCAAATAAAATAAAAATTCTTCATGCAAAAAAATAAAAATAAAAATGTACTCAAAAACATCACAATTAAGCAAAACCTAATTGAAGTATATCCCCATTCATATTTAATGCTTTTTTAAGCACACCTGAGTCTTCAGGAACTACAAACACCACTCTGCTGCCAGATATGTATTAGATGTGACTAGATCTTTTTCAGGGTTTTTTTTCTCCAGACTCATTTTCCTATTGAACTCTATGGAAAAATAAGTCAGGAGAAACAACCCTTAAAAAGATCCATCCATATCTACTGCATACCTGGCCCTTGATGACTTACAACCATTTAGCCAAACATGGGTTCCATACTATTCCCATGTAATTTAGAGCTTAATCTAGTCCCACTCCCCAATTCCTTACATTATCACTGAGTTAGCTAAGCAGTTTGGTGTTTATACGTGCAATATTTAATCAAAACTTACTTAAAAAATATAGCTAGGCTATATCATGGGCACAGCAAACCTGCTTCATAACATTGTAAATCTTTAAAGGTCGTTCAACAAAATAACGTTCAACAAAATAAATAGAATAAATTAATTAATAAGTAAAATTAGCAGAATGTAGCGACTACTGCAGGGCAGTTAATAATTAATTTGCTATAATTCATTTAATAGTATAATAATAGTGTAAGTATTCAGTATAATTAATTTGCTGCCTGGACAGCTAACCAACCTATGTAACCACAGCAACATGCTGAAACAGTAGCAAGCCTAGTTCAAGTAGTTAGTGCCAGCAAAAATGTTTATATAAAATAAAAATACACAAAAATAAACGACCCTCCTTATATTTTAATCTTTGGCAAATAACCATGGTATGAGCGGAATAATACACTCTGATCCACTTCCATAATGGCTGTTGGCCTCAGAACCCGAGCAGATTCCCAAGCTCTTGTTTTTTTAATTTTTTTTTGTAATCTTTTCTTTGACGTTTGAATATGGCCCTCAATGTACCTATTTGAATAAGAATTGAATTATGACTGTAAATGTGACAGCTGTAGTAGCAGTAGACAGACTTTCTTAGTTGCCGTGATTTAAAGTGTCATGTGAAAATTTTGCCTGTTTGACTGTTCAGGGCTGTTTTAATCTCATGAAAAGCTGATGAGGTCTATTGTGCACTTATCTACAAAATGTTCCGTTCTTCTCCTGTAGACATGAGTTTAATGAGTTTTTTCACTGGCAGAAATGTTTTATGCAGCTTGGATATAGCACTTTCAAATGAATTGGAGTAGATTAGGGATGCAGCATCATCACCACACTGTCCAGTTCTGTAGAATTCCCACAGCATTAATATGGGTTCAGCTCAGTTTGTGTTTATAACCTAATGATACCCTACCTCTGATTTTAGGGATACTTGAGGCAATGCAAAAAAAGAAGAGACATGTTCAACGATGATCAGTTGAAGGTCATATTTGGAAATATTGAAGACATCTACAGATTTCAGATGGGATTTGTTCGAGACCTTGAAAAGCAGTACAACACAGAGGAACCTCATCTTAGTGAAATTGGGCCTTGCTTCCTAGAACATGTAAGTTATGTTTTTTTTCTGCCCAGAGTAAAAAAAAAAAAAAAAACTTTTAAGTACCTTTTTAGTACTCTGAAGATAACCTATGAAACAATACATAATCTGTAATTTAGCAACATATTTATTCATAATGGGCTGGTTTCCCAGATGTGGATTAAGCCTAGTCTTAGACTAAAAAAAATTTAAAAAAGTTTCGGACTAGGCTTAATCCACGTCTGGGAAACAAGCCCAATGATATTTAATGACTTAATGCCGTTTTCATAGGACTGTACAAGATCATACACTGACGTTTACACAATATATCCTTCTTTCACACATGCAGAGCACAAACAATGACTTCAGTTTAAAAAGTTTATTCCTTTATGAAGTTTTTGGAAAATGCACCTGAATGTCCATATTGAACATGCATCAAATTTATCAGATACATTAGAAATGCGCTGCACAGATTAGCCTAGACAGTGTGCTGACAAAGGTCTTGAAGATAACGTATCAAATATTACTTACATTTTTGGCACTATCCTCATAGTGTTACTGACTGAGGCTGAATGACAAGTGCTGTAACCTTGTAACCATGTTTTTCCAATGGAAGGGAAACGGGAAATTTCTTTCCCATTTTTCTTGGGAAAATATTAAAGGCTTGCATGAGACTGTGATCCAACACTGCTGGCTCTGATTCGCCTTGAGAAATGAAGTGCGTGCGTGCGTGCAAACAATAACACAGATGCCCCGCTGTAAGACTTAATGCTCACTGAGCTGTCAAAGACTGAAGAGAATAACAATTGGGGCATTGCCGTGAGTCTTGTTTCATTTAACCAAAGCCCAAACCATGTTTATTAAATTTTAAGATAAAGACATTTTTAATTACCATTTGATTTGCTCATTGCACACCTTTGTTCTGCATTTACCCGCATGTGGCAAATAATTATCCGAAACACAAAACCTGCTTTGTAGACCAGGACTATTTTTAGAAGACAAATCCGTCTGTCCAAAACTAATTAGTGCAGGCCTACACAGCCTGCAAAGGAGTGTGTTTATGGAAATCTAAATGCAAATTAATCTGGTTTGAAACCACCCTTTTAGAGTGACTTTTAGGAAATTAAATATACTATTATATATATATGATATATATATACAGTTTGCTCAGGTGAATCATATCAGAAACTTCCTGACATATTTTTTCTCTTAATTAATTAATTGAATGTGTCACCAGCTTAGGGTGTTCAATGATGAAATGAAAACAAGTGTTTGGTTGGAGGTTTCCAGCATGTAAATTCACTAGACCAAATTAATACATTCTTTCATTTTTTGCAAAAATTACTTTATAAAATAATTTTATAGGGCTGAAGTAACAGTATATAGAAACATAGTGGCTCAAAGTTCAAAATTCAGACCCCTGTACAGTTGCCTCAGAGCTTGAAATAATGACACTTTAAAGCAAGAATTATTTCTGATCTGCTCACCCAACTTCACAACTGCTCCTGACCAATCCCGGGTCAGTCCCTAAGCCGAATATTTGGACCCGGTTTCCCTAGGCTTTTTTCAGGTTTCCGGTTTCCCTCTGTAGTTTCCCTACCCCTTCACGCGTTTCCTGTTCTGCAGCAAGATGGCTTCTGGATTTACTCAGAGTACTGCAACAACCATCTGGACGCCTGCATGGAGCTGTCCAAGTTGATGAAGGACGGCCGCTACCAGCACTTCTTTGAGGCTTGCCGGCTCCTGCAGCAGATGATCGACATCGCCATTGATGGCTTCCTGCTGACGCCCGTGCAGAAGATCTGCAAGTACCCGTTGCAGCTGGCTGAGCTGTTGAAGTACACTGTCCAGGAGCACAGGTATGTACACATGGCTGGTATGGTGGCCCAAAATGATATCTCTTATGACTCTTTATTTCAGATGTTTAAATGATAACACAACAGATATCTTGATATTTTGTGTCAATATGGTTAATAAACAAAGGAATCGTGATGACATGATTAATAGGCAAAGCTTTTTGCTGCTTTGTTTTAAAAATATATTTGCCATGTTGTTTTCCAGTTTCTCTATTTATAGAGAAGTCCTTAGCTAACATTAAGGATTTTTTTCATAATCAGGAAACATTGATGCATGTGATTTCAAATGTGAGGGTATTACATTACATTTCTCTTGCTCATTGATATAGTGAAACCGTGGTTACTGCAGATTTTTTCAAGAGTGTTATCATAGCATCACATACCTATTCCATGGCATGCCTAGCAACAAGCTACTATAAGCAACAAAAACAACAAAACATAATGAGGGAAATACACTGAAATTTTACTACAGTTCAACTTCAATATAGTTACAAAGTGCAATACCATTGGTTAAAATACGATTACAGCTAATGGTACATTAAAGGAAGCAATGTTGATTAGCATGTTAGCTGGTTAGCAATCATACCAGGGATAGCATTCAGAAAAGTTCTATCTAAGGACTATCTCCATGATTTGTTCGAAATTCTACTGGAAATAATTTAAAATCATCGGCATACTGTAATGGTGGCGTGACGTGTGAGGTAGGAGGGGCCAAACGCAGCAAGGGGATTCATTAAGCACTAGGCCACTAGGACGGGAAACCCCGTAATTAAGGGAAGGAGACAAGACAGGGAACACACGTACCAAAGCTACTAACCTAGTAAACGCCAGGTTTCTCAGTAAGAAAACCAAAACAAGGCGAATGGAACAAAGAACTGCTACCCTATACTTCTACGAGCTAAGTAACTCAGTAAAAGCGTGAACGCCCGATCTCCCAGGAGAAACATTTTACAGGCGAATAGAGCAGAGATCTGCGGTCCCATACCTCTACGAGCTAAGTAACTAAAGGACCAGCAATAATAAACGCCCTGCCTCAGTAATGAGGCGTTAGAATAGGCGAGTAGCATAAATGGTACAAATAAAACACACAGCCAACAAACCCTGCAAAATAATACGAGATAGTATACGAGGAGGCGAAAGGAACAGAGATGGAACGAACAGGACAGGCTGCACCGGACATTTACCGGCTAAAAGACTAACGTGAGATTAGTGGAAAATAAACACCCTGCCTCTCCGTGAAGAGGAATGTAACGAGGCGACAGGAACAGAGATCCAATGTTCCACGGCTACTTCCATAAGCTCGTACTCACACACAGAAAACATAAAGGGGGGTAAATGTCCGATCTCTCAGGAGAGAGAAACATTTTACAGGCGAGCCGCCGGTAAACCGCCATCCCATACCTTTACTTGCAAAATGACTAACACAAGCTTAGTAGAAAATACACACCCTAGCCTCTCAGTAAAGGGGAATGTAACGAGGCGAAAGGAACAGAGACCTAACGTTCCAAGGCTACTTTCAGAGACTCGCAGTCACACACAAACATGTCCACAACATCGCCCAGTCTTCCCTATAGGAAGACATGTACCGAATGATGAAACAGAACTACAGTTCTGAACAAAATCGCCAAAGCTCCATGTACGGAGACAGGTACCGAAGGACGAACAGAACAGCTGCACCGGACATTTACCGGCTAAGATACTAACGCGAGCTTAATAGAAAATACACGCCCTGCCTCTCAGAATAAATAAAGCCCTACCTGTCAGTACGATAAAAACGCCCGGTCTCTTAGTAAGAAATGACTATACAGATACACCCACAACAAACAAAGACTCCTCTCGCTTTCACGTAAGAAAGCAGACAGAGAGAGGAGGAAGAGACAGAAAAGGCAAAAGGGTCTAAGCAATGAAATAAAGGAAAGACCAGGAAGCGGAGACAGAAAAGAGCCAGGGGGGAAAAGTCCTAATATATCCACAAAGGCAAGTCCCGCATTACTCCAATAAAACACTCTGGAGCGAAAATGGTCTCCTAAAAAACCTAGACCTAATCATACTGGCTAAGCAATCAAAGGCCAAAATAATACCACACACAAAACAGAGCAAATAATGGCAGACAATACAAATTAATATCAAAGCCCAGAACGGAGGAAAACATGGGCTTAAATAGCTCCAAGGTAACCACGCACAGGTGTGATGCTGAGAGAAGCTCCGCAATCAAGACGGGCGGAGCAAACATCCACCAAAAGGGCAGCGCCCTCGCGTGGCCACCAAGGAAACCGACCGCAAAGGAAAAAGAGTCACAAACCATGACACATACCGCTACCCCAACATACATAACATTAGTACAGGGCATTACTTTTGAAAATGCTTTCCTCCGCACGTAATGGATAATGGGTATAAGAACCTTGAAGATGTTCCCTCTACTATTTATAAAGTACAATTTATTTGAATGCAAATGTGCTGCCCACAGACCAGTCTCTTTAAAATCACTGTTTAACAGTAACCTAGCAACTAGCAAAGATCTCTCATTAGTTGGGGCTGAGATTACAGTGTACCAAGGTATTTGTGTGACATGGTATCAGTGCTTTTTCATTCATTGTAGTTTCTTTCAAGGTTGCAATGCCTTTCATCAACTGAAATGATTAAAATATTACATACAATAAATATCTTCAATTATAATATACTGTGTTGTGATGAGAGTAGCAAGACCTTTGGTCATTTAAAAAGTTTATTTTGTTAGTTATCTTCTGTGAATACATGGACTGATTTCTCAAGCAGTGATTACATGAACATGACCAATTTATTGGAAAGCCATGGCATGTATAAACTCCTTTAAACCAGATAAAAATAAAATGATAGATAGAATAGAAATAGATGGTTATGAATTCCAGCCTTTCTTCATTTAAGGCTGATCCATAACTTTTGCATAGACTTGCCTGTAATATCTCAAGAATTCAGTGTTACATTGTACTACTTTATTGTCAGTGTATACTGCCAAATGCATTTTCCCTGAGAGGAAATATGTAGCAGAAATACTTAGCGGACAGACTTAGTGGACCCCCAGCAAAATTACTGTTACCAAACTCGCTGCGTTGTTGCCTCTGCAGATAATAGTTTGTCCAATTTAATTACTGAGTGATTCAAAGCACATATGACCAGAAATACAGAACTCCGGTTTCTAGTTATTATTGCTGAATGCCTCATAATTAAGCTGTGTCAGCCTCCATTTTGTAGCATATCTTGTCAAGTCTTACCAGCTGTGCACCTTTTATAGTGTAGGTGAAACACGAACCTCCCAAAATAATAACCTCATTCAAAGATCTGTTGTGGGATGTGGGGGTGGGAGAGTATTGCTGAAATGCAATCTCAGCATCATGATCCAGCCCGTGGTCTATCTGGAATGGAACAGATTGGGGTCAAGTACTGTACTTTACACTTGTAAAATACTTCAGATCATTGACCATTTCAAAACAAAACATCTGTGTGTTTTGCCCTATATTCAGAGCACATTTATTATTTTGTGCATTTGTATATGGTGCTTAGTAAAATATTTAGAAAATTTGACTCATTTGACCAAGGTGTGGAATTGTATTGTCCGTAGCATAGTCCTCAGGCACGGTGACCGCTCTAAATAAAGACATAGCCTGGCCCTGTTGCACACAATGTGGAAGGTGTGGGTGCTAGTCTACATTGTTATGAATTGAGTGAGGATTTTAAGAAAAAAAATTAAACACAAAGACCCGAATAAGGTCTGGTCTAGTATACTACGAATCATTTTTTTCTAGCATCATTATCAACACATAAATGAAGCAATGTCTCTGTATGTCTATGCTAACTGCAAGCTACAGAAAGCAAAGAGAGAACAGATGTCAACATCAACATGAAGACTTTCAGTTTGATATGAAGAGTAACAGCCCCAAAAACGTGGATTGTGATATATCACACTGAACAAGCCTTAATCAACAGGACAATGTTGCCAATGGCTACTCATGATATTCAATTCAGTTATACTGTATGTATTTTTAATGCTCAAAATTCCACTATAATTACAACACTCTTTGAGCACCTAACATATCTGGAAAGCTCTTTATTATTTTTTTACTTGCTGTCTTTGCAAGATGTGGTATAGCAGGTTGTTGTCATGGCTACCTGATGAGTAATGCCAAAATGAGCTTGAGTGGTCACCCTGTAGGGTAGCATCAGTATAAATGTCACTTTGAATCATTCATGCTTTTAGTGGTTTTCTGGGTGAAGCTGTAGACATCTGCATATCATATATAAATACAATATATATAAGACGTTTTTTTGTCTTTGTCTTTATTTAACATAGCCCATTGCTATGATCATAACATAGAAATGGTTCATAGGCAAGCATGTTGTGATTTCCTTCTGAGCAGAAATTGTGTCTATTGTCTGTGAGTGTTAAATAAGGTTAGGGAAATTTCTGCAGTGTCAAAGGCTATAATATTTTTATCCATCTTAAACATTAATGACATGATTGGGTCAGTTACAGGACTAAATAAATGAGGGTGACAACATGCTCGTACAGAGAGACCTAGAACATGATCAACATCAGTTTCAATCATATTGCATCTTGTTGACCTGTTGTTACTCTCGGTTGCTATGCTAAAGCTCTCATGTCTCCATGACCCTCCAAGTAATAAAAAGCCAGTTCGGCGATTACGATAACTGCAGCTCTGTTACCAAGCAATGATTTCGTAATTGCTGCAGACGAACAAGATAGTTTCCTTATTATTTTTAAAATTAATATTCCCTTGCATTACATACAGTGCATGTTTGAAAAGGCAAATATTGTGGCTGAAATGCAGTTTGTAGTCATGATATTATGAGAAAAGTGAACGAGCCGAGGACACGATGAAAGCAGCTTCATCTGCTCAGCTTAATGTGACACTGTGTGCGTGTGTGTGTGTCTCCCACAGTGACTACCGCTACGTTGCTGCTGCCCTGGCCGTCATGAGAAACGTCACCCAGCAGATCAATGAACGCAAGAGGCGATTGGAGAATATCGATAAAATTGCACAGTGGCAGGCATCTGTCCTTGACTGGGAGGTAGGACCGATACAGTTCAAGATATGTGCCCGCCAGGGTCAGGAAAATCCAATGGCATTTGCTTCCTCCTGCTTGCTCCCAAACCCCATTGCTTTAAGTGAGATTGAGAATTGAAATGTAACATTGACCTGCATCGATTTTTATGGCGAGTACAGAAATGCACTTGCTAATATTACCCTAACAGCAGCTATTCTGTGTGACAGTTCAGAATCAATGCCCATTAATTAACAGCACTGCCAGAATAAAGACTTTAAAAGTATAAGCTCAGGCTGAAATGTATATTTTAAAGCCAGACTAGACACGAAGGAAAATTTTAGGTCAATCTTTCATTAATATATTCGGGACTTTTAGTGCCCAACATGTCCAGCAATAATGAACTTTTAAAACATGATTCAGTTATGTCACAACGGGGTGGTTTTGAGGCTTCAGTTCACCTCAATATTGGACATTTGTAACATCAAATGAGATATTGCTTTCTCTGTAGCACTGCCATTTTGATGAAGTGAAGTGTCATCAACACCAGTAGCTTTCATTTCTTAATACCCCTGTCCCAGGTACCCTGTTCATCACTTTATGAAGCAAAACCGTGTGGAGATCTGTCTAGTCCTAGTTGATTTAAAATGGCTTCAACACGTAAATGAGACAATTATATGAATGACTAACCATCCAAAAAACACTTAGTTAGTTTGTACTTAATTTGTTTGGTAATTTCATGCTATATTGCTTTGTGCATTTCTGCACTGCACTGTATTTGACTCTGGAATGTTTTTTTTTCTTCTTTTTGCATACTCTCAGCAAAAAAATGTGCATAATTTGCATTGAGAGTCCAAGTGCTTAATGCACAATAGCTTCCCTCGGGACACTTTCTTTAATCAAAGGTACAGGAAAGAAAGCCATAGGTTCTTTCCACACTGCTGTGGCAGAGTAGAAATGTTATATAATAACCAGAGTCAGAAAGGCGCACACACATTTTGGGGAGCCATTAACTTCAAGGGACGAGTGCTTAAACAGCGTGTGTTAGTGTGTCACTAAAATTCCATCTCCAGCCTATAGGAGCAGTACTGAGTACTTAAGTTATAACTTAACACCTATCATGTCCCCACTAGGCCATTTAAAAAAGAATTATCTGAGAGGGTCTCGTCATCATTGTAACATGGCCCTGGAAAATTTCCCCACTTGGTTACCAGGTCCACACACACTTCCCCTGCCCCATCTGATGTCAGGTCAAGGAAGAACAGCTCTTTTCAAACATTGTGTGCCTTGCCATTGCATCTGCAGTTCAGATTCTAGCGGCTGCCGACACTGTGGGGCACAAAGGTGATAATTAAATGGTGCCATTTTTCCATTCTTCAGAGGGTGCTTAATAATGGCACTTCTGTGCCTCTGCACTATTCCAGCTACGATCTCCTCTCATCTTTGTTCTCTGATCACTGTGGCTAAACTGTGCTGCGTGAATATGTATGTGTTCATCCCGCAGGTACACTGTGAAACATGACCATACCTTCTAACTCATTTGCAAGCCATTACGACTGGAAATTTGTAATCTAAGCAAAAACTTAATTGCTAATGTAAAAATATTGAAGGCATAAATTCACATTATTTTACATACTCCTTGCATCTACTGACTGTATTTTTTCTGCAATGTTTGAATTAAGAATTTCCATGGCCATGTACAAATAGCACACACACAATGACAACCCCTGGGGACCTGAAGTACAAGTACAGGCAAAGCAGATCCTACTATACAGGTGTGTCTGAGCTATTCATTAAGAAAATAGCATCCCAGCATCCATAGGGTCATATAGAAAAAGGCTGGACAGGCCTAGTTCCCTATAATCGTTTTCTGTCAACAAGAGATTTGTCTTGGACACATTTTGTTTGATCAGAAATTATTTTCATACTTTCAGTTCACGTGACATTTGTAATTAAAGAAAAGAATATCATTTAAATGTGACCATCTATAGCTATATATATATTTTTTAAAATAATGAACAATTCAGACACTTTCTAAGTCAATTTGCGACTCAGAAGCCATTTGAACAAACCGCTTGCCTACCTTCACGCCATGGTTGTGATGCTGATCAGCAATGGCTGTATCTGCAGTTTAGCTTTTGCAGCAGCAAATTCTTATTTAATATACAGTCTGACGCGCTGCAGTGTAACTGCTACATGCGGTTTCATTAGTGATGTTGTACATTTCTACCTCAATATGACAAGAGAGGAACCAGGAGGCCAAGGCCCAAGCCAATCAATGAGCGTCGTCCTGAGTGTGGGGTGAAGGTGACCTTTCCGATGGAAAAGGGGCGGGGAGGTGTGGGGACCAAGGCCCTATTGGACAAGTGGTCATGACTGATGATCTCATCAATCACTTCCAGTGTTGAGTACGAAGCTCTCTGTGGTGCTAATGAGGGAACCAGTCCTCGGAAAGACAAAGTGAGCCCTCACAGCCAGACCAAAGCAAGACTGATTAATGTGTTTATGAGTACGCACTCCAACCGGTAGATATGGATTAGTGAGCGTAGAAAGAGTGCATGTACAGTATTTGGAACAAATAGAACAATAGGGAGAAAGATGCCATACGCTTTCAAATTCAGTTCTTACAATTCAATTTCAGTTTTCTGTAACTAAGTTCTACGAGCGAAGATGCAAATTGCAAACATGTTAGCACCTTAAGCGACGCCAGTATTTTTTCTGTCCCTTTTTGGTATTGCGATGGCGCGCGGAGCAAATAATGGACCTTGATACCAATTATTTTTAACCATGGATGCCCAGAGACCGAACTCTCTGGTAGGCTACGTTTAGGTCCTTGCAATAATTGAATTTAGACGTTACAAATTCAAATTATTGCAATACAAATTCAAGTTATGCAATTAAATTTTGTCTGGCATTAATTTCTGCCCATACTTAACTCACAATGGCAATGCAGCTGTAGACATGCCATGTTTACAACTCTTGTGATCGGCACTGTAAGGTTTTAGGATCTTAAAATTCCTTTGGAATTGTGTAGATGGACAAACTTCCAAGAATCCCCCCACCCTTGTTCTATTTTTATCATTGTGTATCATTTTCTAGTTGCTTGTGGCAAAAAAATAGAAAATATGCAAATGGCAACAAAACAGAACCAAGCCATGTGGGAAATTAAAGATGCACATTAATTATTTATAAATCCTGTTTGGAGAGAGATGTCAGCAGAACGTAATGGATGCCCCTCATCTGACAGAGTCACTAAAGCCTTTTCAAAGTAGTGGTCCTCCAATGGGCCTTCACCTAAGCCCACAGTAGTTCCCCTGAGAATCTTATGTAGACATTGCCCTTTTATGGACAAAAGTAATTTCCCCACACATAGTTACTAATTGGGTATTTTTAATAATGCACAAAAAAAACGAGCAATACTCAGCAGTTTCAAGTCACGTCATCATCTAATCTCTAACATTAGATCTGTTGAGGGGTTTAACATAACTGAAGGTTGTGTGGCTGTATAAGGATGGCATTGAGCTATTTTAAAAAAATCCATTATTTGATTTGTTTCTTTTCTGTTGTCATGATTCTTTGAGAGATTTGTCTGTAATACCCAGCACGGTTTTTCTTTCATTTGAAAGACGGTTGTGCAAACAGGCATTTGCATGTTCTTTCTTCAGCAGTTTGGTTCGTGGGCTGTTGTGTGCAGTTCTTAAAAGTTCCACCCTGAGGTACTATAATGGCCTGTAAACAGCAGGCCCAAAAGTGCTGTGCAAATCGTCAGCAATTTTAAATTAGCATTCGTTAGTGTGCTTTGATATTAGCATTCATTCCTATACACTGGTATTAACATTGTTTACTGTACTTTTGTACTACCATTCATTACTATACACTGGTTATTACATTACTATTATACACATTACTGTACTGGCTGAATATCCATTACTTAGCTAGAGGGCAAATTGCAGTGTGTTAAGTAGTCTGGAGGGTGCAGGCACAGCCTGAGTCTGTTTTTGTCCTCAGGTCATTTGTGAGTTTGTTAAATAAAGCAATGTTGGGATGGCCAGGGAGCCAAAGCATTCTCATTTCGTCTCATCAGACACATAAAAAATTGTAATTGTTGCAGTTATGAGTGTTGAGAACACTATCACATCGCAGCTGTATTTTGATACCAACGGATTCTCCTCCTAACACTAATAACAGGTGCCATGTCAATGTGCTTGAATAATGTTTACACCTTCTTTCTCCAGGCCTTAAATATAGTGCATTCAGTTAAGATGAAATTGTTACCAAGCTTAATAATTCATATATACGGGCTTATATGCATAATTTATATTCTCTTCTCCCATGTTGCTGCAGCCGTACAGTTGGTGCTCCTCAAATGACAAACGAGCAATAATGAGCTCGGTACATTTCACCCATTTAACCACCGAAAGGTACTTAATTCCACTCCAGTAGATGCCTAATGTAGAAATTTTACTGGCAGTAAGTGGCTTTGATAAATCAGTCCCATAGTGCTGGGCTGCCATGTTTTTGTGCAATTTATCCCAACAATTCTGCTTTCTCATGCCTAATTTGTTTGCCCTTTCGAAGGCCAGAGGAACATGAAGTAGGTTGAGTTGACCTTAACTCATTTAGCAAATTATTGCATTTGAAGAAATGATAATACATTATTTAACAGTGGATTTCTTAATGTTGTTGTTTTTCTTTTTTGCGTCACATTTTTCTGTTGTTTTGTTGCCGAGGCTTAATCGAAAAGCCTTTTACCAATGAGGCAGGCTTGAATGTAATGAATATGAAATATGACTATGAATTATGAATGAAACCGTGTGGATCTTACTCTCTTTACAGGGGGATGACATTTTGGACAGAAGCTCTGAGTTAGTTTACACCGGGGAGATGTCCTGGATTTACCAGCCCTACGGGAGGAGCCAGCAGAGGGTCTTCTTTCTGTTTGATCATCAGATGGTCCTCTGTAAAAAGGTCAGTCACACTCTGATGGAGCGAGTGAACGGTCAGGGATTAAGGTCAGTCACACTCTGATGGAACGAGTGAACGGTCAGGGATTTGATATTTGAGCAGCCTGTATTCTGTGAATGCTGACGGTAGGAGAGCACAAATTAGCTTATGAAATATTAAGACTAATACTTTTAAGATTGAGACCGTTGAATTGTTTTTTTCAGACTAGATATCTTCTAAAAGTAATTTTCTAAATTTGTTAAGCATAATAATAATAATAATAATAATAATAATAATAATAAATGACCTAGCTTCAAAGACCAAGCTTCACCAAAGAACACACCTTTATAGTTTCACTTAAGTCACTTTTTTTAGTTAAATATGTTTACAGTACAAAATGCCAAATTCCAAAGTTCTGGAAATAAATAAAATGGAGCCCTGCAAGCCAAGATCTGAAGCATATTGTCATTAACATATTTTCCACCCAGTCTAAGAATATTCTGGGGAATCGTGACAAGAGCTCATTGAGCCGGTTTATTTTTGTCGGTGATGCATTATGGTTATTTAATGAAGTGACAGCGCATCTGTTGGAAGCTCAACGTTTGATTAGGCCTAATTGTGCAATGTCAGAAAATACCCTCTTGTGCATGTGATGTCCTGTGGACCTGTGTACAACACTGAATATGTATTTAAAGATACACTGCCTGGCCAAAAAAAAAGTCGCACACTCTAATATTTTGTTGGACCGCCTTTAGCTTTGATTACGGCGCGCATTCGTCATGGCGTTGTTTCGACAACCTTATGCAATGTCACAACATTTATTTTTGTCCATAGTTGCATTCATTTTTGGCCGAGATCTTGTATTGACGACGGGAGAGTCGAACCGCTCCGTAAAGTCTTCTCCAGCACATCCCAAAGGGGGTCAGGACTCTGGTGGCCAATTCATGTGTGAAAATGACTCCTAATGCTCCCTGAACCACTCTTTCACAATTTGAGCCCGATGAATCTTGGCATTGTCATCCTGGAATATGCCCATTGATGGGATAACCTGGTCATTCAGTACATTCAGGTACTCAGCTGACTTAATTTTATTGCTGCATAATGTTGCTGAGCCTAGACCTGACCAACTGAAGCAACCCCGGATCATAACACTGCCTCCAGAGGCAACCCACTCCCTTGCAGAAACAAACAGAACATTTAAGTACACTCCTTTGCTATTTTCATGTACAATTAACACCAACAATCCATACTCTATTAAAATACACAATAGGTGTATGGCGTGAAAATACCCGCTCTGGCTCTGCCACACCCCGCCCCCTCTCAATGATACAAAATAACACTCTGTAATACACTGCCTGGCCAAAAAAAAAGTCGCACACTCTAATATTTCGTTGGACCGCTTTCAGCTTTAATTACGGCGTGCATTCGTCGTGGCATTGTTTCGACAACCTTATGCAACGTCACAACATTTATTTCCATCCAGGGTTGCATTTATTTTTGGCCGAGATCTTGTATTGACAATGGGAGAGTCAAACCACTCCGTAAAGTCTTCTCCAGCACATCACAAAGACTTTCAATGGGGTTACGGTCAGGACTCTGGTGGCTAATTCATGTGTGAAAATGATTCCTCATGATCCCTGAACCACTCTCACAATTTGAGCCTGATGAATCTTGGCATTGTCGTCCTGGAATATTCCCATTGATGGGATAACCTGGTCATTCAGTACATTCAGGTACTCAGCTGACTTCATTTTATTGCTGCATAACGTTGCTGAGCCTAGACCTGACCAATTGAAGCAAACCCAGATCATAACACTGCCTCCAGAGGTTTGTATAGTGAGCACTATGCATGACGGGTGCAACGGCGACTTTTTTTTTGGCCAGGCAGTGTAAATTAGTGATTGCAACTGTTGTGTTTTCTACTTTATTTAACTTAAGGAGTTTTTAATTCCAAACGTACATCAGATATCAGACTCTGAATGTTGGCAAAATGTAGCTATTTTGTGGGCTGAATATAGTGGTCTTAAAATACTGTCTGGACTGATTAAAAAGTTGCACAAAAAAAGAATAATCAGCAGTCAATTCTATTTGGCTATTTCATGCCATTGAAGCCTCTAGATTGCAGGAAATAGCTGTTTTAGGTGTTTTAGGCGTGTAAGTGCTTCTTAAAATAGGTGTTTTAGTCGTGTACGTGCTTCCTAAAATAAGTGCTTTTGGGTGAAAAAGAAGAAGTGCTTCAGCTTCCGGAGGGGGCACCGCCTAGGCACTATTAGTGGCAATGTCAATGCAAAATAGACGTATCATATTCCACTGCAGTGGTAGTCAGACATTTCCAGTATGCCGGTTTGCAATATAGGTCATTTGATTGGCTATGGTTGAATCCAGCTGAAACACACCCACTGATAAATATTGAGTCTAACTCAGGCCTGCGCAGCACGCTGTGAGCTGTGCGCTCCTCACCTCTGGTCACGAAAATAAAGAAAATCAGTAGCCACACCCAGTGCGCCATGCTCTGCACAACTGACAGCGCCTATTTGCCGTGCACCGGAAAATAGAGCCCTCTGTCTCAGTGAGAGACATCAGAAGGTAATTAAAACATTTTTTGAATACATAATGCGCCCTTGGCCTTGCACATAAAATAAATAAATAAAATCCCGGCAAATTCATTTTGATAAGGTTTCTTTAGAAACCATGACAGTGTACCGTCTCTTGAATATTTACCTGAAGGTAATGCATGAGGGGAATTCATATTACAATAAGGCAAAAAATTCTAGCATTCCTGTTTTGTTCCGGGACTAGACAGAGGAAGCATGCTCCATAAGGCAGAGTCTGAGAGGAAACGGAAGGCAGCCGATGCTCCTGAAAGCGCCGTGGCTGCTGAAGAGATGAGCGTGACGCCACTGTTTGTTTTCCCCTGACAGGACCTCATACGCAGAGACATACTGTACTACAAAGGCCGCATCGACATGGACAGGTATGCGGTGATCGACGCTGATGACGGCAGGGACGACGACTTCAACGTCAGCATCAAGAACGCTTTCAAGCTGCATAACAAGGACACGGAGGAGATCCACCTCTTCCTGGCCAAGAAGTTGGAGGAAAAGATTCGGTGGCTCAGGGCTTTTCACGAAGAACGGAAAATGGTGCAAGAAGATGAGAAAATAGGTAAGCACCTTCCCCAGAATCTGAGAAGTGAGCATGCAAAAACAACCAGATTCCTCACAAAAATAAAACACTCTTGAGATTGTGTATATATGACCAAATGCAAGTGAAGGTTATATATACACGGTCTCAACAGTTTCTTGAAATTTCTGACTTGTGTGCGCTTGCCACGTCCTACTGAGCACATTGAATAAAGTTCCTTCATAATTGAATTTTTCCAAAGTACATTTAATCAAAGGCCCAAATATATATGCAAGGCTTACTGTGCAGTCATTGAACAAAAGCAATGTTAAATAGAATTCTAAAGATCTTTTAATCTTTAATCATCCATTGGTCATTTATTGTTGATTCATCCCCAGTGCATTCACAGTATAATTACTCCTCCGGTGTACATGGTGTGATTTGCACGTGATTTTCAGGGTTTGAAATTTCTGAATATCAGAAGCGGCAAGCTGCCATGACAGTGCGAAAGGTGACTAAACAGAAAGGTGAGGCAACAAAGAGATACCAGGTGATCCCCTAAAACTTTTCTTATTCATTAATGTTGTGTGGAATCCTTTCACCCACTGCATTCTCTGCTGTTTCTTCACTGCAATATCTGTCGGCTGTTAGAGTCAGTATGATGTTTAAAGGGCAGTTCACCCAAATATTTTAGTTTGATATGTTATCTATCCATCCGTAGTTTCGCTGAGAACTCACTAGTTTTGTAGATATCCGCTGCAGCTCACTGTGATATCGCCCTGATAGAACGGACCTCACTGTGATATCACCCTGATAGAACGGACCTCAGCAGGTCTAAAGTTTGTGGTGCTCAAAGCACCAAAAATGTACATTAGAAAAAAATCAACAGCAACATCTCTTTCCAAATATAATCACACAGTTACTCATGAACACCCACAGACCTTATTGTGCACGGTTTTTTAGAAAACTACTTTCTACCAAAGTACACCAACTGTCTATATCCGCACAAAGTATCAACCAAAGCACGGCAGTATTCTGGGGCTTAGGCTATGTAAACTCAGTGCATCCTACAATACTGGCGTGCTTTGGTTGATACTTTGCAAGAATATACATGAGTGACATACTTTGGTAGAAAGCAGTTGTCAAAAAAACCGTGCACAACAATGTCTGTGGACGTTCATGAGTAACCGTGTCACTATATTTGTAAAGAGATGTTGCTGTTGATTTTTTCTAATGTAATTTTCGGTACTTTGACCACCACAAAACTTTGGACCCGTTGAGGTCCGTTATATCGGGATGATGTCAAGATGAGCAGCAGCAGATATCTACAAACTACTGAGTTCTCATTGAAACTACCTGGATGGATAGATAGCACTTTGGGTATGTAGAAACATATAAAAGTTTTATTTTTGGATGAACTGCTTTTTTAAATATACATCACCATTGTTTTCTGCATGGCTTTTAGAACAATAATAATGAAAACCCCTTTCATAAAAGCACTCAGATTTCTTCAGCTATCAAAGTGTGCACTGTGGACATCAATTAATGCCTCATTGGTTCACAAATTAGGAATTGGTCACAACTAAAACTTGGGAGAAAACAAGGATAAAACGTTCCCAATCATAAATTATAGGATAGGTTCACTTTTCTTCAACCTCGACCTTATTGAAGGGTTGTTTCCCATCATTTATAATCAGAGATGTTTTTTTGTGATTAGGCAAGGGAGGCAGTGCCTCCTCAAAAACATAATATAAATATAAAACCTCTAATAAAATTCTCTTAAAAAACAGTTACAGCTCTCTAGAGGCAAATTTAGTTCATAATGGTTCAGTCCTCCAGTGAAATTTCACTGTCACACTTTAGCACCCTCTCTTGTCAATGATGCGTCATTACATTATGCTAAGGTTGTGTTTGGGAGGCAAACATAATCCTCTCATCAATTGAGCGATATCGCGTGGTGTTGATATGAGAGCACAGTGCAAAAAAAAAAAAAAATCTAAATGTCACATGATAGGTCGCATGTCTTCATTCCAATCAGATAGATCAGAGAGAGTTTTGGAGTATGTAGAGTGTGTGCGTTTTTATTTTTCTCAGTGTTCAAGTGCAAGTGAATTTTGTCTTTTATTTAGCTAGCATTTTTCATCTGGGCCCACCTTTTTGTTAGCTAGCTTAGCAAGCTAATGATTTTATTCAGCTGTCATGGTCAGTGCCGTTGTATGGACCTGGACGAAATGGGGGACAGTATGGACCATCTTCAAAATGGGTTGGTGTCTGAAAGCATGCCTTTTGCAGTGAAACCCCAAGTGAAATCTGAAGGTCTGCGCTCGAGCCGACAAACTTGCCTAGGGTCAAGTGGAGTAAGGGAGCAAAGTGCATACCAAGTGTCAGGGTGTTCTTTCCCAAATTGGGAGGTTTCTCTGTCTTGCCTCCTCAATTTTGTAACCCACAAAACGTTTTTGATCGTGCATAGCACAAACTCACTGAAAGCTTTATTATTGAGAAATTATTCTTTTAACCGCAGCTTCTCAGTGGGTTTTGTAAAGGGACGTGACGTGTGAGATGGGAGGAGCCAAACGCAGCAAGGGGATTCTTTAAGCCCTAAGGCCACTAAGGCGGGAAACCCCGCAGTTAAGGGAGGAGACAAGACAAGAACACACGTACCAAAGCTACAAACCGGCTCACTGTCACACACTAATGAGTAGAAGCGCAAACGCCAAGTTTTCAGCAAGAAAACCAAATAAGTCCAATGGAACAGAGCACAAGGTTCCCATACTTCTACGAGCAAAGTGACAGAAGAAAGAGCCAGAAACAACAAACGCCCTGTCTCGGCAACGAGATGCATAAGAACAGGCGAGTAGCATAAAAGGTACACATAAAACACACACAACCAACAAACACTGAAAACGAATAGGAATTAGTATACCAAGAGGCGAAAGGAACGGGGATCTAAAGTTCCAAGGCTACTATCGAGGGCTCGCAGTCAAACGCAAACATGTCCATAGCATCGTCCAAGCTCCATATAAGGAGGGACACACCCGGAGAATGAACAGAACTACAGTTCCGAACAAAATCGTCCCGCAGGTGAAAAGGACGAACAGGACAGCTGCACCGGACATCACCGGCTAAAAGACCAACACGAGTTTGATAGAGAATAAAAGCCGTGCCTCTTGGTAAAGAGGAATGTAACGAGAAGGCGAAGGAACAGAGATAACGTTCCGTGGCTACTTCCATAAGACTCGCAGTCAAACGCAAACATGTCCATAGCATCGTCCAAGCTCCATATAAGGAGGGACACACCCGGAGAACGAACAGAACTACAGTTCCGAACAAAATCGTCCGCAGGTGAAAAGGACGAACAGGACAGCAGCACCGGACATCACCGGCTAAAAGACTAACACGAGTTAAATAGAAAATAAATGCCGTGCCTCTTGATAAAGAGGAATGTAATGAGGCGAAGGAACAGAGATAACGTTCCATGGCTAGTTTCATAGGCTTGCAGTCAACATCAGTGTTAGTCTCAGTAATACAAAAGTACGATATCACCAAGAAGGCAGAGAAGGCCCATTTATAATCAACAAGTGTAATGATAATCTGCAAACAACAGTTTTTATTGTCATAAAATAAAATGCCACTAGACAGATAACTTTTCTACAGCTATACCTATAACATTATTGCAAAAGAAATCCAAAGGAGAAAAAAAAGGATAGCTAAAGTGGGGTTCGTGGATCTTCAGTCAGTATCAGAAGATGGGCAGGGTTTCTGCTGTCCTGACTGTAGAAGGCTAAAGCAAGAGGCTAAAAGGTCTGGTAGGTGTGTAGGGTCTGATGATCTATTGAAGATATAATGGAGCTGTCCCTTTAGCTGGCCAATAGGCTAGTGCCAGGTTTTTGAATTTGATGTGTATTTATCACATTCAACACACATACTTTACCATACATGGTAATGATTGTGTGTTTCTTTGCTGTTTTAACCATGAACAAATGTTGTGTTGTGGAATGGATATTCATTTGGCCGAAATGCGCTCTCTCTATCTTTCTCGCTCTCTCTCTCTTTCTCTCTCACTCTGTTTCTCATCTAGGTGTAGGTCAGAACAGATATGTGGCCCCTTCATATGCCCCTCCCCAGGACCCCATGAACCCAGGACAGTACATGGTAGCCGACGGCATGGCACAATCAGAGGTTTTTGAATTTAGCGAACCCAGAAGGAGCCAGTCTCCCTTCTGGCAAAACTTCAGCAGGTTAACACCTTTTAAAAAGTAGGGAAGAGTACACATTTTTAGATGGACCACCTTATTTTTTTAGAAGCACTCTACTAGAGATAACTTAAACTTAATAATAACTCATCAGAGAGGGAAAAATGGACCAAAGCCGTTTGGATTGCTACCGATTTATAAACATCTGACTGACTGACAACTGTATGATTAACATTACGTCTGCTGTTACCAGTATTACTCCTACTGAATCTACTACTACCATTACCACCACAGTAGAAGAGCCGTCAAGTCTGATATATCCGTAGACCGAAACACCTGCATTTCTCGTACTTTGTGAAGTTGTTTAATTTTTTCTGTGAACTTTAACCTTTGGACCTTGGAAAAGAAAACACTGAAAATCGGTTTTCCTTGGAGAGAACTTGGTGACAGAAAAATCACAAACTGAAGACACTATTATTATAAAAGCACTATTATTTAATAATAAGTTGTGCCATTCTGGGTGTTCCCCTGTAGTGCACTGTGATATCGGTGCCATTTTCTGCTGCTTATGTTGTTTTCCCTGTCTGTTTTAGTTTTTTCTTGGGGTGTGAGTATTACCTATATCAAAGCCTGTTTCTGGCTGATGAAAGTTCAAAGTTCAGACTCATATTACTGTTAGCGTGCATTCTTTGAATCTCCAGTGTTCTCCTGATTGCTGCATGAAGAGGTCCATTCATCTACAGGTCTTTTATGTGCAATGCTATTCTTACGGGTCAAGGAGGGAAAAAAAATTTAATCAGCAACCACAACTCCAATTTAACACGGACATACCTGATGCTGCAGACAGGGTATTTATTCTTCGTGGACAACGCTAACCTTTTGTCGCATGTCATACAGGGATTTCTGTTCAAGTAAAGAGAAGATTTATTTTGTTTCTTAATTGTACCTGTTTACTTTGTGTAGTGCCAAGGCAGGCTTTTAAAGTTCTGATCACACTGAATTATTGAATGGGTTTGTGGACTCTCCGGCCTTCATTGTCATTAAAGGAAATGATCATTGTCAGGCCTGAGGTTACATATCATCGGTAATATTTTTTTTATTGTTTTCATTTGAAGAGATGTATTTATCTGATCAACCAATATTAAAAAAAAAAAATGAAATGACTTACTTGTGCAGGATATCTACAAATGCATCTCCCAGGGCTAAACAAGAAAGGAGCAAAGCACACAGTTTTCTGCTGTTATAGGGCAAACAGAAACGGTGCAGAGCTGGCAGGCTATGTGTTGGCAGTGGGTGGATATCACCATTTTAACCCGCAGTTTTTTTGCTTGTGAGTCCTACCCTAACACCCTGTGTGTAGAGATCCCAACACCCTGCCAAACAAGTCACACTGGTGGGAAAAGTGATTGATGGAAAACAAGCTCTGTGTTAGTACTGTTCTACCATCTTCTCTTGGTGCAGTATGTTCTTAACTGTTCGTGCTTTCATGGAGGAGAAAGAATTGTGTTTTGTCAATATGGAAAATGACATTTAATACAGCTACAAAAAAAAAGAACAATGTCTAAACAATTATTATTATTAATGAATTATTGTTTGGTTTTACCACAACCACTGTTGTGTTTTTAAATACTGCCCAGAAAAACATCAGAATTAATGATTACCACAGAGAATATGAGAGGACAGCCTCCTAAATACATTTTTAAAGTGGAAAACTGTGCTCCATGAAATTCTGAATTAATTTTTAAAATCTAAAGTTGTCATAGGTAAAGAAATACAAAGACACTATTCACCTCGCAATATTTTCTGTCTCTGTGTAGGAACTAGTGCACTTTATTGTCTGGTCAGTTTTTATTGGTGAGATTGGTTCCGTTGTCAAAGGAAACTCTGACTTAGTCAAATGCACTCACAGACTGTCTCAAAAGAATGTCTATGGTATGAGATTACTTGTGTTTTGCTCATAATACATGAGAACTTCAGGACAAGAGGCAGGATTCTATTATTCCACTTTCCAATCTGCCCTTCATTTGGAAACATTTAATTAGCTTCTTTCCTGAGCCAACATGTTCATTTTGTTTCCAACAAAATGAGTCCTAAATATGAGCGGGACAATTTAACAGTTCTGTAACGTCTCCTACCGAGTGACGATAAGACCATCAAAATACTACAAAGAAAACTGAATAGATACATTGTTCTATCAGATTTCCGTACAGATGATGCTGACAGCATTTTACAGTGCCTTTGAGGCTTTAGGTTAGGCCCAGTTTTTCAGAACCAGTGGAAATACAGGCGGTTACATGGGTTATGGAAAAAGCTCCTTTGTCTGGTTTGACAGCATACAGCCTGTCATTGCCAAGTAATCCAACTTGCTATCTTGTGTTCATTTGTAGCACGTTTGGAGGGTAGGTGCTGTTGTTGAAACAGGGGTTTACACTGTGCTTATTTAAAAACCTGACCCAATCACAATGGCGGCATTCAGCAGTGCTTGTTCAGTTCCGTTCACTTAAGAATGTTTGTGTTAACAGTATTACCTGATCTTTGTGTGAGATTTTGATTGCTCTGTTAAATGTGCATCTTTGTGATGAGTCTGCAGATCTGACTGGATTCCAGTGATATATCGGATTGTTTTAATGTATATTTTTTTGTGACGCAAGTAACACATCCATGTGGCAGATGCTGCAAACTTTAAATTAAATTAAATTATCTTAAATCTGGGTTACAACCACGTCAAAAAGTAATTAGCATAATATCAGTTCTTTATTTGAGGAGTAGATTCAGTCAAACAATCATGGGACTATTTAATTAATTCATTAATTTTTCATCCTGAAAGAGAATTCACTAATACCTCCATATATTAAGTCAAATAAGACGTACTGAAAATGTTACATTATATTCTTTTTTATGAGTAAATCGGGACTATGCCATAAACCTTTAATTGATTAAAATATATCTTAATCCATTTGAAAGAAAAAAAAACTCTGGAGTAATATGCTATTGCATGACAACTATTTGGTTTTTTGGTTTTATGTTGCATTCATTTCATTTGTTTTGTGTGTTTGGTTCCATTATAAGAGCCATTCTCACATTCTAAGCTGTCTCCCTATCATTTAAGACAGTTCCTTTAAACTTGTGGTTACAGCTGTGTCATATTCTATCATTGGTGGGGGGGGGGGGGGGGGGGGGGGGGTGTAGAATGACACATCTGCAAGATATTTTCAAGATGTCTATTCAAGCCATCTTTAAAAGAAAATATTCCTACTTTTTTTTCCTTTTGAAATATCTTACTGCTCTTGGAAATGCAAACAGTGCACACACTACCATGTGACAGGAAGTAAGAGCGAAGTCAATATGCTGTGCGTAACTCCTTCACCTGAATTCTGTAAGTCTATAGTGGGAATCCACAGTCAGTATTTTAAGTGTTCCAGAACATTGAGAGCACTTCTGTTTCCACATAAAATTGGATACATACCTTATAATATACTGAATAACTGTAGTCAGCATTGTAAATGTGTTAACATGTAGTTTTTCCAATTAATTGAATGGCACTATATTTTAATATACAACATCAGTACATGGAAAAATGTCTTTTAAACATTCAGCTTCCTATTTGTATATCATTAAAAATAGCACAAATAAATTTGAACACTACTTTTGAGTTTGGTGGTGATTGAGATTACCAAAAAGATTGTAAATACTGTAAATTCAGTTGAAGCACTGGAGAGCTACCAATTTGTATTTTATTTTACTGACATGAGTGTTTGGTTTAGGGCTGTCTTATGTTTAGCCTAAAGGCATTTCATGAAATATATGTATTTCTTTTATTTGCTACTGAGTGAGATGTTTTATTAAATGCTGAACTTCACAATGTTCGTTTGAACAATTTGTGATGCTATTGTACACTGTGACTGCAGTGCGATGTACTCTCCCTCATTACAGTACCCTGCTCATTTTCATTGCTCTTCCCAGAACCGCATCAGCAGTTATTCTCATTGGCATGATTGTGATTGTAATTGCAGCGTTACCTCATTACATCAGATAAAAAGTGTATTTATTTATTTATCTATCAGGTTATACATTAACCAGAATGTTTCTGTCAGTCCAAGTACTTTCATTCTATCTGAAGTCTCCATCCTTCTTCAAGTGAGTCCTAAACTGTCCTGCACATGTGTGAACGACAAATACCATTAGCAAAATTTAAAAAAAAGTGCATTTAAAAACCAAAATGCAGTTTCCCCTCAAGCATAAAGAAAGCTACTCCTCATTTGCTGAGATTTCAAGAATTTTTGGAATACTATGTCAGCATTTTTTATTTGCAGGCATATTTAGTATTAATTCATTAGCATTTTGGAGAAACAGACAATCTTAATCATAAAAATACATATACTTGAATACTTTAAAGCAATACAATGTATTTCAAACTCTTGCATATTCTACATTCCAAGCTACTGCTAAGTGAAACGTTATATACCTTAAGGGTGATTAGACTGAAAACAGAATTAATTTTTTTGAACATCATCATAAAATCAGTTTGTTCTCAGATGATTGTGCATTTCTTTCACTGATCTCCACCAGTGATGATAGTGAATAAACAGGATCATGGGAGGGTTGGTAAAGACCATGATAAGTGCCGTCTTTTTTTCCATCTTTTTTTCCAGTCTTGAGTACAGATTTGGCTTTTTTCCATCTCACTTTTTCTTTCTCTCTTTCTCTCTCTATATATATATATATATATATATACACATACACACATCTTTCTCTTTTACTCTCACACACCGTAATGGACTGTAACTTGGTAGATTCACAGTGTAATATTCATTGACTGATACCTCTGTGAAACAAAAACAAACAAAAAAAACCCCATCATGGCACTGAAGCTGCTTGAAATTCATTTGGAGATTTTATCTGAAGTGTTTCTGTTATTGTGTAAAAATTTGAAATGGGATCAACACCTTTGTGAACTCAGTACTAATTGTGATGTCTTTACCTTATGCAGTAATTTGATTTCCTATGGAAAGACTTGGTAATCAGTTTAAATGAACCATTATAAGTACCTTCATTTAATTATCTTTCTTGTGAGAGAAATGTTTCATGAGAAAGGACAGCTGAAGTATACAGCATTAAAATAGTCATAGAAGAGAAGAATGGATGCATGTAGCTTTCTGTTGCTACCTTAATGTACTTAGTAAGGCAATTTACAGCAGTAGCTCCCATCCAGATTTTTTGGTGAGTTTGAGTATATCAAATACGTAGTGTCAAAATGTTTAACATCTCAAAGGTTTGTCCCAATATATTCAAAATAAAACAGTATTTATTGGTTACTTTCCTTCCCCTTCATAAATAAATTGAAGCATTTCAGTAGATTTCATAGATTGTTTATGATCACTTATTAGTTATATTGTTAAGAATTTTTCTAAACATTTCAATGAATATATTCTCAATAGTCTCAGTCAATGAACTCCTAAAAAAAAACAACACAATTTTATGGGAGAGTGATATGGATCACAGTATGTTTAGTAATATTTAGAAGGGAACTTGTACATGCCCATATAGTCACATGGAATGTCGCGGAAAATAAACGACTTCTCAAATTGTACATACAGTACTATCAATGTGTAGCAGAAAGAAAAGAGTGTTGTATATAGTGTATCTGAGCATTGCAATGACTACAGAAATGATGCATCAATTACATTTATTTTTATTGTTTTCTTTGGTCAACAAAGTATGTTGTCACGTTAAAATTGATCATAAATTTGAAGTCTAAACGAGGATCAAGAGAGCAAGCAGGCTAAAAACAGACCTACATCAAGAGGCAGGTAAAACACTGCATTTACCAGCATCAGTCCATTTTACCAGCATAAACACAAAGCAAGATTTATCAAATAGTAGTCCATTTGTTTAAAATCAGTGGATGAAATTCAATTGCTTGTTATCAAGGAAAACTGCTGAGATGTTGTCTTAGATGCCTGTATTAATTTATGTACTGCTCCCAAATGCAATGGAGGAGATATTTTCAGTGGTGTAGTAGTGCCTGGAGAGGTGGGTATACTCTAATTTAACAAATCGATGACTACTAATTGATACGTGCACCAATGGGGATTAAGAAGTAGGTATACTCTGCCCACTAAGAAAGAAGTGGGTATACTGCGTATACCAGCGTATACCCTCCACTACTACTACTATTTTGTTTCCAGGCATTGAAAGTAATAGAGGAAAGGCCAGTGTGAAACAGTTTCAAATTGCTGTTTGATTGGAAGAGTTGAACTGACAATTTGAGTTAATTACAGAAATAAGCCAAGTACGAATGTATTTATTTTCTTTACACATTTTTTTTTAATTAAAAGATGCAAGTTCTTAATGTGAGTATGTAAACGCATTTGTAATTTTTCAGGAAATGTTCATCCGTATGCTTGCCTTGTGCACAATGATGTCATTTCACATAGATGTGACGGAAATCCACACACAACAAAAAATATGTAAATAAATTGGTTGAGTGTGAACTGGGCAGCTGTAACAGGTTTAATGAAGTGTCCAGAAAATACATTTTTTGTCATATGCATTTGTTCTCTGTCATGTTCATTTATGAAAATCAATGTTTGTGCAGTAAAAATCAATGGTTTATCACAGAGTGGGCATTTTGTTTTATTTTGCGGGGGGAAAATACTTTTGAAACAGTTTTGTCCACAAGTATGAATATATTGCCACATATACTCAGTAAATCTAGTTTTGAGACTATTAATTCTAGGATTTTGAAATGGTCCCTATTATGACATTAAAATGGGATATGGTTTGTGTGTATTCCGTGTGTATATTCTGTGTGTATGAGAGTGTTTATGTGGGGAAGGGGGCTACCTTTGTCATGACCTCAGGGAGGTTATCAGCACATACAGTTCAGCTTCCATTTACATATAAAATGCTTCAACACTTTTTGTGAATGCAGGTTACCTATTGAATTATGACTAAAACACTTATCAACTGGCTATGATCTGGGACCGAAACCTCAGGCTTTCTTGCAGGAAGGTCAGCTTATTAAATCACATGACTTGCCTCTCTTGAGTCCTATGTGAACCCACAGAAAATGTTTGTTCTAAATGTCTATTTAATGTTGAAACTCCAACATTGCTGTTCCAATCAGGTCTCATCGGCTAATATAGAAATCCAGTCTCTGAAGGGTGATTGGAATAAGGTAGGAGGTAATACTCTTTGTATTGTCACTCCAGTTTGTGCATCAATCTCCTTTGTTTGGCACACTGCTGTCCTCAGGCTTTGAAAGTTTTCTTTTTTCTTTTTTTTTTCTTTTTTGGGAAGTTTAGGTGTCTACTGTATGCAACCAATAAACAATTACATTACTTTTGTTCTGACTGCACCTCTCCAGCATATGATTTTATTGTGTAAATATGGAATTATTTCAGTGTTCAGTCTAGTGGTTTTGATTTTCTCAAGTGGTTCCTGGGTATGTGTGCATTCAAACTTGTGAGTTGCTATATCAAGTTTGTTTTGTTTTGTTTTGTACATGTATTTAAATCATTGCATTTACAATAAATTCTTAGAGTTATTTGACTCTGTGTCTTGCAAGTCTTTCACCTACCAGCTTGGACATGTCCTGTAAGGTGCTTTTGTCTGTTTAGAATCATATCCAGTTTTAGGTTATACTGCACTGCACACTGTCAACAACTACTTAATCTGTTCCATGATGCAAACATGGATTTTCTTTGAATAAACTGGTCAGAACTGAGGGAGTCATGTAGCACTGTGGCATTATCAGTACACTGATGTGTTGAGACCTTATGGTGACATCATGTTAGTGAAAATGGTGGAAAATGTATTCTTCATTTCTTTTTTCTTTCTTAATTGTTTCCCTTGACATTTCACAGACACAGACAGTGGATCAGCTGAGCTGTTCAAGGAGTGTGGGGTCCAATATGAACAGGTTCCCTAAAATCTTGGTAAGAATGACCATTTCTAATACAGTCCTACAGAACTAAGTAGTCATGCAGTGCTTAATTATTCACAGTGTATTTATATTGTCGGGAAAAATACATTTCTTGCTTCAGTGTTCTTGGATGGTCACCTAACACAATCAGTCTTATTCAATGATCAAGGGGGGTTAGAAACAAAGCCTGGTGACGACGGCACCGCTAGGGTGTGAGACGGGAGTTAGCCAGCATACCTAGGTGACAATAACCATTGGGTTACCTCCCACACCACAAACAATGTCCATTTGTTTGCCTGTCACCCAATCAGGGACAGGAACCTGCATTTTATGTCAGCATTTTATTTCAGGTTTGGGGTATAAAGCTTGTACCCCACACAACACTATTTTGTGATTGAACTGCCTTACTATTACCCGGTATCTTGTATACTGTAATGAAGACTATTTTGCATTGTAATTAAATTGCTATTGACCTAAACTTTGGAACTACGAGTTTAACTTTACAAAGGACAGAATTCCTACAATATAGTTACATTGCACTTTGTATAAACAGAACGGCCACTATTCCTAGTCTTTGCAACACTGAAATTCTGCTCACCATCCTATTTACTGCAATATATTTAAAATTGCACAGACTCAGGTGACCACCGTACATACAAGAGCCACCGTACATACGTAGGATGCAGACCTGATGCCTGCTGAAGTGGCTCTGGCTACGCGAGCGAGCGGCCGAGGTGTTCGTCACAGAGGGCGTTTTAAAATAGAAACAATTATGAGCAGCTGCCTCAACAGGGAGATCAGTTGAGCCACATTATTCCCAGCATCCACCAGGAGATGGGACAAAAAAAAAAATCTAACGTGCCTTTGATGACTCGCAGGCTACAATTCTGTAGAGGCGAGCAAAAAGAACCATACTGCACACAATAAACCCATTATCACTAAGCTCTTAGCTACTCGTTCCTGGCAGACTGGTGTGCACGACTCAATGTTCCACAGAGAGTGAGCGGCACTAAAGTGTGCATGGTCTTTCCTTCTTTTTTATATTTCTCCCCCCGGTTATTTCCTCTACCAAGGACGTTATGTAATGAAGTGGCTGAATTTATATTTTCAGCGTCCTGTAAAAAGGGAAGATGAATATGGCCATGTTTAATAATTCACATCACCATCTCCATTAGAGAATGGTCTGTTTAGAATGACTCGCACTCAGAATACTAGAATACAACCAACAAAATATCTAGATTTTTTTATTTTCTTTACTTGGAAAAAACCTACACACCAACATCAATTGTTTGATAATAAGGCAACAAAAACCCTAAGACTGCTTTGGAGTAATGAAACCTTATTAAGAATGTGATGAAATAATGAAGACCTTAATTGGGTGAGATATATTATTTGGAAATGAGCCTTTTCCTTAAATATTCCTTTTAAAATACAAATATTTTATACATTTATTTGTGAAACTTTCTTCACTTCCGTGAAATAATAGTAATAATACTAATAATTATTATGATTATTATTATGCTTCCTTTTTTTCCATGTTTATTGTGTCAAGAAATTTGCCAGGTAAATTTGTTTTTGTACTGCTCTAAAGGGGAGATGGGTTTTAAAGCATCTCCCTGCATAGCATTCTGTGATGTTTCTAAAACATCTGAGTAGTATGAGATAGCGGGAATATTGATGCTACAGAGCTATAAACTATGCTTTGTATACATCTGTACTGAAATAGCCTTATGTAGGGGCCTTATGCATTTCAAGAAGGAGGTTATGTAGACAGCCAAGGACAACCTAGTCTTCATAAAGGACATACCTACTTACCAAATTATCTAGTAACTAACTAAAAGTGTTTATGACAAATTTATAACAAATTTCCTTTATGTGTTGGTCAGTCAAGTCCCATACTGCAAAAATCATGTTCTATTCAAACAGTCTTTAATGCTCAGTTAAAGATAAATGTCACATGAGGAGATGCACATAAGATATGCCTGTTCAAATTCTATCCATTTCTAGCATTTTAGCCAGTTATTACGCCATGTGGCCAGTGAGCAGTATTTGTTCAGTGGCCAGAAATGAGCTGTCCAGCACCCCCATTCTGTTTTATTGGATCAATAATGTCACATGGCAAATAAGCACTATACTTCTTCAGTGGTCAGAAAAGAGCTCTCCAGCACCACCATTTGTTTGATTGGGCCATTAATGTAGGGTGAGGTCACACAGGTTTTCATGGTGTTACGTGAAACCATTTGGAAGTTATATGCCTTTTTGTGAGAAGCCAGCCCCCCCCCCCCCCCCCCCCCTTTGGGCAATCGGTATAAAAAGTTTGTCCTTGCCCCAAGACCAACCTGTCCGCAAAGTTTTGTGGTATTGCATGAATCCATTCAAATTTGCCTGCCTTTTTGTGAAAAGCCAAGCCTTCTGCCACGCACTCCCTTGGCCAGTTGGTGTGAAAGTTAACCACTGCCAAGCTCTCCACAAGGTTTAATTCAAATCCGTTCATAACTTCTGGAGATATCCTGCTAACAGGCAGACAGACAAACAGACGGACTGACAGATTGGGGGTGAAAACATAACCCCCATGAACGCGGAAGTAATAACATGCCCGGTTTATTAGATCTTTTTATTACTGAGAGATGATGACTGAGCCAAGAACAAAAGACCTGAGATGCTCCTTATTATCCAGCCACAATGCTTCTAATAAATGCCACACATTGTATGTGCACAAAATTAATGGAAGAACTGATACAGTGCTCAATCAACACAGTGCAATGATTTAGGCACGTTCAGTGCAAATGTCACACCTCCAGAAATGTCTTCCACGAACACAAAAGGGACAGGGTGTGAAATTACTGGCCCGCCCAAATGCAGTGAGGGCAACATTGGTTCTGGTTAGTGGAGTGGTATTTAGCAAGTAGAATAAGGACATTCAATCAAACCTCATTTCTGAAAGGCAGTTATGACCAGCTCCGGTTTGAGTGTCTTTAAAATATGAAATGTCAATGAATAACAAGGAACTGCATGCCTTCCAAAATACTATGGTGGGTAAGTTGAAAGTAATAGGCACTGTACTATTTATCATAAAGATTTCCCCTCCTCCATCAAATAATTAAAAGAACGTTGGGAAAATTTACTAAGCACAGCTGTTATGTTAAATGTTAAAAGTCCACAGGGTGATATTCAGTCTTTTCTCCCAGCAGTATGCACAGATTTTTATGAGCAAATATAAAATGGAGTGCTACTTTTTGAACTTCCCCACATTTGAACTGTTTGTTCATTTCAGTCATAATGCTGTGAAGAGCACTTGCTTACATTTATAAGTTGATGGTGAGGACATGCCACTAAATGTGGGAGTGGAATAACCCCTGTGGCACCAGAAGGGGTGGGGGGAGGAACTTCTGTTTGTGACACCAGAAAATCACAATTCATCAAATGAAGTACCCTGAAAACATTAAATGTGCTCTGTACAGATGGTACAATGAGATTTGGATGATCCCTTCTGCAGTTTCTGTGTGGTTAGAATGATCACCCATTCTGTACTGGATAATGCAGTAATATAGATGTTACCACACAAAAAGAATAATGTTCTATTTGTCCTATAAAAGTAAGACTTTGTTTGATTTTCACTTCAACTGCATGAATTAATTGTCTTTTGCATTTTTATATGCACATAATTATTTCAACAGCTGTCTAGGAAGTCAATTTCGTGTGAGGTCTTAATGCAGTTTATAAAAAGATATTTTAGAATAGAAGTAATAGAATGCAGAGAAATGTTTCGCTGAATGTTTCTTGAAATAGTACATACAATACTTTCACATTGAAATGGCAAGACGTACAATGTACAATGTAATATTAATTGATGCTGATTCACAATCACACAAATTTCCATACAGGTCTCTTAATACAGTAATTTGTATGTCAGTTTGCAGGTTTAACAATTATTGTCACAGGTGACTGGATAAGCGGCCATTTTGAATATCCTGAAAATATGACAAAAATGCCGCAGAGGCTTCTACCTCAATTCTGCTGCTTTGCAAATAAGGAGATAATAATTGTCTCTGCATTATGGACTTGACCCAGTGAAAGGATATTTTTGTCCCATGTGAGAAGAATGACAATACTGTATCTTTTGACTGTGTTATTTGCGTATGCTCTTATAACTTGATTCATCATTATGTGCCAGTTCATAACTGGCATACTATCATACATGAAAAGGGTTTTTGTTTATAGAAGCACAGTTATTCATGTGACAGAAATTCCATCCTGTAGGTAAAATAGCTACGAATTACATAAATAATTACCCAGAATTAAAGGTCTGGGGGAAAACAGATCCTGCTTACTAAATAAATTTCACCGACTTATGTCAGTAAGTTTTTAAAGATTAAACAAAAAAAAAGGGTCAAATTTGAATCTTCGGTGAGAATCTGTTACTGCACAGATGGGGGTCCCTACGCAAATTAATGAGTGAACTGCAACAAAACACATATAATGAATATTTGGCTTGTCATTTTAACAAACTGCATGACCAAGATATGCATTTTGCTTTGTCGTTGTCAAAGTGGCAAACAAAAGCAGTAAAGCCAATGTACCCTTTACATTTGGCACAATGACACAGTTTTGTACAGGTCTTGGCACCTATTTCACTTCCAGCTGTGCCATAACATTTTGGTAGTGATGCTATTCTATCTACGTGGTGCTTGAAATGGCGATTTTTCACAGGCAAACTGTGATTTGTGTTTTCCCCTGCTTGTGTTGGGGGAGGGAATTCACAGTGAACTGTTTCACCACAGTTAAGTACATTAATCTAATCTTTTAATTTCTGGCGGCTCCTTGCCCACAGAGGCATAATGGAGATTGGATTATATTGAGCGAAGCTGATAGAGCACCAGCTGAGCTGGAGATGGATTTGGCCAAAGCTCAGATTCTTGCATTCTCTGATCTTCAGAAACAATTACTGCCAAGGCTTCATTCAAATTTACAATTCCTCTTTTGTTTAAAGAAATTACATATTGCAGTAACCACAAAGCATACTTCATTATGAAGTAAATCACCAATGTGACATATGGAATCCTCACACTGTATTTACATAACTGTAAAATTATCCTGTGGCATGTTAGCAATGTAACTTTTTACCGAACAAAATGCATTTACAGCAACCATCCCTGGTTACAATATTTCATTAAAATATGTTTTAGACTGATACATTTCAAAATGCACCTGACCCAATGTTAATTTTCAGTGGTATTACTTTTAGGGGTCGATTTACTAAGATCCCAAATAAGGGGTGTTATTTTTGTGTGAGCACCCAAAGTATTTACATGTGTTATCATTTCACTCTTTGCAGGTAATCAACAAGGAGGCATTATGTAAATGTCTCTAGTCCCAAGTAGCCATGATTAAATGAGAGATTTTGCATGTTTGGAATGGTTAGGTATAGGCTTGTTACAACAA
The DNA here is from genome assembly GCA_029718625.1 of Synaphobranchus kaupii. Taxonomy (NCBI): domain Eukaryota; kingdom Metazoa; phylum Chordata; class Actinopteri; order Anguilliformes; family Synaphobranchidae; genus Synaphobranchus; species Synaphobranchus kaupii. Next base: position 26,039,858 of record CM056385.1, on the reverse strand, counting down.
GCTGACTGAATTGTTATTCGCTGTTTGTTATAATAAGCATTGTATTTGCTTGTTTGATGCAAATACTAGTTACTCTTGTATTCTGTAACATGATTTGCTTCACGATAAAAAATGTATCGATTCTTACTGTTCATTCTTACTATTCTCATTTAGTCTATTTTCATGGTTAGCTAGAATGGGTCAGTTAATTAGTCCCTATTGTTATGCAATCATTCAGAATGTTCGGTTATGGATATTCCAAACACACCCGTGTGTCCATACGCGGCAATGGTAAGAATAGAATGGGTACACCGTTGTGCCCGTACGTGCCAAAGAGTTAAGAACCAAGGAGTTTTAAAGCCCCTGCACAGTTGGACAGGGAGATCAATAGCTGCCATAAGCTGGGTTCTTGTGGCTTGCTCCAAGTTACTCCTGATTTTGGCCAAAAGCTGTAAAATGGTATAGCTACATAGGCGATATGGATCTATTATTTTTTACCTCTGACATTCCAAGGAGATTTACAGGAGTAGAAAATACGTGCTCTATACGTTGTGGGATTTGATTGTTATGATGTCATCTCATAGATTGCGTGCCTTATATCTGCTTCCCATTTCTACTAAAATGCAAATTGCAATGACCTTCCCCAAAATTGGTTTTGGGCTTAGTAAATCACATTACAAGTAATCTATTTGCGTGACCCCACTTCTCCCACTATTTTGCGAAATAATTTAGAGATGCCAAATTTTGCATACTCATTCAGGCTAACCTCGATAGTTGATCACCTCGGACGATTTTTAGTAGTAACAGTTTTACATGCAATTTTGTACATGCAAACCTTTAGTAAATCGACCCCTTAGTGTAATATAGTCTCAATTGTACTGAAATGCTTAGTTGATACATGTGATTTCAGTGCAGCTTGACACTTGCTGTGTAGTAATTGGACCATGGTAAAGAATGAATGGGTTATCACTCCCACAGAGCTCAGAACAAGTCCTATGCTGATGGTCTGCGTTGGGATGTGCTGTTTGGGGTTGGTGATGATATGTGTCCCAGGCCAGCATGCTCTACACTTTGGATTGACGCACATCCTTCCACTCCATCTTAGTGTTCTGCAGAGCCTGAGTCTTCTTCTGGTCCACTTGCACATAGTCCACACGGTGTTCATCAGTGAGAAATGCCTTCTGAAACAGAAACAAAAAGAAAGAAATTACGCTCAAACAAACCATCAAGCGGAACACGGATATAATCGGATTGTGGCAAGCTTTGGTCTGGAAGAGAAAATGGTGGCAATATGGGGCCACGCCTACTGGACATTACTGAGCTGAATTACCTAATCAGTCCAAGGGTTTAAAAATGTGCTTCTTTTCACAGTAGGTGGCTGAGACTGGGGTCTACAGTAGACTATAGTATAAATTGTGTGCTTTTTTTTTTTTTTACACACAATGAAATCATAACATGACAGAATTATATTTGTCCTTCACCATCTTCATTCCATGGTCTGAGTCAAACCATGTGGGCAAAAAGAAACTGCATATTTATCATGAGCCAGGATATAAAGTCTCACTTATAAAAATGCATGTGGATGGTAGGTTCTGTGCCAGAGCACAGGGGAGAGCCGTTGGTATTCCTGGCAGGGTGGGTGGGGTCACATGCACAGTGAGCCGCTGACAGGCCTGCCACATGCGCAGTTCTGCTGTTTGATTCATTATAATGGCAGTGACCACTGCACCACCTAATCACTTTTATTTGCTCATAAATAAGTCAAATTCACAAACTAGACATAAATTTCAAATGTGCAAGTACAGCGGCAGGCAGATGAATTTTGCCTTCACTGTCATAACAGCAGTATCAGCGCTTTTCAAGCAAGAAATTATTTATTTCACGCAAAATTAAACAGTTCTGCAATCAAAACTTACGAGCGTGGACGTGGCCATGAATAATCTCTGCTGTGATTTTTAAGGCTCTCAATTGGACCATTTACAGACAAGGAATTTTTCTTTTATACTTATGATGAACTAGTCGTAGCACGATTGAATACATTGTGGGTAAAATGAATATCAGAAGCATAATTCCTCTGTACAAAGTTGGCACACATTTGAAAAATTTAGATAATGGTCAGTTAATAATTGACAATTTTGCCAACTGATGTGTCAATTGAGTTTTTATTAGAATATATCAGCATAGGCAAAAAAAAAAAAAGCCCTTTATTAAAGGGACATGACATGGAATATGATGTAATGTAGTATGTAAAATATGTATTACTTTGCTCAGGTATGCTATAAAAAGTCTGATCTTCAGGATCATTTATCCGTGAAATAGGTGAGTGAATGACTTTGCATTATAACAAGGCCACTGTGGGAAATGTCATAAACACAAGCCAGCTGGCTCTCAGGCAGCAGTTGCCTGGATACAGCCACAGCACACACATGAAAATTGGCTTCATTGGCTGTGAGGGATAAAAAGGGGTGTGGCAGTATAGTTTAAGTGGTCAGGCATAAACTGTCGAGAGGGGCTGTCTGAGCAAATATTATTAATTACACTGAGCTGCATGTACATATAAAACTTTATTTAAAGATTTAGCTAAAACTTCTGTTCACCAAACCGTGTGTGTGTGTGCATGTGAAAAACCTATCCTAAATACAGAATGCACACAAAATATCATCTCGCCACTCACAATGTCTTCACTGACCCAAATTGGACCCACAGATTTCCTACTTGAACCTGACAAATTAATGAATAAATACATTTTTAAATGACAGAGATCCAAGCCTGAACAGACCTGTGGATAATCAGATGTGAACACGAACAGACCCGTGGATGGCCTGACCCATTCCTGTATGGATTTGGGAGAGACCCAAGTGAGAGACACGGCACACCATGCACCCGCTGTTACGTCCCTATGCCGCCTCATGAGTGCGCCCCTTTAAATCTTTTGTGTGCTGACGACTTTCCTTCGGCTCACCTGAGTCTTGATTGGAAATTGCAGACACCTGTTGTGGCGGTGTTCTCTAGCTCGAGGTTGCTTCATTTTCCCTTTTGACGGTTTGGTTAACTTCATGCACGCTGCCATGCTGAAGCTCATTTTTAAACGGTATTGTGACGTTGGTTTCAGGTTGTGTGCAGCGCTTGCTATATGGTTTGTTGCCGTGCTGTGGGGGTGCGCATTTGCTAATGGTATTTCTGCGTGATTCCCTGCTTGGAAGCCGGTTTTAACTGCTTTGTGCGAGCATATTCGCGTATTTTCTATGGCGCTTTGTTTATGCAAATACTTGACAAACTATTCGTTTCCAAACGGAACATTTCGATAGTGAGCTGCTTGTGAGTTTATGGCTACTTTGCTGTGTTCTATTCTGTCTCTTGTGAAAACTAGTGTTTTTGTGAAGTACTTTTGTTGTATGTGCTCGTGTGATACTGTAAGTACTGTAGTTGTGTAAACACGAAGACTCGCAAAACAGCTGAGGAGGTCCAGAGTGAAGGACAGTGGAGGCACATTTAATCGGGGAGAACTTTGAGGATGTTCTCGTTGTGGGTAGGTTGGATACAGGGTTACAACACTTCCCGTTTTAAAACCGCCAGCCGTCCTGTCTCATCGTCTAAGTTATTTGGATTCCCGATCGTGTTGTTTGCCCATCCTTCAACCAGGACCATTTTCCCCTTGTTTCATATCTGTTTTGATATTTTAATAAAAATATCTTGCAACCGTTCCCTTGCTAGATTTGTGTTGTGGCCCTTCGAGCCGGGGTCGTAACATTCACAAATCATTTAGTGCTTAACCTGAGTACCTAACTGTTTGAGTACTGTTAGATTTACATTTAAATTGGCGTTGTCGAGTAAAAACAATTGCATATATTAACACAAACTAAAAAAGCAACATGCAAGGCATAAGAGAATTAGGCTATTTTATGTTCACATCTAGATCTTTATGTATCACATGACTACTGAAAGAGCAGGACCTGCATTCTGCCTCACCTAATCATCTCCTTTCCAACTCTGACTCACCTTCTGCACAGGTGAGGGGGACGCTGAGTTGAAGTCCAGGGAAAGGTAGTCGAGGTTCGATCTCCGGAGACCGGGAAAGGCGGCGCTACCGTACATGGGGAAGAACAGCTGCCTGGATTCCTGTGTTTAACAGGTGACAACAAACTTAATTACCGGCAGCCTTTGCGCACGTCTGCCCTCACTTCAAAGTGTAGAACAAGCCTCGATGCAGAGTCTAAAGCGTTGTTCAATGGCCTTTTGCTGAGTGGCTAAATCTAATTTTCTTGGTGCTAAACTTGAAGCAGAACTGCACCTGTAGGCTGTGGTACTTTCAGGGGAAGGAAACTACTGGGGTGTTCAATCATTTATACAGTCTCTGGTACAATTATTCCAAATCCACTGTTCTCGGCACTCATGCATTTTACATTTCTGTCATGTTCAATTTAATGGAGGGTTTTACACAAGATGAGACTGACATGACAAATGATGGAAATATGAGGATGTGGGGAGTGCTAATAATGCCTCTGGCGTTGCTTCCCATTTCGCAGTGACCACATTTGCTGTGTGGATCATCTGAAAGGGCACCAGGGTGGAGCCCTTTCTTACTGGCCTTAATCTGCAGCACAGAACCCAATTAAATGATGAAAATGAATCCTGCTAGATGACTCATTCTCAGAATGTTTATGTATATGATGGAGACTGTTATATTGTACCCATTGTACCAGTCATTTATATGGACACCAAATTCAACCATTGTGCTACTGCTGCTTAAACTGGGAGCAGAGAATCTTCCTGGTCCTTTGGTGCCAGTCTTCTCAACAGTATGAGCGCATGCTTATCATTTCTTTAACCACAATGTACCAAGTTCAAATGAAGCACTATGTGTTTTTCTTGCTTTTTGTTTAAAGAGTTTAAGCAGCAGTGTGTTTTTTTTGGGGTGGGGGGGGGGGGGGGGGTGCGTGAAGGAGCGAAGGAGAAACTCGTCTTTTATTGTTTTTTTGGCTAACTAAGTTTGGGGCTGTGGAGCTGGGAAGTCCTGTGAGTGGGGAGCGCTGCAGCGATTCCTGGAGTTCACAGACAGAGGATACATTTTTCCTTGGTTCTGTAAACTCGTGACCGCTGAGTTTTTATAGCTGGCTTTTCTTTTATTCCTCTTGTGCTGAAATTGGAATATTCTGGCAAGTTCTGGCTTATCTCTCTCTCTTCTGGCAATTTCAATTTAACACCTGGCTTAATGTCTTCCTTTTTGTAAATTATAAGTAGTGAGCCTACGTTCATTAATTAATGTATGATTCCAATTCATTATTGTAATTGACGGTTTTTCCTGTAATAAAATAGTTTAATCTAAAGACCTGATTTAGACATTGTTTTGACTTGTTACTTGATCCACCAGGTTACTGTTCAACTGACCTATCAAACAAATGTGGCGATTTAATTGATGATTGACATTTTAAATGATAATAATTAATTTAAATCCATTGAATATAATTAAATGTAGGTTGAGTGAGGGCATTTAGCATGCAGTACCGCCTGTGTTCAGTATTCAGGTATTCATGCTGGGCATTTTAACAAGGGCCTTGAATTTTAGAACTGCTGGATTCAGAAAATAAACACATTTTTCCTTAAACCTCACTTCCCCGACAGTATTTATTTGTTACCTTTAATCAATCTCTCTTTGGCTGTGCAAAACAGCAGGTCCTCCTGTTTAAATATGTAAGGACTTGGTCGACGTTTTGTCCAGTCAAGATGATAAACAGTTTAGACAGTCATGGCATTTGCTGCAGATGCAGGCCCTCTGATACTCCCACATGAGACTTCATTGGAAACGAAAGCATGAATATTAATGGCTCCGTTTAATTTTAGAAGAAGTTGAGTCTCATTACTGTTAGAATGCTGCTGTCATCCTGATCTCCTGGAACGCCTCCCGCTGTTTGTCTTCTGTCCAGCAGGAAACATGGAATTGGGTTGCTGAGAATTCAAAAGCAATAGACGCACACACGCAAACAGGAGCATAAACGGGTTAGATTTGGATCCTGCAAGACTGCATGACTTGGAGGGAATTCTAAACCAACTTTTTAGCAAAAGTAATGATAACAACATTGAGTGGAGTCAATTGTATAAATTGTTGCACAAGTGCAAAATGGACTACAGCAAGTATATAGAATTTGACACCACTGTGGTAAAAAATGGAAAATGCTGCTATATAAAATGAACACAACATACCCATACAATAACGTCAAAGACACATGGCACTAAAAATTAAGATGAACACTTTCCAGATTGGTGAACGTCATGGAGTTTTGTTTGCTCAGATGCCGGACAGCATCTTGCATTCCCAACGGTATCAGTACTAGTGCTAGAGGATCAGTATTTCCTATGGAATAAAAGGATTTCTGTTCTCGTTTTCAGATTTAACCAATTCAGTTATTCTTAATGCATAACATTAAATTACCTATAAGTGCAGCCGTTTGGATGGGCGCTACAGAAGTTCCCTGAGGAGAAGTGAGAGGTCATGATGTGGGGTCTGGGCTCACCGTGTATTTTCAGAATAGAGAGAGAGGTTTCAGTCACACCTACCAGGGTTCAGTTAAGGTCCTTGTCAGGGGTAGGTGGGTGGGGCATTCCCGGATCGTGGACAAACCCCTCAAGTCAAGTGGCGGAGGCCTCGCTGTAGACACAAGAAATGAACAGAAGGCTATTGCCTTTGTGTGCAATAATAGATGAACACTGTTTACACAAGTCCGTCGTGGTTTCTTTTTAATCTGCAGACAGTTTATGAAGTGTCAAACAAGGAAACCATTAGTGACATAAATTAGCTCTGAAATGCACTAAAAGACCAGCAGATATTGTTGCCCTCCAGAACTGGAGTCTGAAACCCCTGGTGTACACTAATAAATAATGCAAAATACCTGCACAATACCTTGTGCATAAAATTGACACGTTAATCTGCAAAGCCTTTCTGATGCATGTGAGTTTGAGAATTTACAGCTCACAACTGATGCATAAATTCCATTTGAGGGCAGAGGTTGCCATATCCGTGAGCATTTTACTCACGTCCCAAAACTGGAGGAGGCTGCATGATCAGATTGAACTTCCCCTGTGGATTGTGTGTGGGATTCAGATTTAATTTACGAGACCTGCAAACGACTCAGAGGTTCAGAATCTATCAGGCTGATTTGATTTGCTGCATTGGAACAGGAACAGTCCACGGAAAACACTTCAGTGTATTGCAGTTACACAGGCCCAAATGCTCTCTCCTGTAGGTATTTGGTTTTGCACTTAAACACATGTTACATGTTACATGTTACTCTGCCCACTAATTTGCATCTTAATCTTGGAGGACTAATGGATCTGCTGTATATCTTGCAGATAACGCTTGGTTAGTGGGACATAAGGCACAAAACCATAATGTTTAAAATGCTGGTGCAGTTGATTCAAGGTGTTTATGCACTGTGTAAGAAAATAATATGGATCGTTATTTGGGATATAAAACAGAACCTAGTTCAGCCTATATTTAAGAGATTGATTAGTTAGCTGTACTGTGCATTCATCTGGCTTTGGCCTTAGCCATTAGCTTTCACAAATAAGGCAGGTAAAAATCACAAACAGCAACATTATATTTGTTTAAAGTTTAGGTGGCTCACCAGTGCATAAACCCTCCAACTTCTATATGTCACAACTCAGGGTAAAAATATAACGCCAAATTTAAAATCTCATGAAACTGGGGCATTCAGGATTTTCTGAAACATAATTAATGCAACAGTTTGTTTTGAATATTACATGCCTTCAAAAATGTATGCATATTTCATTTGTTTTATTGTGATGTTTGTGATTGTGCAAATTAGTAGTGCAAAACCAGTATTGTCAGACTAATAGCGAAACCATTGACCTTTGCACACACCATGGCTCAGGATGTGTGCAATATTTTACTATCCTGAGACGAAAGCATCAGTGTAATTAGACACATAGGAACAAGCGTTTTTACCCTGTTGTGTTTGGAAAATCAAAATGTTTGTCGCAAAACACCGCCTTTTTAGTGGAGCGGTGACCAACCACAAACAAGGTCAATTGCCTGCAGAGAAGCAGGTCACATGATCGACTTTAACTGGGTGTTGAAACCACAGCCCTGTGCTCACCACAAAAAGGCTTAAAGTCATACTTTACTTTCTGGTTTTTACCATTGCAGGTTTAGTGTATATTTTTGGCCGAGACAAACATTGCCCCAGTTTGTCTCGCACGTTTAAAACTTATCAGGTCAGGGAATGGAATAGCTCCATTATACCTCCAATCTTCAATCTTCAATCTTCAAACCCGACAATACACCCTGGCCAGATTTGACTGTTCCACAAGGCGACTAATATAACTCTTCCATCCCTGCATGGTCGCTTCTCTCAGTCATGATGCCTGTCTGGACTGCTGCCCCCCCAGTGGTGGAACTTCCACAGTGATTAGGACAGCAGAATCATTAGCCATCTTCTGACACAGCCTGAAGACCCTCATCTACAGACTCCATCTTAGAGCCCCTTCCATCCCCAGCCCATAACCCTCCCACCTTATGGCATGAATAAAGGTTAAGGTATTTTGTTATGGTTTTAGATCATATTTTTATAGTTTTATGTTTCTCCTCTCTTAGGGCTTGTTACATATGTAGCCTGTACTTATTTAGACTTTGGATTAGTTATCGGTTAGTTATCTTCTTGGTTAGTTATCGTGCACGACTGTTTATATTAATTAGATGAATACACTTATACTTCTAAGTGTCTGTTAATGAATGTAATAATGTAATATCTGCAATGAAGGTTTCTGACGACCAGTTGGCTTTACAATGGCTGTATTCGGGCTTTGCTGTTAAAAGAAAGCAAATACATTTCAAATACCTCCAAAAAGCAGTATGGCAGAGTCATGCCATGCTTCCTGAGGCTGTACATATGAACAGTGCAAGTACTTATTTCCTTGCGCCATAGGAAACGGTTCCAATCGAAATAATATTAAACGTAATTTTTTGGAGAGTAATTGGGGAATATACACATGTACGACCTCTGGAGACACAATGCTGCAGTGCAACACCAAATGCCCTTATGCCAGCCATTGTAAAGCCGGAAGATTATAAGAAACGTATACAAATATGCAAAATATCACTGCAGGCAAGAACTGTGTGAGCTAGTTGAAAACATACTGGTCTGTAACACTGAAGTAATATCGAGCACCTCCAGAAAGTGGACTGTCCTTTTAAGACCGCAGCCCTTGTGGCGAGATGATTTGCCCTTCAATGTTGTCTGTGGAACTTAAAGACAGTCTCATGCCACCATCAGATCCTTCTCACCTCTCCTGCGAGGCTTGAGATTGCGGTTCACCGGTGGTGGCTCCAGGTCCACTGGCAGGCCACGCAGGGGGGTGGGGGGCGGGTCTGTCCCTGCGCCTTCACACAGCAGGAGCTTAGTAGAACTGGGGCTCATGGGGATGTACCCGTCGGACACGGTGTCCGGAGAGGGGGCAGGAGTCGTAGCCCCAGAGCTCATGGGGACGTAGGAGTCATCGCTGCAGTCCGTCCAGCTCGGGCTCTGAACGGTGGCCGGATGAGCCTGACACACAAGGTTCATGTTAAAAACTGTTTTAAATTGATGTACAACTCAATAACCAGATGAGTTTTGTTTATGCACTTGTGTATTATTTCTTTTTTTGGACCAGTACTGCATATACTGTTATTCTGGTTATTTTACCTCTTCTGTATTTGGTAACAATTTCCATTAAGTTGCACCTATACCTGTTTAGTTAAATTGTAACTAATTTGGTAACAAGAGGTTATTACTGAGTAACTCCAACGTAGGCAACATGGAACAACAGTTAGAGGTATTCTGAATTAGACGTGAATATTTTGAAATATTTTATTTACACTCATAGGCTACATCTTCATGACACACAACAAATAAACCTTGCCTATTAATTGCCCAATGTCTTTATAATACGGACTGATTTCATTTCAGCAGGAGAGATGCAACAGGGCTGGCCTTGTATCACGTGTAATTAAGAATACCACAAACTGCTGTTCCATAAGTTGGAGTTACTCAGCAGTAACCTCTTGTTACCAAATTACTTAGAATTAAAATTCACAGGTATACAGTTGAAGTCGGAAGTTTACATACACTTAGCTTGAAGTCATTAAAACTCATTTTTAACCACTCCACAGATTTCATGTTAGCAAACTATAGTGTTGGCAAGTCAGTTATGACATCTACTTTGTGCATGACACAAGTCATTTTTCCAACAATTGTTTTCAGACAGATTATTTCACTTTTAATTCACTATATCACAATTCCAGTGGGTCAGAAGTTTACATACACTAAGTTGACTGTGCCTTTAAGTTTTTAATATTTGGTCGCATATCCTTTGGCTTTGCATGCCATGACTTCCTGATGTTTGTGACCCAACAACATCAAAAGACTCTTAATATATTATTTTCTGGTACTCTTACACGCGATACTATAACGTCTCTGCATTTAAATGGATCTCTATGGGAATTGGGGGGTGGGACTAGATTTAGCTGTAAAGTATGCTGGAACAGTATGGAATACATGATTGGTAAAATGGCTGTAAGTCATCAAGGGTCTGAGGTATCAAACAAGCCTCAAACCATCACTCTGCTGCCAGATATGCAGTAGATATAGATGGATCACTTTCAGGGTTGTTTCTCCTGACAAATCTTCCTATTGAATTCTATGGAAAAATAAGTCAGGAGAAGAAACCCTTCAAGTTATCCATCCATATCTACTGTATTTCTGGCAGCAGAGTGATAATTTAAGGCTTGTTTGATATGCCAGACCCTTGATGACTTGGACTTGACCATTTAGCCAACCATGTGTTCCATACTGTTCCAGTGTAATTTACAGCTAAATTACAGTCCCACCCCCGAATTCCCATAGAGATCCATTCAAATGCAGAGACATTATAGTATCGCTTGTAAGAGTACCAGAAAATAAGATATCAAGAGTCTTTTGATGTTGTTGGGTCACAGACATCAGGAAGTCATGGCATGCAAAACCAAAGGATATGCGACCAAATATAAAAAATTTAAAGGCAGTCAACTTAGTGTATGTAAACTTCTGACCCACTGGAATTGTGATATAGTGAATTAAAAGTGAAATAATCTGTCTGTAAACAATTGTAGGAAAAATGACTTGTGTCATGCACAAAGTAGATGTCCTAACTGACTTGCCAACACTATAGTTTGCTAACATGAAATCTGTGGAGTGGTTAAAAATGAGTTTTAATGACTTCAACCTAAGTGTATGTAAACTTCCGACTTCAACTGTATGTCATGGTTATTTGCTGCCTTTGCTGTCTACGTTTTGGTTTCTTTTTTGGCGTCGTCAGAACACTATCGGATTTTTGTCCACCTCCATTCTGGTGTTTGTCGCTTACCCGACAATTATTCCCTACACCTGTTTTTCGTTTCCTGCCGGCTATAAATAGCCCTGGACTTCCGCATTTCTGACACTTCGATATTGTCTTTGCTATGTTGACAGACAAAGTCGGTAAGGTATAGGAATTTCGGTCACTGCATTTCTGGTTCGTACTAATAGGAAACACAGCAAGTCCGATTATAAGATTGAGGATTAGATTGGTTTTCTCTTTGCTTTCTAATCTTTCTTTATCCTTTATTCTTTTCTCCTGTTGCCAGTTGTGTTCAGCTCTTTTGCCACAAGAGCTCTGGCTAACAGATCTTTTCTTTTCCCTCACTCGTTTTATCGAGTTTTGTTTTGTTTCACCTCCTCTTGTTACGCCTAATTATTTAGTGTGTGAGGTTCTTTTGTTAGTTATTCTCGCTGTTTATCGAGATCGCCTCCGTTTTTGGAGGTTGCTTTGTTTTGCCTTGTGCTAGGGAAATTTTGCTCCCGACCCTGTGTTTCTCAGTCCTGGTGCAGCTACCTCTGCGTATTGTGGCGTATCTATCTAGATACGCTTTTAGAAATCCTTATTGGTTGCGTTTGGTTCTCCAAACCTTACACTCCCCCTCACAGTATAGGTGCAACTTAATGTAAAGTGTTGCCCTGTATTCTAATTCTTCAATGTATTCTATATTATTCTGGCTTTGTTTTCTTTTCAATGCTCCTGCCATATGCACGTTATTTAATGTATCACCCCTTATTGCCTTTTTAAATAGCTCTAGATAAGACTGTCTTGGAATTAGAAAATTAGAATAAAGTAAAGCTACTGGGATATTCATAATATTGTAATGAATGTGCAACAATCAATGGCAATTTCTTACCGAATTAAGACTGAGCCTTTTGTTCCAGCTTCTACCTGAACTTTTCTCACATTCCCCTAAAAATAGAAGCATATATGTCATCTTTCACAAGCAGTTTTAACCATCCACATTACATTCTGTAAAAATGATGCACCAGCTTGTGGACATTAAGGCAGTTTTCATACACTCAGAAATGGGAAAACAGTGTGTTCATTTGGGCTGATGCAAAAGACTGTTTGGTTATGATCAGTCGAACGCTATTTAACCAAAGAAGTTGTATCTCACCCTGGATTCAACTGATAACTTTAATGCATTTGCAAATTTTTTTGTCACAAATATAGTTTGGCATGTTCCGCAATCACAAAAAAATTATAAATGCAACACTTGTATTTTTTAACAAATCAAAATGAAGTGAAGATTAAGTCCAGGACAATGTTTCTTGTAATGTCACTTGACTGCACTCAAACATTTATAAGCATAAAGTGGTCATTACAAGCCCATCTGTGACACTGAAGATCTTGATCAGGTAATTTTAATAATGCACTTGGAACAAAAACTAAGATGGCCACAAAACATGGGGCGGGAGGGTGGTGAGACATCCTGGATATGGGGTACCTCTCCTGACGTGGTCAAGGCCTGCCAGCGAGATCCTCCAGGGGATGGGCACGGGCTGTCCCGCGAATGCCCCCTCGCTGGGCCGACGCTCCGAGAAGCGGCCAGGTTTGGGGGGCCGAGGCGGGGGGGTGCGCCCGTCAGCGCCGCCCTCCAGGACCGGGATGGAGAACAGTTTGTCGAACTGGAAGACGTCGGCGGCGGCAGGACAGAGGGCGTGAGGCGAAGAAGCCAAGCAGGAGAAGCCGCACGGCCTGTCCAGGGGCGTGGAGGAGTAGGGGGCACTGAGAGGGGGGTCCGACACCCCGGGCAAAATGAAAGGATAGAAGACTGGATTGGTGCAGAGAACGGAGGGGAACACATCCTCGGACGTGTAATCTGCAGAGGTCTGCTCCAGGGACCTCTCTGAGTTTGAACAGCTGCTGCATCTAAAAACCAGGAACGCAGATGCAGATGGTATAAGAAAACATTAAAGACTGACAACACAACACTGATCGACACTCCTGTCGACTGCAAGGAAAATTGGTAATTCAGTGCATACACAGATATTGATAGGGTCACCAACAACGTGACGTGACTGGACATTTTTCATGACTAAGTGAATCATCACATTCCCAAAAAAAGTGCCATAGGTATAACGCCGATATACTGGTTGCTCCAGCTTTTTGTTGTGACCTGTTTCTCATTTATTATTTCCTGTCTTTTTTGCTGAAACTTTTTTTGCTGCAACTTCATCGATTCTGGATGGTGTAGACAAGCGTGTGCTCTCCTCTAAAGCTTGCGCAGACATCAGAGGAAGACACTTCATGTGCAGCTTAACAGTTGGCCTAATCGACCAGCGGGGATCAGTAGTGAGTGATGAGAGGCTAATCCTGGCTGACTGATTCCCTCCCATTCCTAGTCGAGGTCGAGAGCCAATTACGCGTCTGTTTTTGGTATGATGGTGTGGTGCACGGCCGGGCTGCTGGCCGATATGACCTTATCCAGGGCAAATCGGGTAGGTTGCCATGCTCAAGAGCAAATCAGTACACTGTGGACTTTTACCTTCCAGCCATTTTGTTTCTCTAGCCACTAGTACAGTGCACCACTTTTACAGATTCACGAAAAACCACAGAGTGATACAGTGTCTTAACTGCTCAGTTTCTTTTCATGGTTCTCCAGGCAGCCGGTCACACTTGCCTGGTCACGCTGACCTTTCCAGTTTCGCATTGTGACAGGAAGAGGTAGTCCAAGGGCAGGCTCGATTCGTACTCGCTGCGACTCTCCTCCGTCGTGTTGCCGTCGAGTGTGAGGTCTTGGCTGGAGACACGAGAGGTACGAGGGGAGACGGGTGGAGAGGGAGGGGTGTGAAAAAAGCTATCCACTGACTCTGAGAGGGAGAGAGAGAGAAGGAGAGAGTCTTTTTTTGAATTCACATCGAATGTCCTTTGAATCAGCAGTCAGGAACATGAGTTGTTTGTGTATTACTGACACATGCACGCTCACTGGATTGATGAACATACATGTGCCCACGCAAACACACAAAAGCACCTGTGCAAATATGCACAGAGACATGCGCCCATACACACACCACATATGCGCATGCACAACACATGTATACACACCATTTGGACAGAGGTCAAGTGACAATTAAAAATGCTCTGCAGGTATACCTGCGTGGCAACCACTTCAAATGGAAAGGCCTACTGCATATGCGCGTTTTTCTTTCCTTCACCTTCATCAGCAAATAATTTCATCAGTTTCCAGGAGAGGGAAAATATCCAGGCTTTTGATCTGTGCCCATATTCTGCACATCAATTATTCATGTCTGTTTACAGCCAATTTAGAATTTTAGTTTAGTCAAGTAGAGCTCTATTCATTATCACAATTATCATATTTAAATATTATTACAATTATACATCAGGGGTGAAATTGGGATTTGGAAGGCTGTGTAGAGTTTTACCCATTTTAATCAGACAATATAAAGATTAACCATGTAATGCATGATAAGTATCGATTCTTAAATATTTAATAAAACCCTGTTGAAGAGGTGTGTGATCCCTGATCACTTAAAGGTATACTATGCAGGATTCCTACCTAGAAAATATTATAAAATAACCATGCTCAGTCATATCTATGATGAACTGGTCATTTCTGTCTGAAAAATGATAGCTGAAACCTTGTTACTCTGCTTGTATTTATTATTCAAAGATGTGTTTGGGACATTTCTGGGTGGGTGTGGCTACAGAGCCTGTGGAGTGGAATCAGGTTACTTTCAGCAGAGTGTTTGTTTCCACCTAGCTACTGCAATGGCGGGGGTGAAGAAGCGGATCACAACAAAGTCAAAATGGCGCATTCAAGAACCAGTGTCAACCTAGGATTTGCTTTTCCTCAATGGCAGCATAAGCTTAGCAAGGAGATGAAAAGCGTGACGTGAATAAGAGAAGTGTTTTCTGTTTTCTGTCAGACAGCTGTAAGTAACGACGTCACTGTAACATTACCTCTACCTATCCAGCTACATTGGGTAGCTCGATTTACCTTTTGAATTGAATTAATATAACAATGTAATATCACATTGAATTTGAGAAAATAACCAATATTTGCACACAAATATCTTCATGAAAAAGTCATTTACTTTACAAGTTATGTTCTGCTAATATTACTTATTTGATATGGTGTAAATCTTGTGCCACCAACTGAATTATAATTTTATAATTTTATAATTATAATTTTATAATTTGTATTTCATAATTTGAAATTGTATGTAAAGTCTTGAAATTCAATTTTATAATATTATATTGCATTTGTATTTAATAATTATAATTAATCTGAAAGGTTTTAAAACTGAATGATGTGATTTGAATCTGAATGTCAAAAACCTGAACTTGTATGGATGCCTTTAAAAAAATTTTATTCAGTTTCAATTCAACATTTCAACTCTCAGAAAGCTACGATTTCAAATTCATTCAAATTCTCCAAAAGCTAGTTTTCAGATTGTGAACATTGGGGTACTGAAGGAAGAGCAGTTGTTGACAGATATCATCAATCTGCTGGAGTGCATCCCTTGCTTCTCATTGGGTTCTGTGGGTCAGTGCTCAGAGCCGAACTCCGTCAGCTGTGTAATTTTGCGATTAAATAGTAAAACGTTACGTTAAAAAAATTATTGTCATACTCACGTTTACTAATGTAAAGCAGTCAGCAGAGCTACTGCACTGATAGTTTAACTACTTGTCAGACGTAAATTAGACAAACTTTGTTTGAGCTTGCCACTTTGCCAGTTGTCACCCAACTCAAAAAACAACTTTCAGCAAATTTGAAAAAATCATAGCTATGCAGCATTGGGATGTAAGACTATAGCGACTTCCCACATAACTTTCCAAAATGCCATTTAGACTAAATGTATTTCCGTGTGTCTGGGTGTGCTTCATGAAGATATACAGTTGTGTTCAAATAAATAGCAGTGCGTTAAAAAAAGTGAATAAAGTGCAAATATTTTTTAATAGCTTTTAGTTCCATATTTCAAATGTAGTGGAAACATTACACATTCAATTCCAAATCAAAGCATTAACAAATTTGATCAAGTCTGCATTATTCTTTTACAGGAAGCAAAGAAAAGGAATATTAATCTGGTCAAAAAAATAGCAGTGTCGACATTTTTCTCTTCAAACTGAAACACTTACTGTATAAACTGAAGAAATCTTTCAAGATTTTACTTCACTTTAAATTACTGAACTAATATTTAGTTGCATAACCATTGTTTTTGATAACTGCTGCGCATCTGCGTTGCATCGAGTCAACCAACTTCTGGCACCTAGAAACAGGTATTTCAGCCCAGGATGAATGAACTACATTCCACAGTTCCTGTGAATTTTTGGGTTTTGCTTCAGAAACTGCATTTTTAATGTCACCCCACAAGTTTGCAATGGGGTTGAGGTCGAGGGATTGAGCTGGCCACTCCTTTACCTCAATCATTTTTGTCTGGAACCAAGATGTTGCTCGCTTACTCCTGTGTTTGGGGTCGTTGTCTTGTTGAAACACCCATTTCAGGGGCATTTCCTCTTCGGCATACGGCAACATAATCTCTTCAAGTATTTTGATGTATTCAAACTGATCCATGATCCCTGGTATACGATAAATAGGCCCAACACCGTAGTATGAAAAAGATCCCCATACCATGATTTTTGCGCCACCATGCTTCACTGTCTTCACAGTGTACTGTGGCTTGAATTCAGTACCCGGGGGTCGTCTGACGTACCGTCGGCTTCTTGCAGATAGCTTAGCTTCGATCAAACGTCTTCTGACTGTAACAACACTTACAGGTAATTTTAGATCATCTTTGATCTTTCTGGAGGTGATGATTGGCTGAATCTTTGCCATTCTGACTATTCTTCGAACCGTTTTTTACAGTAGTTGCTCGTTTTCTTCCGCCTTTCGGGTTTTTGTTGCCATTTTAAAGCATTTGAGATCATTTTAGCTGAGCATCCTATAATTTGCTGCAGTTCTTTATACGTTTTCCCCTCTCCAATAAACTTTTTAATCAAATTACGTTGTTCCTCCGAACAATGTTTGGAACGGCCCATTTTACTTAGCAATTCAGAAGGAAATATATTTTATAACAATGTGTGAAACATTTGCTTCCCTTCTTCCTTAATAACGGCAATTAATGACACCTGTTTTTCACAGAATGAATGAATTCTCTAATTAAACTCCACACTGCTATTATTTTGTACACGCCCCTTTCAATGAATGAGTCAATTACTCAGAACAAGCAGCGTGCATGCCATGACAGTTGGGTCTGTTGTTTTTCTATTACACTACTACATCTACAAGTAAATTATTTGCCATGCAGAAATATCACTACTACTAATAACAGTGGTTCATCAGGTTACTGATGTTGTACTGCTATTTTTTTTAACACAACTGTATAGGCTATTTTAGATAAATATAATTTTATAAAAAAAGAAATGGTTGTTATTTAAATGAATTTCCCCTCTCACCGTGGGGCCCTGTGAAGTGCGGGGCCTGGGGCGGTCGCACCGGTTGCCACCCCAAAAGACGGCCATGGGTGGTGACTCATATCTTGGGATGGTCATGCTGCTTCACCTCAGGGACACAGCCCGTGCAGGTGGATGCAAACTAGTACCAATGTAGTCAGTTGAGGACTGACTACATATCAAGTATAAGATTTTAAAAAATGATTATTCTGACCTGAAGATCAGTTTTCTGACCTGAGAAACCTAAAATGATTCTGAATCTCAGAGTCCAACATTTAATTAATTACAAGTAATCAATACTCCAGCATTTGAATAAATGCCTTTGATACTGCACTAGCGTAGAATATATTGAGACTTGGCTGCATCAATGCATTAAAATGCCATTGCTGTAGAAAGTATCTTCACTTTCCTTATCACTATTACACGAGTAGAATGAATCACTATTTTGGTTGTGGTGCTACCCCACCCTCCTCGGCTTCTCCTTGTTTCGCAGCCTTGGTCAGGTGATCTCTAATCTAGTCAGATGTGCTACTTGTTTTCCTTCCTGTTTAAATTTTACATCCAATAAGTGCAAATGATTTCTTGTGAGCTAATACTGAGTTACAAGTAAGCTAGCTGTATTTATCCTTGCAGGGAGAAGAGGAATTTGTGAAATCAACATGATTTTGTCTGCTATCTTCATGTAGCTTGTCATATACGTAGAAGCTTTCATTTAAAGAGCTCTAAACTACAGAAATTACAAGACGGCCAATTAAAATAATAACATGCCTTTTCATCTGAGTTATAAAGAGTAATAACGAACATTACATTACATTTACATTATAGGCATTTTATCAGACGCTCTTATCCAGAGCGACTTACACAACTTCTTATTACATTTATCCATTCATACAGCTGGATATACTGTATACTGAAGCAATTCAGGTTAAGTACCTTGCTCAAGGGTACAACGGCAGTGTCCGGCTGGGAATCGAACCTGCAACCTTTCGGTTACAAGTCCTGTTCCTTAACCATTATACTACACTGCCAAACATGTATTCATTTGCTCAGTAGAGTGGCATGACAGAGTGTGTCATGCACTGTACCTGTTTAAAATGATCATGGAAAGTTTCAAACTGAAACAAAACCACCCACAGAAACTGCTCGTCCATGTTTTGCACCCTTTCTCCAGGAGTATGGCCAGCTGTTAGCGCACGGTGACAGGATTACTGGATTAAAGGTTCCCTTTGCTTTGGGAATGGACCACAGGGAAGGGAACTTCGCTCACGAACACAGCGAGCCATTAGGATCTTGTTTAGATGCTTGGAGGACAACCCTCCGCACCACGTCACGGCTGGTGCAATTGGCAGTTAGGCTTAATAATGTGGAAAATCCACATCAGCTTCAGTGCCGTGCAGCTGAATGCCGCTGAGTGCCCTTCAACTCAATGACTCACTGTTTGTGGACAGCTGGAGAGTTTTGTAAAGCTGTCAGTGAGGGGGTTGATGAGGGTGGCGTTAACTGTCAGTCATGCATAGATTATGTGACTGGTACCTCCTACTCATCAACGGGGGCTGTGCTGAAAGGTGAAATCTCCCATTGCCCTTCAACTTGACCCCTGCTACTGTTACACACGGCAGTCATTACCAGCAGTGCTGACCATTGGCATAAAATCAGATGGAACCAAATCACTCCGCCTCTCAAGACAGGCGTCTTAAATACAGTATTAACTTCATTTCGGTGTGATGTGCCGCCCGTGTCGATAGGAGGAGCTTCTCTTATCTTGTCGAAGCACTCCTGTCATAGCAGAATCTGTTCCGCTCATTTTATTCTTTAATTAACAATAGCAAGCACAGACACCAAAACACATACATGTACAAACTCATTTATTTCCTGTTTCCCCCGTTGATATTGAAATGCCCATCAAGGGACTGGTGTTGAAAATCAGATTTGGCTGTGTGTCTAGAGCATAGGGTGCTGTTGTTGCGTTGACATCAATGTTATCTATGCTTGTCTCTTAAAAAAAACAAAAAAAACAATAAAAAACAGTTGCAAGCCCAGTTCCATAAACATTACACTACAATGCTACTCATTAGAGTTAGAGTGGATGGAGAGAGGGCACTTGGACACACAGTAAGAGTTGTGATGGGAAAGGCACAAAGGCCTAGAATCCTGCTGGTCTCAGTCTCAGGAATGAAGCTGTTTACTGTGGGCTGTATACAATCAATCCCTGAATTCTTGTGAAACATTTTTTCCAATACTTCAGTAATCACACGATCATGAACATGCTTAGCTTTAGGACCCTGAAGTCACTTTCAGGATCAAACAAGCTGCAATTTGCGTAGTTTCACTTTCAGACGTGTCAAGAACAGTCCCCCAATAACTCCCCTACTGTGTAACTATTTCAGCGCTGTCACATTAACTGGTCACTTCCCTTCTCGTCAAAGATTACTGATTATGGAGGCCGTCAGGGGATACAGAGAGAATGGAGATCAGACTGTTGTAGGAATCTGAACAGATTAAGACCATTCGCTGAAGCTTATTTTTTGTTGAATAAATACTGACAAAGTAAAATCTGTGTGGCGTTATTTTCACATGAGGTTAGATGTACTGTATGTACTGTTGGGACTTGGTGAGACTAGGTGAAGTTTATGTTCTAATATGTAAAACCGTAGAATTGAAATTACCTGTCATTTGTGTTTTGCATCCCTGTATATATAGGCTACTGTGCCCACCAGAATGATTGCCAACCCTTGAAAATATGAGAAATAAATGGCTATCAAAAATATCTCAAATCCCTTGCTATTTGTTCTCCAACCTCATCAAACATTACAGGAGAAGACTCAGTGCTGCTATCTTGGCAAAGGGAGGGTGCACGAAGTAATAAATGCAGGGATGCCGATGTGGCACACATCAATAATTGTGACTTTTTCAAAATAAAAAATTTGCATTAAAGATTTGTTTTTCCTCAGCTCAATGGTATCACAATTAACCTATATAATTTTCTAATTTTTCTGAGCATATAAAACATTTGATGAACAATAAACTGAATTTAATCCTGCACTTTTTCCTCATATTTATTGAGGTTGCCAATAATTCTGGCTGGCACTGCATTGGGGCACATTTACAAAAAACAACCCAAAAGGCCCATCAAGTGATTCTGCTTGAAAATGGCTGAATTAATAATATTCTGGAATAGCCAGTTCCATCTTTAAAATGCGTTCCAGATTATCCTTTCATTTTTGAACAGCAAAGACAAAAGCATTAACCTCCAATTACCTCAAGCTAACCACTGGACTATGCAATTATTCTTCATTCCTGTTCTATAACACAGGGTTTTCATCTACTCAACTCTTTCTGTATCATCACAATACAAAAATTCACCTGGGGGGTTTGTGTGTGAGTGTGTGTGTATTTGTATGTGTGTGCGTGAGTGTGTGTGAGTGCATAAGGTGTATACTCATACAAGGTGTATACTCTTATCACCATGATTTTTATATTGCAGTCTTCATACATCTATTTCATTTGTAATATTTCCCTAAATGAAGTTGAAATGACCGTCATTGTCATGATAGGAACTAAAAGACAATGAGAAATAAAATATTGTAAAAATAACAACATATATAATACTGAGCATGAGCAATGGCTGCACCTTAAAACCTAATTCAAATGCCAGTTTAGGAGATTGAAGACCACACTGAAGACCACTGCATAACCTCAGTGTATTAAATAGTCAATGAGTTCTCCCTCTTTTTCACACCTGACATTGTTTGTCATGTTTCTGAAGTAATGTGTAAGCTTGACTTTGGACCGACTCCTCACTGAATCCCTTCTCAGTGTTTGAAGATTAGTCCTGCACTGTCTGCCTTGTCCAGACCAGACAGAAATGTTTTACCAAATGTTTCAACAGCTCTTGCATCAAGATGTATGTTTGTGTTGGTACTTACGCAAGAGAACAGGCCAGAGCAGATCATCTCTGAGGGCTCTGGCCTGACTCAACCAACTAAATTTGAGAAGACTTAAGACATATTTTACAGTGGAAAATTCAAATGGAAAATTCATCTTTTGCCAGTAGAGTAGGAGTTAACCCTGGTTTGTTTGTGTGTGAAGAAATTTGGTGATTCAGTCTATGATGAATCACACACACGCACTCATGCACACACATACACATTCACGCATGCACGCACAAACACACACATACAAACCCACACTCGCGTCCACACGCACGCACGCACACACATACAAACAAACACACACTCACGCATGCGCACACACACACACACGTTTTGCAACATTTGACAATATCCCAATTCAGTATGTGGCAAAACAGCTTTGTTTTTCTGTCCTTAAAAAGGACAATTAGCTGCAGAATGTAGTTTGTGCTTTAGTCCTGACAAACAAAAATATTGACAGAAAAATTTGTTGCTGGCTGTGAAATGCAATTATGTGAAAGTAAAAAAAAAAAGACTCCAAAGTATGAAAAAAAAAAAATACCCTCAAACAAATTACTGATAAACATTGCACTTCATTCCAACCAAACACCCACACCCATACCCACCCGTTCAACACACACAGGCCCACGCATACAGCACTCAGTGATTTACCGCAAGCATATGTCAAAAGCACAGAACATCAAAACACTGGGCATGGCGTTATCAGTGGGAACACAAATGCAGAAACAAACAAGGACCTGTCTTGCCCATGTGGAGATGAAAGCTGCAGTGAACCACATCAACACAGTGCATGCTGGGACAGGGCCTGTTTTCTATAAACAGGCTCTTGTGGCTGCTGCGGCTGTGAAGCACTATTTCCTGATTAGAGTATGGATGCTAGATGAAGCCTCAATCCATTCAATCCACGGTTAACAATATAAAGAATGCTGCCTATACGGAGTAGACCGTTTTCTAGTAAATAGCAAAAAATAATAACTGAGGATTGATGAGCTTTTCTTGAGAAACAGTCAGTTTATAATGGGCAAGGACAATCAACAATGTAATCTTTGCAAGTGTACTATATAACTATTATGTGTAGGAATGATTATGTACAGGCTGTGCACCCTTGTGTAATTGCTGCCCTTAAATTACTGCTTCAAATAAAGCACCCCATCCACATAACATTAATATGTTAATAATTATTAAGTGTTATGCTCTTTAGGCGACTGTCAGGGTAGGTGGAAACAGGACCCAGTAGCAGGCAGGAAGTACAAAAACCGAAGTTTAATGAAGGGACAAGGCAGCAATCCGTAGTACAACAGGCCGGATCAAAAACCGGGGAGATAGGGCAACGGTACAAAAACAAAGAGTAGTCACAGGACAGGCAGGGGTCGGAACCGGGAAGGCACAGCAAAGGCACAAAAACAGAATCCAAAATCAGGGTTGCGAGAACACAGGCAGGAGTCAAAACCAGGGAGGCGTAAGAGGAACAGAAAGAAAACAAAACAAAGACTGAATACAAAAATAAAACAACAACAGGAGAAGGACTAGGGATAACAAAAACTCGGAGACAGAAACTCAGGAACCAAACAGACAACTAGGGCAGGTACTCGGAAAAATACAATGGCACACAGTAGCAAACCAACAGTGAGGAACTCGCAAAGAAAGACTGAGATAACAGGGTTATATACACAGAGGGAGACAGACATAATGGGAATCAGGTGTGCAGAGGCGGGGAGGGGAGATTGCTCACAGGTGAGAACAATGAAGGTTAACAAGGACCAATAATCAGTGGCGGCTCCTGAGCTGAAAATTGGGGTAGCGGAAAACTTCCCTTTAAACTGATTATTGGTCTTAATAATTTTTCAATCCGTTTCCTTGATTAACAATAGGCTACATCAGCGTTTAATTCACCAATTACTCAATGCCATCAAATGTAGCCGGTTCTCCTCAATTAGGCTATTAGGCAAGTAATAAAATTATTTTAACTTGCGTCGCAAAATTGTGCACATTTTAATCAACATTATAATTGTGGATACATGTGCTCTTCGTTCTCCGCACTCTTAATTCCAAAAATATTAATGGAAATTAAACGATCTTAAAGCTCAGCTTTTGTTAGATTATTTTTTTTATTTAGCACAACCTGCAATAAAAAAATAATCTAACAAAAGCTGAGCTTTAAGATCGTTTAATTTCCATTAATATTTTCGGAATTAAGAGTGTGGAGAACGAAGAGCACATGTATCCACAATTATAATGTTGATTAAAATGTGCACAATTTTGCGACGCAAGTTAAAATAATTTTTAAAAATAATTCCTTTGTGGATATATTAGGACTCTTCCCCCCTGGCTTTTTTCTGTCTCCGCTTTCTGGTTTTTCCTTTCTTCCGTTGCCTAGACCCTTTTGCCTTCTCTGTCTCTTCCTCCTCTCTCTGTCTGCTTTCTTCCGTGTAAGCGAGAGGAGTCTTTGTTTGTTTGTGGGTGTACTTGTTTAGTCATTTCTTACTAAGAGACCGGGCGTTTTTATCGTACTGACAAGCAGGGCTTTATTTATTCTGGAGAGGCAGGGCGTGTATTTTCTATTAAGCTTGCGTTAGTCTTTTAGCCGGTAAATGTCCGGTGCAGCTGTCCTGTTTTCGTCCTTTTTACCTGCGGGACGATTTTGTTCGGAACTGTAGTTCTGTTCGTTCTCCGGGTATGTCTCTCCTCATATGGAACTTGGGCGATTTTGTTGACATGTTTGCGTTTGACTGCGAGTCTCTGAAAGTAGCCTTGGAACGTTAGCTCCCTGTTCTTTTCGCCTCATTTCATTCCCCTTTACTGAGAGGCTAGGGCGTGTATTTTCTATTAAGCTTGTGTTGGTCATTTTGCTAGTAAAGGTATGGCACGGCGGTTTACCGGTGGCTCGCCTGTAAAATGTTTCTCTCTCCTGGGAGATCGGGCGTTTACCCCCTTTATGTTTTCTGCGTGTGACTACGAGCTTATGGAAGTAGCTGTGGAATGTTGGATCTCTGTTCCTGTCGCCTCGTTACATTCCTCTTTACGGAGAGGTAGGGCATTTATTTTCTACTAATCTCGCGTTAGTCTTTTAGCCGCTAAATGTCCGGTGCAGCCTGTCCTGTTCGTTCCTTTCGGTACCTTTCTCCGTACATGGATCTTTTGGCGATTTTGTTCGGAACTGTAGTTCTGTTTCGTCCTTCGGTACATGTCTTCCTATAGGGAGACCGGGCGATGTTGTGGACATGTTTGTGTGTGACTGTGAGTCTGAGAGTAGCCTTGGAACGTTAGATCTGTGTTCCTTTCGCCTCCTCGTATACTAATTCGTATTAGTTTGCAGGCTGTGTGTTTTACTTGTGCCATTACGCTACTCGCCCATTCTTATGGGTCTCGTTACCGAGACAGGGCGCGTATTGTTTCTGGCTACTGAGAAACCTGTCGTTGCGCTTCTACTTATTGACGTGTGACAGTGAGCCGGTTAGTACCGTCGGTAGGCTTGTTCATTGTCTTGTCTCCCTCCCTTACCTGCGGGGTTTCCCGCCTTAGTGGCCTTAGGGCTTAATGAATCCCCTTGCTGCATTTGGCTCCTCCTACCTCACACGTCACCCCGCCTCTGCACCCAATTAAAAAAACACTAAGTACATGTGCAAAAAGAAGACTTTTTTTTTTTCAAAACGAAAGGCACATTTCACTTGTTTTCACACAAATTCCAGCCTCTTTGGCACTTTCCCAAAACACTTGACCATATTGTCAATAGTCAGGGACTACTGTATTGCAGAGTACCTAATGTATACTACAACAAGGGGGCCACAGTACAAATGTTTCATCTCATAAAAAATTTTAAGTTGTGTTTATACATTGTAAATACTGTATTTTATAAATTTTATAGAATTTA
Organism: Synaphobranchus kaupii; assembly: GCA_029718625.1. Lineage (NCBI taxonomy): Eukaryota > Metazoa > Chordata > Actinopteri > Anguilliformes > Synaphobranchidae > Synaphobranchus > Synaphobranchus kaupii. Next base: position 26,014,268 of record CM056385.1, on the reverse strand, counting down.
AATATGACCACATGGTGGTGATAGACAATAATTATTCAGTGCAGAACAGAAAATTGGAAACAGCAACCACTTTTGGTCCAAACAATACTGCAGACCTAATTTTCCTAGACAACTGGTTCTCAAGTTCAGTCCTGGAGACCCCCTGTGTATGCTGGTTTTCTTACCAACCACTGTTGCAACCCCAGAATTTTAACAAGCAGTTAATTTTTCAGGATAAACGTCCCATGTTTACATTGTGCTTATTGTGCTATATTGAAAACAATTACATGAGAAGAGTTGACATTTTTTAACTGATCAAATTAAAGACTGAAGTGAATCAATCAAATAAGCTCCTAATTAGGTCGTTGAACACATGTGTTTAAGTTCTTTAATAATTTGGTAACACTTTACATTAAGTTAGACCTATACCTGTCTAGTTACATTGTAACTAATTTGGCAACAAGAGGTTATTACTGAGTAACATCAATGTAGGTAATATGGAACAGCAGTTAGTGATATTCTTAATTACACATGTGAAACAAGGCCAGCCCTGTGACAGCTCTCCTGCTGAAATAATTTTATATATAATTCCATATCATAAAGACACATTGTGAAATGAATAGGCAACGTTTATTTGTTGGGTATCATGAAGATGTGGCCTAGGAGTGTAAATAAGATATTTCAACATGTTCACCTGTGTAATTAAGAATACCACTAACTGTAGTTCAATGTTACCTACGTTGGAGTTACTCGGTAATAACCTCTTGTTATCAAATTAGGTACAATTTAACTATGCAGGCATAGGTCGGTGCAACTTAATGTAACGTGTTACCATAATTTTTCCTTTAAAACTTAACACAATGCAGGATTGGCTCATTTTCATTTGCATTATCTTTGAATTGTCCATTATCAACCAAAAGGTTAGTTTTCATGGCCATGTGTCCACACTTTCACCAATTAGGAGCCTATTGATTCACCTCTGTCTTTAATTAGTTTTGTTACCTCTTTTAATTTAATTGATTGCAATATAGCACAATATACAAAATGTGAACATGGGACATTTATTATACATGGCATGCATAGCTATTTTCTGGCATAATTTGGCTTAAGACGGTAGAACCAATGTACCTACAATCTCTGCAATATTCTAATCCCAGAGAACAAGATGGATTCGGAGGGATTTTTTGGCATGGCAGTGGTAGGTATACAAACGCAACCCACACAAAGAATGCCTCTACTCCAAGCAATGGAGGAGGCATGTGGAGATATGCTGGCAGAGTTAAAGATTCCAGAAGATATTTCCCCCTCTGCTTGGCCGGGGAAAATATAATGTGTGATGTCCATGAGAATATGTGGCCTGATCAAGAGCAGAGACGGGACACTCTGAAAATGATTTATTTTCTGTTGTTTTACTTTTTCATTTTTGTTTACTCCCAGTACAGAAGTACATTTTTTTTCTCCTGTTTCCTTTTCTTTTACATTGGCTACTCCCTACATTACTGTAATTTGGAAAAATAAAAAATAACAAAATCCATCTCACTGTTCTTTTTATATGTGAGTTAGCCGGTACACTGAAACAGCAGGTGGGGGAGAGTACATTGTTTTCAACATAGCGTTTCATTTTGACAGAGATTTTTGAAGTTTTGCAGAAACAGTTGACTGTTTTGCCTTTGTGTTTATAGTTTTGAGAAATTAGTTTTATTTTCAGGAAATGTGTCTAAACTATTAAGAAAAACTGTAAGATTAACTTGATCTAATTTGCAATTTTCCGGTCGAGTCTCCGGCGACTACTAAGCATAATGATGGCCTTTTGTTGGGCTTAGCCTTGCTGTGTACCAGTCTTAGATTTCCCCATTTCAAACATCCTTCCCTTGGCTGGAGCCAGATGCTAAAGCTGCAGCAGTCTACCCTGAGCATCCTACCCTGATAACCAAGAGATTACGGACACTCATGATCACGTTTCCCTCCGATGCGGCCTTATCACGGCAGTGAAATGCATCTGGGCTGCTGACGAGGGGTCAATGAGCACTGCGGAAGCTGGGCAGGCTAGAGAAGAGGACCGCATGTACACGCTATAACCTTGGAGAGCGCGAACACTAAGTATGGTTTCCTGCACTGCCAAGTACATCATTATAGAGTTCATTTTCTAAACAGGACATTCGTTTGGAACGATGAGGGCAAAGCTAATCAGCTCCACTGCCCGAGAATCAATCAAGAGGCAACACTTCTGTACATTTTGCTAACGTTTCAGTTTCAAAACGATGATTGAACATTAATAATGAAACCAAGTCTCTAAAAGGAACACGATGTACCATTTCCCCTAATAGACCCCATGGCCCCCCTAATTCCCATGATACTGAAAGGTTAGGAAATGTAAAGATATTAAGCACTGAGAGAGGCAATGGATGTTTTACAGACCGGAATAGCAGTGCTTGTCACCTTTACAATAAAATGGAGTCACGTACATGCTGAGGATTCATTTACTAATGTTTTTACAGGCCAATGCACAGTGCTGCAGCATCTAGTGTGTAAGCAATTACCGTTCTTACTCAGAGCATAAAGCCTATAATAGCTGGAGGCTAGTGTTCATACCTCGCTGTGTCCCCACACCGTGTCATTTACAGGAGAATTCGTTTTTTCCAGTGTGGTTTTTGCTATTCCCTTCAGAAAGACATGCCGAAGGCTTCAGACCTTCCATACTCAATAAATTTACGTGTGCTTTTTTCACCGAGTTCCACCAGGCTTGCGCAGTATATTAAGAGTTGGTGTGTGCAAGCTAATATGCCAAAGGAAAGTGCTTCCCAGTGACATGAATAACCCTATGTTCTTTGTATCAAATCTTTTAAGCATCGGATGGGGATAGTAACAACCTGATAAAATAGGTACTCTCCTTTAAGATTTCATTTTCATCATATTTGAGACTTTAAAATATCTGGTTCGCAGTATATTTAACCTATTATAGACAGTCTGGCTAGGTACTGTTGGTAAGAGTCAGTTATTTCTCTCGTGCCAATGTCTCTGCTTTCCCGCACCTGAATTGTGTTTCCTCATGTGCTTGTCATTAATCTGGCATATAGTCTCCCCTGTTTCTTTGTTCTGTGCCAGATTGTCTTGTGCCCTGCCTCTGTGCTTGTGTATAATTCTTGCCAGCGTTTATTCCTGCCTGCTCCTCAGACTATATGCCAGATTAATGACGAGCACATGAGGAAACACAATTCAGGTGCGGGAAAGCAGAGACACGAAATGGGGAGAAAGGGAAAACACGGAATGGATTACCAATACAGAAAATACATATAAATGGAAAAACCAGAAATAGACTAAGACGTGGAGGCACGGGACGTGACAAAAACCAATTTATTGGCTATGTAGATATTACAAGTAATGGTGCCATATGTGGTGTCAAGTAATTGCTAGGGTGATGCACAGAAGTACCGTACCTTCACCAACAGCAGGTCTGAACCTGGAACCTAGCTAACAGCAAGGGGTATGAGAGCAAGGGGCACATTTAACTGTAATAAAAGACCTTGGCATTGGCACGAGAGAAATAACTGACTCTTACCAACAGTACCTAGCCAGACTGTCTATAATAGGTTAATTATACTGCGAACCAGATATTTTAAAGTCTCAAATATGATGAAAATGAAATCTTATGGAGCCCAATAGGAGCCCAATATACTCTGTTCCTGTTTCCAGTCCTATGTTACCCGTCCAGTTCCTGTTCTCCTGCCTGTCCTGCCTGTTCCTGTCCAGCCTGTTCCTGTCCAGCCCTGCTCCAGTCCTCCTGCCTGCCTGCCCTTTCCCATCCTAGCCCTGCTCCTGCCCTTCGCCCTCCTGTTCCCCTGCTCTGACAGATTCCCCGGTTCTGACCCCTGCCTGTTCCTGGACTTCGCTTTTGCTTATTCTGCATTGCCCTGTTTTCTGGACACTGACCCCTGCCTGGAACTGACCACATATCTGTCCTGCCTTTATCGCTCTGTTTTATTGGACATTGACCTTTTACTTTTGGTGTCTGCGAGTGGTTCCGAACAGTTCTCATAACAGGTTTCCCCCTTTCTGTAATCTAGTCTTTTCATTATTACTGTAAATCTATGACTGCATTCCTTCTAAAAATATTCACTCTTCCGAGCAACCTATACTGTAAGTTAGGTGCCTGCCGCAGCATGCGTTTCCAGTAAGTCTATGACCATATGCTAATGAAGTGTGAAAACGCCGCTAAGATGTCTTATATTGTTTTGAAAATACTAGAAATGAGCATGAAGCTCTTAGGTCACACTAAGACGGATAGCGTTAGCATGAAGACATCTTGTACGCGCTAGAAAGAGAAATTGTATTTTTGTTCACTTCTTGCTGTATTTTTTATTTAAATGCTCCGTTCCTTCCGCTTAAAAAACAATTCCTCAGTCCTTATGCACAATTCATTTTTCTAATGCTTGCTAGTTGTTGTCTGTAAATGTCTTTTGAAATTTATTCTTTGTATGCAACTAAAGTACACATCATAATCACGATTATAAAATTCAGGAACCTTGCTTGCCAGTTGTTAGATATTTGGAATTGTGGAGCTTTTGATAACCTTTTGAAAACATTTGTCAGATTTTGTAAACCTTTACACCCTTTTTTACATCTTTCTGCTGCATTCGATATGGAGGTCCCTTTGATAATCCTGAGAAAAATGGGTAACTCAGCCACTGCTCCCACACGGTTGTCATCATACGTTTTTGACCACTACGTGATCACTCTGTGATCAGGTGACCTGGCAGAGCTCTATATCAAAGCCCAATAGCCTTACCACAGGAGTTCCCCAAGGATCCTGTCACTATTTTTGCTTTATTACTCCTGTATTTCACCTGGAATTGCTTCCTCTGTACCAGCAGTTCCATTCTAAATATCAGCAGTCATCAGCTCTGTTTAGGCCTACTTGTGTATTTGCAGGTCTTGTTATCCAATTGCGTGTGACTTGCTATAGCGGTGAGCCTAGTGAGGTCTGGTACGAATGTGACAATTTTCCGCATGCTGTTGCCTTATGAACTCTCACGTGTCTCCATCCAGGAGTACAGGGGGAACATGCGTGGGGTTTGAAGGGGCTTGACAGTCGAAATGACTGCAACATCAGCCATATCGCCAAGTCTTCAGAGAGGAGCAGTCATACCAAAGCATTTATATTTAATTCCCTTTGTTTCTCCCCGATATTTCAATGTAAATTTCACCACCCGAGGAGCCGCAGCACTGCCTGCACCAGTGCACTGCAGCTAAATGTCATGTCCAGTGGCATGCCTGTTCACAAGCCAGTGACTATCTTTAACCCTACAAAGCTAAAGGAGAGAGCTGGAGGAGAGACGCATGTCTCCGTGATGACAGCTGGAGGGTGATTGGCAGTTCATTGGGATACAGGAGCCCAATATACTCTGTTCAACTTAAACCCATCCTGCTACTGACAAAACAAAAACAATGTCCTGACAGTCTGCTCACAGCTGGCCAATGATGCTCATTTCTGTGATCTCTAGGCTGTAAGGTGTTTCCTGTGCTGGAATATATCTGATACCCACCTGTACTAAAACACAGAGGTGTAAAGTCCAGGGGTCAGAAAGTAAAACTCCTGCCATGTGTTTCTTCCACCCATGAACTCAGCCAGCTGATTTCACTAATTAGTTCTACCTCCTGGCTGAAGAATTGTGCTAATTGGCAAATCCAGGTGATCGGAACCAAATACTGGGGAGGACTTTTACTTTCTGAACCCGGATTTTACACCTCTGCTAAAATACAGTGTGAAACATACTTTAAAATATACACTGCCTGGCCAAAAAAAAAGTCGCACACTCTATAATATTTTGTTGGACCGCCTTTAGCTTTGATTATGGCGCGCATTCGTCGTGACATTGTTTTGACAACCTTATGCAACGTCACAAAATTTATTTCCATCCAGAGTTGCATTAATTTTTGGCCGAGATCTTGTATTGACGACGGGAGAGTTGAACCACTCCGTAAAGTCTTCTCCAGCACATCCCAATGTTTTTCAATGGGGTTGAGGTCAGGACTCTGGTGGCTAATTCATGTGTGAAAATGATTCCTCATGCTTCCTGAACCACTCTTTCACAATTTGAGCCTGATGAATCTTGACATTGTCATCCTGGAATATGCCCATTGATGGGATAACCTGGTCATTCAGTACATTCAGGTACTCAGCTGACTTAATTGTATTGCTGCATAACGTTGCTGAGCCTAGACCTGACCAATTGAAGCAACCCCAGATCATAACACTGCCTCCAGAGGTTTGTATAGTGAGCACTATGCATGACGGGTGCAACGGCGACTTTTTTTTTGGCCAGGCAGTGTAGAATTATTTTCTGAAGAGAATTTGAAATCACCTGTATGTCTACTTGCAGTGAGATGGCGGATGATTTAAATGGTGATTACCGATTTTGTAAATATGTCCAATGAGAAATGAAATTACATGGACTGAAGATGGATGGTAAATGTTCAAGTAATTATAAAAGTGCATTAAAATACATTTGTAGGTCAAGAGACTCAACAACAGAAAGCAGAAGGGAATAGAGAGCAGACATTGTATGTACAATTTTAGTTGAAGCCACACACCTGCGACTGCGAGAGACAGGAAATATAGTAAAAATGAGTTTTCATCTGTGTGTCAAGTTTAGTCCAAATCCATTCAGGATTAGTTGAGCTATAGACCCAAAGCAGCTTGAGTGTCAGGTGGATAAACTGAATTGATGCTTCCTTTTGGTTCAGTTCAGTAGCATTACTGAAGATTACTGCCAGTGCTGGTCCTCCTACCTGTCCCATCATCCAGAGGTCCAAAATGACAGATCTGACCGATGCTGTGCACCCAGCTGTTCATCTCCTCCTCGGTCTTGGCCACCAGATAGAAGATACGAGAGGAGGTCTTGACCAGGAAAAGGTGCTGGTTCTGGAACTCGCGCCTGATGAGCCGTACCTCTGTGTGCATTTGGACCTCGCACTCCTTCAGGTCGATGGTGCGGATGGGTTTTTTGGAGCTCTTGCTGCGGTAGTACTCCAGCACGTCAGGGTCTCCACTCATGCGACCCCTACGCAGCACGAACCAGCGCTTCCTCCAGGCCTAGGGTACACAGGGAAGGGAAACTCAGGAGAGAGACCAAAACATGCACCTCATGGCTCTTATAACTCAGTCCCACAGTTGCAAAAAATGTGTTTTAACAATCCAGTAGTACTTATTCTTTCATATCATAAGTTCCCATCATTGAATCATGTATAAATAAATTAATATCAAATGATTTGCAGCATAATTTGTCTGCCTTTCTGTCATGATAATTGTGCTAGGATAATTGTTGCAATGGTTAGGGAACTGGGCTTGTAACCTAAAGGTTGTAGATTCCCAGGTAGTACACTGCTGTTGTACCCTTGAGTAAGGTGCTTTACGTGAATTTCTTCTGTAATACATCTATGTAAAAAATGAGTAAGCTCCTCTGGCTAAGAGTGTGCTAAATGCCAGTAATGCTATAAAAATATATATTTTATTGTGCTGTATCATAGAGCTTGGGAAATCTTTTAATTAAAACAAATTTAGTAAAATACATATTTCTATCTTAAAAGACTGAGAAAATGTGAATGAATGGAATGCATGGATTACAATGACTATTTTAACTAATGTATTATTTAGCTGTAAGTTTTTTTTTCTTTTAAGCTTTACTGGTGTTAATAAATGGGATTCAATTCAACTAATCTGCAAATCAATCTTACTGAAAAATAACTGAATAAAAAAATACTTTGCTTTTCTTGGCTTGTCTCCACCATCCATACCCAAGCAACAGTAACACTACAGGTCAAGCATGGGCTCTCCTCTGATACCCTCACCTGAAAACCACTGGATATTTTACTCTCTATAATTGAAACAGTACTACAGGACAGAAACGCGCTATTATCAAATTTCAAACTGAATTGCAGGGTACCTTGTGTCAGTATATACTTTTATCACCATCAGAGTTTTTATTTACATCATCCCCAAGAAGGTCATTTGCATGCTCCCTATCTTTACATAGGCAGTTCTGCTTCTTCATTTATCATGCAAAATTGATTGTTTTCAATGTGTTTGGTTCCAAAGTTCAGTGAATGTCTTCCTTGTGGATCATATATACACAACAACAATTTTCTGACTTATTGTAGGGAACTAACCGCAGTATTTCCCAAAATGTATAAAAGAGGAAGTTAATTTTATGTGATAGTTTGTGACTGAAATGAGTAACGTTTCTTTTGAACTGAACTAATTGATTCTATATAAAATGTATATATTTTATATAATATATATATATATATATATATATATATATATATATATATATATATATATATATATATATATATATATACACACAGTGCCCTTCACAATTATTGCCACCCCTGGTAAAGATGAGTAAAAAGGGTTATAAAAGATTCCCTGTTTGGTGAATTAGCTTAATCTCACACTGAAAGAAATGAGAAAAATCCAACCTTTAATTGAAGTAAATTTATTGTGAGAAAACAAAATCCCTCATCCAGAAATAATAATTTTTAACAAAACCACGTGTGCCACAATTATTGGCACCCTTGATTTTAATACTTTGTACAACCTCCCTTTGCCAATAAAACAGCACTGAGTCCTGTAACATCTAGTAATATTGAAGAATACAGAGCAAGAAATCTGAGACCATTCCTCTTTACAGAATCTCTCCAGATCATCCAGAGTCCTAGGTCCTCTCTTGTGCACTCTCCTCTTCAGCTCAGCCCACAGGTTTTCAATGGGGTTTAGGTCAGGGGACTGAGATGGCCATGGCAGAAGCTTGATTTTGTGTTCAGTTAACCATTTTTGTGTTGATTTGGACGTATGTTTTGGATCATTCTCCTGCTGGAAGATCCAACGACGACCCAGTTTTAGTTTCCTGGCAGAGGCAGCCAGATTCAGATTTAAAATTTCCTGGTATTTCATGGAGTTCATGATGCCATGTATGTACCCTAACAAGGTTCCCAGGGCCTTTAGAGAAAAAACAGCCCCACAACATCACGGAACCTCCACCATATTTAACAGTGGGGATCAGGTTATTTTCGGTATAGCCATCCTTCTTTTTACGCCAAACCCACCTTGAGTGTCGGTTGCTGAAAAGCTCAATTTTCGTTTCATCTGACCATAGAACATAGTTCCAGTCAAAGTTCCAGTAGCGTTTAACAAACTCCAGGCGCTTATATTTGTAGTGAAATGACAGGAAAGGTTTTTTTCTGGCCTGCCTTCCAAATAAAGTCCGATAGCTCGTAGCGTAGTGGGTTGTAGATTACTGTGGGAGAAACACAGCCGAAGAATTGGCATTTCCCTCATTTTATTTGTGTGTTCTCTTATATTTCCCATGTTGATGTATGAATAAGGGAATATGGCCTCTGTGTCACCTCATATTTATACCCCAGTGAAACAGGAAGTCATGGATTACTGCTTGAAAGTTCCTAAACACTCTGAACATCTTTAAAAATCAAATCTAAATGGAAAAATGTTTTTTTGTTCATAATAATTTCTAGGGGTGCCAATAATTGTGGCATACGTGGTTTTGTTAAAAATAATTATTTCTTGATGAGGGATTTTTTTTTCTCAGAATAAATTTACTTCAATTAAAGGTTGGATTTTTCATTTTTTCAGTGTGAGATTAGGCTAATTCACCAAAAGGTGAATTGTTTATAACCCTTTTTACTCATCTTTACCAGGGGTGCCAATAATTGTGGAGGGCACTGTATATATCCATTCTGGACAGTATTAATCCTTGTGTTCGGTTTGGGTTAAATTGTTCAATTTTAAACCATTAGTAAAAGAGGAAAGACACGTTTGAGAGATGCATTTCACAATCAGTGCCTAAACCAGCATAAAGGTGGTTCTTGTTTTGTGTTTCTATTTCTTGTACATTGGGCCTGATTCAGGAAACGTTCCTAAATATATGCGTACATTTACGTACAGGATGGAAAATCTACGCTGGATTCATCAAACCGTTCGTAAATGGCAGATTTGTTCATACATTTAGATTCTTTGTAAATGACAGGCGCGTGCACCTTATTTCGCAAATTAGTATAAATATAAATCCACACCCATGTATTGCCATACATAGAAGTTCTAAATTCCATTTCCAGGTGCATACGAATTCAAAATGGCCCAGAAAAAAAAAATAATAATAATTATTCCAATGATGAAATCTAATTTTTATTAGCAGAATAAAAATTATTTAGTATTGTCAGAACCAGTGTCATAGGAATTGGTAAAGTAAAAAGGCGCAGCAGGAGATAACATGCCGTCAATGCAGGATCACCCGTCACACAAACTGTTAAGGTAGTAAAAAAAATGGATCAACAATGAATTGGAGGGTGAAGGAATGCATAGCTGCGCACAAAAGCATCACAGCTACAGGAGGGGGCCAAGGACGAGCAATTTGACGAATATATTCTTACCAATAAGCAAGCTGTCTCTTACAGCACTGTTCTCCAAACGAGTACCAACCAAGCTGTCGTAGTTCCCACCAGGCTATCGGGCCACGACGTTGAGCAACACACATTTCGTATCACGTATGAGCTGCACATTGATGGAGTGAGAGCCTTTTCTATTTGTATATGCAAACACATCATCGGATGGGTGTGTGCAGTCTATGGCACCAATAACATTGGACAGGTTGGCTATTTCATAAAGCCCTGCTTTACCTCCACCTGGCTTTGCATCTTGTAGGGGAACTGGATGTACGCTGGCATTAGCTGGATTATGCCGTTGAGTAATACCATTGCAATGCTGGCTTCAGATCTGTAAGCCACTTTAAAGCAAATTGCGTTCATTGGTTAAATGTGTAATTAGCATATTTAACATAAAGCATTTACATTTTTTATCAATTTATAAAAATAGTACTGGGAGCATTCATTACGGGTCTAATTAAACAGGTTCATAGTCTAATTGATTACTTGGCATAATGCAAAGGGTTTGCTTTTTTACATTCGTACTTTATTACATTTGCATTGTGCATTTCAAAAGCTACATTTAGTCTTGTGAATTTTTCAGAAAAATATATTTTTATTAACATTCAGAAGCTACATTTAGTGGAATTTAGAATTTACAGACACAGTACTGAGCAGGTGTAAAGTTTTATTTTTAAATTATTTCACAGATAAACATTTTATTTTATTTTATTTATTTATTTTTTTACTTGTATTTTTACACAGATTTATGCCCCCTAAATCATATCTTTATCACAAAAAATTAATGACACTTTCATTGCTAAATGTGATCTAGCAAAGGTAAATGGCTGATAAACTGATAACCATATGTATTGTTTATATTGTTCAGAATTGTGATAAAGATAAGAGTATTTCGGAGTATGCAAGATATAAGTGTATTTTTGCATAAATGGCATTTCTGTATTGTGTTAAAACCCCAACAATGTCCTGGGTATATTTGACCCAGGCTAAACAGAACACAAGGTTTAAGAACTGACTTCCACTTCACTACCAGTTATTTTAAGTAAAAGGAGAATTTTCAGCTAAGTGAATAAAAGTGGGCTGTTTCTGTTTTCTTTAACGTGTTAACCACAGCCTGAGCCAAGCATTTTATTTTTAGTCTCCCACTGACCTGTGATACTTTATTCGTTAGTGGTCCCTGTAGAGGGCACAAAGAAAGCAGCCTTCAAAGGAGATACACTAGTTTGTGTGGGGGGATTTTTATTTATTTACTGTTATTGAATCGTTTGGCTTACAAATCCATCAAACATGAGACAAGAAGGAAGCTTCATATACAGATCCTTTCCAAAAAATTAGAATATCATGGAAAACTTGTTTTTTTTTCCATAATTCCATTCAAAAAGTGAAACTTTCATAGATTATAGATTCATTACACATAAAGTGAAATATTTCTAGCCTTTATTTGTTTCATTTTTCATAATTTTGGCTTACAGCTCCAGAAAACCCCCAAAACAGTATTTCAAGAAATTAGAATAGTGTGTCGAAAATCAGCATTTACTTCAGTTATTTCAGAGAATGAATGTTTTAGACTGAGTGTCACACTATCATCTAATTTACTCAAAACACCTGCAAAGTTTATCTCAGTTTGCTTCAGTATGGGGAAGACTGCAGACTTGACAATTGGCCAGAAGACCATCATTGACACCCTCCAGAAGATGGGTAAGCCACAAAAGGTCATCGCTAAGGAGGCTGGCTGTTCACAGAGTGCAGTGTCCAAGCATATCAATAGAAAGTTTAGTGGAAGGGAAAAATGTGGCAGGAGAAGGTACACAAGCAAAAGAGATGACCGTAGGCTTCAGCGGATTGTCAAGCAAAGACGATTCCAAAATTTGGCGGAGATGCAGAGGGAGTGGACTGAGGCTGGAGTCAGTGCTTCAAAAACCACCACATAGAGACGTATCCAGGACATGGGCTACAACTGTCGGATTCCTCAAGTCAAGCCACTCCACTCATTCTCTGAAATAACTGAAGTAAACACACTATTCTAATTTCTTGAAATACTGTTTTGGGGGTTTTCTGGAGCTGTAAGCCAAAATGATGAAAAATGAAACAAATAAAGGCTAGAAATATTTCACTTTATGTGTAATGAATCTATAATCTATGGAAGTTTCACTTTTTGAATGGAATTATGGAAAAAAAACTTTTCCATGATATTCTAATTTTTTGGAAAGGATCTGTACATGCTCACAACTTCAACCCCGGATCATTCTGTTAATTTCGGACTGTATAAATGGAAAAACAGATTAATTTATACAAGCTCTGTAGCAGTCGTGCACTGCTACGAGACAGCAGTCAGTCTTAATGGAAACAACACTTCTATCTTTAGGCTCATATCTTGCATCCAGGTGTGCTCATGTATAATTTATCTCCTACAAAGTCTGCACGCACATGTAAGGACGAACAATATCACCCATGAAATATAAAGCGGCTGTATGAAAAACATACAGAACAAACAGCTGTCATTCGGACAGAATGTGACCTTAAACATGAAATAAGTTCAGGGAAATGCCCTTATTTTCCCCTCCACTGCCATTTTGCTGTTGCCATGGTGATTAAAGCTTTTTAGTTGCAAGCAGAAGGGGAAAAGAAGAAAATGATTTTGTAATTGAGAATTACAAGCTGTTGATACTCTTTGTGGTGAAGCAGAAAAACCTGAATTTATATTAAGCAGGTGTTGTACCTCCTGATTTCACTGAGGAAAGCTATCATAGGCAATTTGTCTAAAATAAAATTGTTCTTAAAAACGGCCAGTGCTTACCCAGCTGAATGTCCTGCAAATTAAATATTTATTAAAATTTTCTCTCTCACACATTCTCTCTCTCTCTCACACACACATCATGTGGGTTATGCAATGCATTGCACAATTTTTAAAAACTCTTTTAAAAACATGTGCATTTTCAGAATAAATTGTAACATAGTTCAAACACATTAATCCAGTGTCAGTGTTTCTTAACATTCCTTGTATTTTCATTTCATGACATTCAGTATATTTTTCGGTGAATGTACTATACTATGATCATTAAAGCTCTTCCAAATGCAGGGGTTTAAAAAAATCTAATAATGTAAAACTAATAATAATAACCTTCATTTATAATGTACTTTCATATATTTCCTCATGTTTCAGTGTCTCATTTCATATTAAGGTGTGAAATCGATAGCTCTTTAAACATCAAGAAGGAATACGGAAGTGATTCATATTTTCATCATACTTTGTTTTTAATCATACATTTACGTGTTCAGTCCAGCAGTCACAAAGCTCTGAGCTGTGAATTGCTGTGCCAAACATAATAGATTATTTTTCACCCTCGGAAATCATATTAGTTTCACTTTGTTGTTCCTGAATTTTATTTAAATTGGCCCTAAATTTTTACATTTGACATAACATACACATTGGGTGAAACCTACACAAGAACTATAAAAATACATTTAAATGTACCGATAGTGTCACAACACCTATTATCAGTGTTCTTTTTAATGCACACAGTAGTTTAGTTTATATAGCTGTTAATACTGTGCAGTAGTTTTCCAAAGCCGGTCATGAAACTTTTCCAAGGAACACAACTGCACCACATGCGAAATTATACCTATCCGTCATTTGATTATCACCAGTGTTATAATCCAGAGTATGGAAATAAAGTTTGCATGCACTTTCATGCATCACACACTCTGTGAATGTGACAGCAGGTGAATCCCCTTGTCTCAGGATAGGGTGAACAAAAACAACAAAACAACAGTATGTTATGGTGTAACTAAGCATGGAAAATTATGGCAATTGAGACACTCCAGTGTTTGCATTCTGAGGATGTAACCTTGAACATTGTTTTGAGTTCTTGCTTGGGTCTGTGAGTCAAAACAATGTCCAGTGCAATGTGTTGTAATCTCTTATTTAAAAAAAAACCTACAAGTGAAAGTAAAAATACAGCACCCCATCATTTCCTCAGAATTAGCACACAGTTCTCCTTTCTATCCACATCTACATACATTGTTTTCTTTTGGATGTGAAATGGCCAGTCATACACGTAGGGCTGTGTTATTGCTGCGCCATCCTTTGTCAATCCCACAGTCACCCTGCAGTAATGGCACAGTCCACCAGCTGAGCTGCACAGTCAATCTGTAGTCACTACGCGGTCCTTCAGCTGAGCTGCACAGTCAATCTATACATTCTGCAGTCACTGCACAGTCCACCAGCTGAGCTGCACAGTCAATCTGCAGTCACTGCACAGTCCACCAGCTGAGCAGCACAGTAACTCTGCACAGTCACTTCACAGTGCACCAGCTGAGCTGCACAATTGCCTTCAGTCAGGAGTCATTCAGTAGCTATAGGCTAAACAAAAGAGCATCCAAATTTGTCAGCAGTAGTTGTTTATATTAATGGAACATAACTGGCTAAATAACTGGCCTTCATCCTCCAAAATGCAGCAAAATATAAAGTTATGATAATCAAATTTATGATCGTAATTAAAATGATAGGAACGCACTTGATAAGGACTTTCTGCCCCTGCATCAACATAAAAAAAAAAAACTGCAGATAATTTAATCACAGAAACAAACCGCTGCAAAAGCATCACACACTTTTTAAGGTATGAATATTTAAAAAAATCTTTAGTTGAATTAAAGTTCACATGTTGGTTTTAATGTGCACACTGATTGACAGTTAACATCCCCAGTGTAAACTAGTACCAGTAGTACATTGAACAGAATTAAGGATAAAGTAATTATTTCACTATTAATACATTGTAGTCTACTTTTAATACCAGCAAAATTTAATGCAAACATAATTGGTGGTGGAATATTAGATTGAAATCATATTCTCCTATTTTTATGCCTGGATTGACTATGATGACCTTTGGCTTGATGCTTTGGAAAACAAGGCAGAACCGGTACAATCAGGCTTTACTCGTACTGTATACCTTTCAGCTCACCTTTGCCTGATGGCTTTGGACAGACCACTTGTCAGGCCTTACATGGTTATTTTTGTTTAATGATTTATGTAAATTTTGTTCATTTTTTTTGGAGGAAATGTGTCTTATAGAATGGTAAGTACCGTGATTTAGTTTGAACCTCACAGGACTACTGGTGGACATTGGTGTTACAGCAGGATAGTTTTTGTGAGCTTTAGCTTGAGGGTGTTTACATCCATATCGGGTGATCATGTAGGAATTACTGCCCTTTAATACATAGTCCAGCCCATTTTCGGTGCACAAAAGTAATTGAAGACCCTGGTGCTAAAAGTACTGAAGTCACAAAATGTCTATTTTGAGAAAATCTAATCCTAAAA
Organism: Synaphobranchus kaupii; assembly: GCA_029718625.1. NCBI lineage: Eukaryota > Metazoa > Chordata > Actinopteri > Anguilliformes > Synaphobranchidae > Synaphobranchus > Synaphobranchus kaupii. The sequence continues at coordinate 25,998,511 of CM056385.1, read as the reverse complement.
TATCATTGATCCACAAAATCAGCCATTAAAAGTTTGCTGTTTTTATGCATTGCTTAGGCACCTTTTCTGTTAACAATATTTATAAGGTGGACTTAGCTAAACAAATACAACATGTTTCTATGCTCAGCTTGAATTGTCTAAAAATGTGACTTCAGTACTTTTACCACCAGGGTCTTCCATTGGACAATTGGCTGTTCAGATATTTCTTGGCATTGTTTCTTTGTATCGTTAGTTCATGCACAAGACAGCTAACAAAAGGTTCGAGAGTTGATTCCAGGTGTGGAATTTGCATTTGGAGACTTGTTGCCATTGTCTCTCAACATGAGAACCAAATAAGTGTCAATGCCAGTAAGGGAGGCCATCATGAGGCTGAACAATCTAAATAAATCGATCATAGACATAGCCACAACATTGGGTGTGTTAAAATCAAGTGTTCGATACACGTTAAGAAGCAAATACGCACTGGCGAGCTCAGCAATAGAAAATAACCTGTTAGACCACGGAAGACCACTCTAGTGGATGATCAAGGAATACTTTCAATTGTGAAGAAAAACCCTTTTCAACTGTGGAACAAATTAAGAACACTCTCCAGGATATAGGCATAGATGTGTAAAAAACTACCATAAAGAGAAGACTACACCAGCACAACCTCAGAGAGTTCACAGCACAATGCAAACTTCAAGAAAGAGTGGCCAGGTTAGAGTTTGCTATAGAGTATGTTAAAAAAACTGTTGTGGAACAATTCTGGAACAAAGTCTTATGGACAGATGAGATGAGTATTAACCTGAACCAAAGTGATGGAAAGATCCATCCAAAGCATCTTGATCCATAGCACCTGAAGTGTAGAGAAACATCTTAGCTGCTCAGATCAACCAAATGCCTCATTGGACAACGCTTTACCTTGCAGCAGGACAATGACCCCAATCATATTGCTAAAGCAACCAAGGAGTTTTTCAGGGCCAAAAAGTGGAATGTTTTTGACTGGCCAAGTCAACCACCGACCTGAATCCAATTGAACACATGTTTCACTTGCTGAAGACAAGACCAAAGGCAAAATGGCCCAGAATGAAACAGGAACTGAAGATGGCTGCAGTACATGCCTGGGGGCTTGGACACTTTTTTTATTCTTAGAAGAGCCTGAGGGGGGAAAGCCATACCCTTCCTGCTGTCTCTATTCTTTTGCACTACGTCACCCCACCCTGACCCCTGACACATGTTCCATCCAAAAGAAGAAAAAAGAAAAGAAAAATACAGCCCCCTCAAGAGGACACTTAATGCCCACTTCCCTAAACCCCCCCCCCCCCCACCCCCACCCCCACCCCCACCCCCCACCATCTGAATTGCTCCACTCTTCTGAGGAAATACTAACAGCAGCCATCACCGCGGCTCATCATTTCTGCCTGCCAGGTCATTTTCTGAGCAGCCTGGCTGTGATAGTGCTTCCTATGTTTTGCAACACACGCCCAAATTTCACAGAATAACAGGCTGACAGTTAGAGCACATGTCCCAGCGTGAGAGGCCCCTTCTCTCCCCTGCTCCCCAGCCTGAACACACTGTACAGTACCAACACAACCTTCAACATGTACTAACGACAACTCACAGCAACACCACACCTACAAATCCTATCTTTTGGTTTCACTCGCAGAACATTGTACATTTCACAATGGTCAAATAACCTGCTGACACGAGTCGGGTTAATAAGAACAGCAGTAACTACCGAGGATGGTCTTTTATATTCTTGCCCGATGATCAAAACCGCCACATTAGCTATGCACTTGACACAGCATCCCCTCAATGTCTTGAGCTACGCAGTGGAGAAGAGACATTATGCAAGCCAAAGCACTATTTACCCAGACAATAAATAAAGCAATAGACATAGTTCAGCCATCACCTGCCTGCTTTGTTCTAAACAGAAACTGATTGTGATGTAGAACAGCAGAGCACTGCTGTGGAGCTGATAGCTCAGTGCTGTGCACCCATTATTTGGTGCAGGAACTACTACTATTACTATTACTACTACTGCTGCTGCTACTACTATTACTACATCCTGTGGAGAATGCATCACAATGACACATTATGCATTTTCACCAACCCCCCCCCCCCCTCAAAAATAATAATAATAATAATAAATAAAATATAAAAAATCTTCCATGTTTCAGTACTCACATATCTCTTTAGTTTCTTCTCAGGGGGAGATTTGATGAGCCAGCCTGTGCATACAACATCCTCTGTACTCATCTTGTTGGCCGAGTGCCGGAGCAGCTAGAATCCAGTGTGTCTGCTATACTGTTTCTAATGCGACTGCTGGGAAACTGACGAGCAGCAGTCAATTTCTGTGTTCCAGCACACGGCCGTGCCAAAGGAGGAAGTCAAGTCATTGATCACACTGACAGTGAAGAAAAGAGCGAGGGAGGGAGAGACAGAGAGAGAGAGAGAGAGAGAGAGAGAGAGAGAGAGAGAGAGAGAGAGAGTGAGAGATACCCCCTCCCAGTAGTTAAAACACAATGCACTTGTACAGCGAGCACATGACCGAGATGTTTTATAAACAGCAACGTGTGTGCAGATGAGCCATGGCCAAAAGCTGCTGTGAAAGGACTTTTGTGAACCATCTGCCACTTAAGTCTTTCCTAGCACTGTGCGGCTGCTCAGCACTCCACAATTCCCCACCACTGCCTGTCTTCCTAGTTCTTTTTTAAGCGGCAAATTGTTGCCAGAAAAACAACAGTTACGGCAAGCGAGAATTAAAATAATGAGTAATCTGTGTTCTAGAAAGGTAGTGACCTCAAACGAGTGTGGAGAAATTAATCACAAGATGTGTTGCACAAGACTTGCAGTGTTTTGTTCTTGCTTCAAAATACAGAGGTAAAAGTAAAGAAAAGTCATTGAATTTAAAACGAACATAAAGCATTTGTTTATAGGTCAATACATAAGTTGTTGATCTAACAAGAATTTCTCAGTATGGAGCTCAGTATTTGAATTGAGACAGACAATAATATTTAAAATATTTAAAATATGTAAAATAATTTTTACATGTTTGGATGTAATATAATATCTCTTTTCGTATGTTTATTTTTTAATTTATTTTTATATAAGCCTGTCATGTGTGCATGGCTCTCAATTTCTGAACTAAATATCCTTCAAGTCATAGACTGTTAGAAATAGCTGGTATAATTGTGATTCGGTATCAATACATTACAATTCTCAATCACTGTACATGTTTTGTACTGTGCATTCTACGTATTATTGGAAAATTGTCATTAAGCAGTTAAATTGTGGCACTCGTTCCACCAGTGTTAGATATACACTGGCATTGTTGCTGTGTACTTTAAAATCACGTTTTCTGTTTTCGTCATGTCACTGTTGTGAGGGAGACCTGTGCCGCGTTGTTACCTGCAAGGTGGACACTTGTTTTGGCTGTTGTGCACTCTGAGCTACGCTTGTCATCCAAGTCTTCCGTACATTTCCCCTGCATTAAAATCTGAAACATGGAATGTATTCTGCATACAGAATCACAAAAGTGCGACAAATATTTGTGTCTATCAATTTCTTTCCGTAACATGAATCATTAAATTCCAATGTGTTACAACATCACATGCTATCTTCACAGGCCTTTCAGTTACTAAATGTTTGAGGATTTTGCTTTAAATGGGTCACTCAAAAGGCATGCCTTGGGAGCTTAGCTAAACCACAGAAATGAGAATCAGGTTCTGACTGGCACAAGACTTCTCCAGGAGGATAGACAACATTTAAAGAGATATAAACAGTGTTTGTGCCTGCCTGCCTTTCATGTGTCTGTGTATACCATGTGCTCTGCTACAGACCATGACATCTCCTGTGGCGTCCCATCCTTCATATTGCAGTGCACACAATTACTTTTGAGTTAAGAGGCTCATGTAAGCATTCGAAACATGATGACGACTTCACAAAAAGCGTAATCCCCGGCATTGTGTGTTAATCAGGAATTTGACAGATTTGGTGTAACAGTGCACATGCTCCTGAAGGACAAAAATAAAACGTAACAATCCCAAAAATGAAAAAAGAACAACTGTTGCTTCTAATTATCCACTGAGCGCCTTGAGCCTGTCAAAACACAGCAGGTGCGGTGGCTGCCCTTACCTAAGTACCAGTGCAAATCAAGTCCAGAATGAGCAGGAGACATTTGGTTTATTTTGACCTCCTGATGTTTGTACCAGCTGATTTGTCAGTGTAATTGCTCCAGGACACATCATATTGGCTAAGCTCATCCTAGGTTTAATGTACTATACCAGACGCAATGGAGCCAGACCACCACTGGCTTGTCCTCTTCTCTCAATTATCGCAAAATGATTTGCAGGCTAGCATGCCTTACTATCTTTATGATTTAAGAAACTGCATTATTTCCCAGAGCCACTATGCATCAGCAAAGTCTGGTCACAAAAAAACGCAAAGTCTGGTCGCAAATATGTTGTGATATCACAATGTCGCTTTTCGCAAAGACATTGTTTTTATCAGCTTAGGAATATTGCAAATTTCACTCCTTCCCTATAGTGACCTTGAAAAAGGTCATTCATATACATATTTCCTCACGATTGGACTATTGTAACTCTCTCTATTCCTGCCTGTCAAATGTCTTTGTCTCGGTTCCAGTTGGTACAGAATGCTGCTGCCAGGCTCCACCTAGCACTAAAAGAGACGTTCACATCACCCCTATTTTAGCCTCTTTACACTGGTTGCCAGTAAGATATAGGATTTGTTTTAAGATTTTACTGATCACTTTTAAAGCACTGCATGGTTTAGCCCGTATTTATATTGCAGACCTTTTGTCTCCATATGAGTCAGTGTGTAGTCTGGGATCCTCGGGTAAGAACCTTCTGGCCACCATTCCAAAATTCATATTCAAGACAAAGGGTGACCGGGCCTTTTAGGTCCCCTTAACTCTGGAATGTGCTGCCCGAGGAGCTCAGGCTAGCTGAATCACTAACTTCTTTTAAGTCCCTTCTTAAAACACATTTTTTTAGAAAGCTTTTTTATTTAATGTTCTCTTTTCCATCAGATTTTATATTCAGATATTCTATTCTTCAGGGGTTGTATCCATTTAATATTTATTTCAACCTTTTTGTAATATTCCTTTTATACTTCTGTATACAGTACCAGTCAAAGGTTTGGACACACCTACTCATAGGTTTTTGAAAGTTTTTTTTTACTGTTTTCCACATTTTAGAATAGTAAAGTCATCAAAACAATGAGATACCATTGTTATCTCAAAATTAAATTATGCAAACAAATCAAAAAAAGTGTTATATTTTAGATTCTTCAAAGTAGCCACCCTTTGCCATTCTCTCAACCAACTTCTGTGGTAAACAGGTATTCCATAGGTAAACAGGTGATGCTATCATGACTCTGTATAAAAGGATATCTAAAGACTCTCGATACCTTATTTCCAGGTAGAATGTGCAAAGCTGTTATCAAGGCAAAGGGTGGCTACTTTGAAGAATCTAAAATATAAGACGTTTTTTATTTGTTTTACACTTTTTTTGGGGTCTTTGCATAATTCCATTTGTGTTATCTGATAGTGTTGATGTCTTTACTATTCTAAAATGTGGAAAACAGTAAAAATAACTAAAAAAAAACTTTCTATGAGTAGGTGTGTCCAAACTTTTGACTGGTACTGTACATTGTGACTATATAAATCTATATACATTATACTTCCATGTACATTGTGTGTTTGTTGTTGGCTTTGTTTTCTGTTTTAAATGGCTCCTTTAACCTACTTTTTGTGAAGCACTTTGTTTCAAAAATGTGCTATATTATTATTATTATTATTGGAGAAGACATTCCCTTAAAGAAACCCTTTCTAGAACATCTACTGTTCAAACCAAGGGGCCAAAACCGGGCTTTCTTTTTGAAGCTCACTTCCTGGTTGGGCTGGGAGCGGCCATAGTGCCGTTGCTCACTAGTGCCACTGCGGTTGGCTCCAGTATACTCTTTCACCATGTAAGTCAATGGCAGAAATGTTGTCGAAATACTAAGTCAATAATTTTTTTCCACAAGAAAATGTAGTCGCAATAGGTGATTTTCCTCCGTCTAATGCCTCTCCATGTGACAACTTTTTAAATTATTGTGTTGTTTGGACAGGGTATTACCATTTGTTCAGGACCAATCAGAGGGACAGGTTGAGTCCTGGGGTCACTGCCAAAGATTCTATAGAGTTCTGTAGTGTTCTCACTGCACTCACTCGGAAGGGCAGGACCAGAAGGGGGAGACAACAATCATTGGTCTAAAACGCGCCCTGGCGTCTTGGGACTTTTGTGGTACTCAAGTGACTATGGCACACTGGTTTCGGAAGTAAATTCCCCATTCATTTAGAGCGTAGACATTAACTAAAACTTACTTTTAAACCATTTCTAGTGAGTATGTCTTACCGTCAATTTCCTGGATTGTTCATATATAACGCCCATTCGCAAACTATGTCGTTTTTCTGGACCAGCTTCGAGTATATTTTACGTTTTTGTATTTTTTTGTGAATAGACCAGCGCTGGCACTGTTTAAAAACTCGACATCCCATAATTCCCTCCAGACGAGCAGCGTTGTCTCCAAACATTGTCATAGCCAACAGTAGCACACAGCTCTGTTTTTAAGTACTTTTTTTAGCTTAGCTAGCTAGCTTGAAGGACTAAAAGCTAGAATTGCTTTTTGTGGTTAACCGAAGCGCAGTTTCTGACCTGGTCGGGCGGGCTTCTCAACTTAGCAAGCTAACATTAGCTCATCTTCAGCGGCAGTACTCCCATCTGCCAAAAATGTCCAGACAGACGAGATGTTGATATCTTATTGGTCGAGAACCACCCGTGTGTTGCAGTAGTGGATATGTAGTCCGTTAAAGTGGACTACAAGTTGAACTACAATCATTAATCCATTACTTTAAAAAATAAAAATTGGAACATGCGATATACGGTCTATATCCTTATACCACACAGGCTAATCCAGGAACGTTTCGGCTCATTCTATAAATCAGATTTCAAGAAATGGTCGATAGTCTCCGAAGCCCGTTCCATATGTCATAAAGAATTTACTTCTGAAACCAGACTCCGCCCACATCTGACATACTCACTTGAGTACTCTATGCTATCTACGCAGTCTATGCTTGGGACAGGGAGACACGTTGTATTTTTGAGTGGAAGTCGATGGAGAACATCCCTTAGTAGCCTACCGTGAACAAGCTGTTGTTTTGTGGACGCAGTTCGTAACATAATAAATTGACTGCGTTGTCGCTCATCTTCAACATGTTTGTCATCACATATTCATTTTGGAGTGAGCTATGAGGTGTCTACTATGAAAAAAAATACTGTTTTGTGAGATGAGAGACAGCAGGGGATGTTGCAGCTACACTACAGGCCCAGCATCATGGAGCAAGCAGCCAAACTGTGGGTTAAGTACCTGAAATCAATTTCTCCATATTTGTACCTTATAAATTTAGATATTATTTAGCTATTCCACCCCGTCCCGTATGCAATCGCTTCCCCTGCCATGAACGTTACCATTGCTTAGCAATGCTGGGTTAGCTAGTTAGCAAGCTAACGATAGCTCACGGCAAGTCGTTTTAACATTTAGTTAGTATCTATATCCACAGTAAAACGAGTCCTATATCGACATAACCTGAAAGGCTGCTCAGCAAGGAAGAAGCCACTACTCCAAAACCGCCATAAAAAAGCCAGTCTACAGTTTGCAACTGCACATGGGGACAAAGTGTAAGGGGGAGGTGAATGGTTCGGAGGACCAGATTTGACAAAGGGGATTCTTAAAGTGTCCAACAGTGAACACCAATAGAGCAGAAAGATATCCGCGAATAGGGAAGAATACGGAGAACGAAAAACAGCTCCTACTCTCAAAACTGGAGAGCAATACCGAGGAGACTGCAAAAAAGGGAGAAATAATAGCTACCCGAAAATAATCGGGCGAACAGGCTCGTAGGCTCGAGAAATAAAAATAAAAGGAAAATACCTCTCACTCTCGATAAGAGAGAACACAAAGAAATAAAGAGAGGTAGAGCAAAACGGTAAAGAAAACTGTCTCCGACTAGGAAGGTAACTGGAGCGAGGGACAGAAAATGCAAAAGAGAGCGATAATCTTAAGTGTGTCTAAAGCACAAGAAGGCAAGTCCCTCTTAACTCCAAAGCAAGGCGATGGAGGAAAGAGGTCTCCTTAGAGTGCTTACCTATACTATACCAGCTTAGTGTCACAATGAGCGAACACAACCAAGCACCGGAAGAGGAAGGTGCAGCGTTAATATAGCCGACGAAATCACCTGAACAGGTGTGCCAACTGAAAGCTGATTAGCGGAGAAAACCCGGACCGGCCACCGTCCCGGAGTGAGAGAGAACTTTAAACGGAGAAGGGGTGGCAACCAGTAAAAACCGTGACACAAAGATCTTACTTTTTGGAGAAATGTCCTCTGGTCTGATGAAACAAAAATTGAACTGTTTGGCCATAATGACCATCGTTATGTTTGGAGGAAAAAGGGTGAGGCTTGCAAGCCGAAGAACACTATCCCAACCGTGAAGCACGAGGGTGGCAGCATCATGTTGTGGGGGTGCTTTGCTGCAGAAGGGACTGGTGCACTTCATAAAATAGATGGCATCATGAGGAAGGAAAATTATGTGGACATATTGAAGCAACATCTCAAGACATCAGCCAGGAAGTTAAAGCTTGGTCGTAAATGGACAATGACCCAAAGCATACTTCCAAAGTTGTGGCAAAATGGTTTAAGGACAACAAAGTCAAGGTATTGCAGTGGCCATCACAAAGTCCTGACCTCAATCCAATCGAATATTTGTGGACAGAACTGAAAGCGTGTGCGAGCAAGGAGGCCTACAAACCTGACTCAGTTAGACCAGTTCTGTCAGGAGGAATGGGCCAAAATTCCAGCAACTTATTTTGAGAAGCTTGTGGAAGGCTACCAAAATGTTTGACCCAAGTTAAACAATTTAAGGGCAATGCTACCAAATACTAACAGAGTGTATGTAAACTTTTGACCCACTGGGAATGTGATGAAATAAATAAAGGCTGAAATAAATCATTCTCTCTACTATTCTTCTGACATTTCACATTCTTAAAATAAGTTTGTGATCCTAACTGACCTAAGGCAGGGAATGTTTACTAGGATTAAATGTCAGGAATTGTGAAAAACTGAGTTTAAATGGATTTGGCTAAGGTGTATGTAAACTTTCGACTTCAACTGTACATATGGTCCATAAGTATTTGAAGAGTGGCACAGTTTTTGTTGTTTTGGCTCTGTACTCCAGCACATTGGATTTTAAATGGAACAGTGACAGTTAAAGTGAAGACTTTCAGCTTTAATTTGAGGGTTTTTACATCCATATCGGGTGAACTGTGTAGCAATTGTCGCCATTTTTATACATGCCCCCCCCCCCCCCCTCCCCATTTTAGGGGAGCAAAAGTAATTGGACAAATTAACATAAACTTTAATAAAGGTATCATATTTCATATTTGGTTGCATATCCTTAGCATGTCATGACTTCCTGATGTCTGTGACCCAACAACATCAAAAGACTCTTGATATCTTATTTTCAGGTACTCTTAGAAGTGATACTATAATCTCTCTGCATTTGAATGGATCCCTATGGGAATTGGGGGGTGGGACTAGATTAAGCTGTAAATTAGACGGGAATAGTATGGAACACATGGTTGGCTAAATTTCTGTAAGTCATAAAGGGTCTGAGGTATCAAACTAGCCTCAAACCATCACTCTGCTGCCAGATATGCAGTAGATATGGATGGATCACTTCATGGGTTGTTTCTCCTGACAAATTTTCCTATTGAACTCTATGGAAAAATAAGTCAGGAGAAGAAACACTTCAAGTTATCCATCCATATCTACTGTATTTCTGACAGCAGGGTAGTGGTTTAAGGCTTGTTTGATACATCAGACCCTTGATGACTTAGAGCCATTTAGCCAACCATGTGTTCCATACTGTTTGAGTGTAATTTACAGCTAAATCTATTCACACCCCCCAATTCCCATAGAGATCCATTCAAATGCAGAGACGTTATAATATGGCTTGTAAGAGTACCTGAAAATAAGATATCAGGAGTCTTTTGATGGTGTTGGGTCACAGGCATCAGGAAGTCATGACATGCGAAAGATATGCAACCAAATATTAACTTTAATAACTTTATTAAAATTTATGTTAATTTGTCTAATTACTTTTGGTCCTCTAAAATGGGGGGACTATGTATAGAAATTGCTACACCGTTCACCCGATATGGACATGGACGTAAAACCCTCAAATTTAAGATGAAAGTCTGCACTTTAACCTCATAGTCACTGTTCCATTTCAAATGCAATGTGCTGGAGTACAGAGCCAAAACAACAAAAATGGTGTCACTGTCCAAATAGGACAGTGACACCATTCCAGGATGACAATGCCCCCATCCACAGGGCACGAGGGGTCACTGAATGGTTTGATGAGTATGAAAATGGTGTGAATTATATGCTATGGCCTTCGCAGTCACCAGATCTCAACCTAATTGAACACCTATGGGAGATTTTGGACTGACATGTTAGACAGTGCTCTCCACCACCATGGAGAGTCTTCTGGAAGAGACCACTCCCATCAGGATAGAAATGCTTCATCATAAGATAAAGCTGATCACTCAGAATAACTTTGTATTTATTTGCAGTGACCCATCCCACCAATGTAGTGTTTTTTCCTTTAATTTGTCACCCGTCTGTATATTGGGATGGCAGGTATGCCATCCGCCAAGTTACAGCTTACCTATACCTATACAGCACCGAGAGTTTGGCACTTTTCAGGGTTTCCTACAGAAGTAACCACAATGACCATAGACTCTCAACCCTTAAAAACATTTACTTCTGTATGTTCTGACCTAATGTAACCACACAGCATTCAGATACAACTTCACACATCCACACATAAAGCCCCAAACTTGGGTTATTTTGCCGTTTTTTCTCCTTCCTCTTCCGCTTCTTCTTCTTCTTATTCTTCTTCCCATTTTCCTGGCAAACTGCCTGCCTCCGTCGCGATATCCAATGGGGATAATTATTATTTGAGGGTATGGTCCGTATACCTGCTCATCAAGCTTATCGTCCAATAAAAACGCTTCATACTAATGTTTTTTAATGTTAATATAGCTAATGGCTTCATGCTTTACAAGAAGTTACTGTGGCTTAGTGGTTAAGACTGCAGCCTCTCACATAGTGGATAGTGGGTTTGGGCCCAGCAGGGCACATGTATTTTCCACAAAAACAATGTGCAACTGTTAAGTACTTTTCATTTCTTAGACTGGTTATGAGGAAAATTAAGAATTTACGATAATAGCCTACATTAAAAATTGAGGATAGCCTCTTCTAAACTGCAAACCTTTAAGCAATCGGATTTATAAACCACCAATGCCCCAAACATATCTGATTCATGTTTAGTCACTTATAAATAAATAGATAGCCTCCGAATGTGGCTCTAGTCTACGCTACTCTGCTGATAATGTAGCTTACTGCAAACACTTTTAATTATAATAATAATAATAATAATAATAATAATAAAAAGAAGAATAATCTCTGGTATGTACTTTCTTAGTAGTATCTACTGTTTTCTTTCTGGCTAAGATTCCTGGGAAATATGCGTTGTCCAATTAAGCTTGTTCGCCAACGTTACTTCCTGCTTCTCGTCAGGAAGCAGAAACAAGCTAGGCTACTACGAAGCGAATCAACATGGATTATAGCCTACATTCATTGCACTACAGAAAACGAAATTAAACCTAGCTGTCCGGTACCAAAAGATTTCCCGCAGGTAACGTTCTACACTACCGGAAAACAAAACTCTGCTGTGCAGAAACTCACTAGCTCGCTCGCTAGCTCGTAGCCCACACATGGAATGTTGGAGTTACGCATCCGGCAATCCAGTGTTGAATAGCCTAACGTTAAATGTATTTCATAGAATACTAATAGCCCTATTTTAAAACTGTATTTCCATATTTTACTGATGCAAACTATTTAGGCTGTACTAGCTATTTAGGCTGTATGTCTTTCAGCTAGAATGTGTTTGCGTTTAGCCCATTGCGTATGTCTCCATGTAGACTTGGTTCATTAATTTACATGCTTCTTCATGATCCATAGCTCAGGTGGTGCTGTTCATTGTATTTCATTACACATTAAATACTGCTCATCTACAAACTCTTTTAATGTAATTGCGTGCTGTCTGTAATAGGATAACTGTTCTCATTCTTGTCAATAGAGGGCGTTATGGTTAAGCGAATGTCTGCATACATTTATTTGGAATGCATGTCTCTCTCCGTGTTTATCTTCATGCATTATTCATCATTAATTAGCTATACAAAATAAGTGATATCAGATCAAAAACGTCTACGACGTAAAAAAAGCCAAGTTACTCACGCATAGCCTACATAGCGCTGTCCATAAGTTCTTAATTCCAACTTGCAAAAACTAGGCCTGCCTTTAAAAGTCTTGATATCAAAATGTGGCCAAGTTACAACTAACAATATTACCTATCGTAGCTCACACTAAATAAACTAGCTCTATTCCAAAGCAATGCTATCCAAACTTTCCTAAATTATTTAATGCAACTTGGCCCTGTGTTTCTTCATCTTACCATCTCAAGAGAATGTGGTCAATGAAACTGTATGTGCCACATCAAACTGCAACATGAAAATAATTTATAGTGGAAATACTCTGATTCAGATGTGTTACACTTAGAAATTAAACAGAAAAATTACTACACTATAGGGCATGTTTGAACAATTGTCTGCATCCACTGCTTTGGGTCTATGAAAAGCACACAATGAATAAAATGTATTATTATTATTATTATTATTATTATGTATTTATTGATTTGTTTATTTGGATTTCAATCAAAACCTGTGTGGTCCTACAGAGCATAGATATCCTTGTGTTCACAAAATTCTGTTTGCAAATATCATGATAATTTTTATCTGCACTTATTTATTCATCACCCCTTTCTCTATTGTACATGATGTTTCTTCATATAAATGTCTGTTTGTGAATTGTAAAGAATGCTGTAGCAGCAGTTTAAAACCTGTACATTTTCTAAAGTAAACTTGCCAACAAAGTACAACCATATCCTTTCTGGCGTGTAATTATTCATCAGCTGTTAAAAACATTCATTGAAATCATATGTTGTTCCATGAGGCACAATCTCTTCACATGCAAAGATGAAGAAACACAGGGCCAAGTTGCATTAAATAATTTAGGAAAGTTTGGATAGCATTGCTTTGGAATAGAGCTAGTTTATTTAGTGTGAGCTACGATAGGTAATATTGTTAGTTGTAACTTGGCCACATTTTGATATCAAGACTTTTAAAGGCAGGCCTAGTTTTTGCAAGTTGGAATTAAGAACTTATGGACAGCGCTATGTAGGCTATGCGTGAGTAACTTGGCTTTTTTTACGTCGTAGACGTTTTTGATCTGATGTATATATACTCCACCTAAGCTTTGTAGCCCAATTCCTAAACCACTACATCACACTCCCCATGTGCTGGTGGAAAAAAGCTGATGAGGTGCTTGCTTTTAGGCTACTTAATTTGGTGCTGAAAACAAGTAACAAGCCATTTATTTTAATGGCTTAATTAAATTATCAGGTGGTGCATATATTGATCTATATACGTAAATTGTTTATTATTTCAATAGCTTTATATAATTGTGCACTTTATGTCACCACAGAAATATAACTAATGTAAACCTTGGTATTTTTCAGAATTATCCCCTTTGGATTTAATTTCTTCTAAAAGCTTTATTGTTCATTTCCACATTCATTTCCATCAGCATTTCCACCCACCTATGCACACACGCACGCACGCACGTGCACACACACACAGACACGCACGCACGCGCATGCACACACACACACACACACACACACACACACACACACACACACACACACACACACACACACACACACACACACACACACACACACACACACACACACACACACACACACACACACACACACACACACACACACACAGACAAGCCCAGAATTTGGTGTACCACTAAAACATTCCAATATTGCTTGCAGGTTGTGTATGGAACAGAGAAGAGAGAGGGTTTTTCATCCATATTGGGTGAACCGTGTAGTAATTGTAACCATTTTTATGCATAGCCCCCCCCCCCCCCCCCCCCCCCCCCCCCCCATTTTAGGGCACCAAAAGTAATTGGACAAATTAACATAAACTTCATCATATTTAATATTTGGTTGCATATCCTTTGCATGCCATGACTTTCTGATGTCTGTGTCCCACTGTTCCATTTTAAATCCAATGTGCTGGAGCACAGAGCCAAAACAATAAAAAATGTGTCACTGTCCTAACACTTTTGGAGTGCACTGCATAGAATGCATTTATGCATTTAACACTGAAGAATAAAATGATCGTATTCTGACATCTAGTGGCCATTTCTGTATTTGCTGCCTGGTTTCCACACAGACAGGTCCCTCTTTGCTCAGGCTTCGCAGAGAGCATACAGGTGTGCTCTGTGAATCGTACTAATTTTATTTGCATTTTTTACACAATTGTGGCAAGGAGGCCTCCAAAATTGTTACTGGAGAAGTAGCCTACCATCCTCTTCTATTAGCACGTCAATGGTTAGCAGCAATTGGGCATATAACGTAAACCCTGGAGGTGTGAAGGCACGCAGACAGTGCATTGCTCTTAGAATTAAAGACAATGTTGGATAACTGCAATTTTTGTCTTTCTTTTTAAAAAATATTCTGGCTCAATCTTTTCAAGAAATCTCGCGGTATTACATTGCCATAACGTCGCGAGATTTCGACTCTAATGTTGAAGGGGGTGTATGCTAGCGATGTACAGTGTGGTAGTGACGTAGATATCTGTTTTAATCATTTTTAACTTAGTGTAATCAAAGTGATCCATGATAAAACAGTACATATTGACATAATGTCCGATGAAGAGGTCCCGTCCACCTCCCGGGAGCCTGAACACGAATCGGAAGAGGTGAGGGATGAGTTTGCGCACTACGTTTTATAGACAGCCTCCCTGAAAAACTATTAGACGGTGTAGAAGTTTGCTCCTTTTTGTTCATTTGGGGAAATATGGCGGGAAGGAGGCTTGACACATCTGTATACAGATGTTACCCTACGTTTTAAAAGCCTAAGTAGATTGACCGCTTGTATCTATTGAATCATTTGACAATTATTCCAAATGTAATTATTCACTCATGCTTAAACTGACTAGCTGTGAGACATTTAAGGAAAAAAGTCGTTTGCTAACGTTAGTGGTTATGGTTAGCTTACAAGCTAACGCAGCCTCAATAACACGATTCAGGTTGCTGCAGACATTAGCTAGCCAACATGTGTCCGCTATACCCCGCTAGCTAGGTGTTAGGTTGCTAACGGGGTGCTAGAAAAGCGTTTCAAGTTTAGCTTGCTAGCTAATTTATGTATGATAAATCTAACACGTGTTACAGATATAGCAAGTCAGCAATTATGAACGAGCTGTCATTGAGTTAGCTAACGTTAGCAGTATAGTCTCTCTGGCTAGCTAACGTTAGCTAGCTGAACGTAGCTATGCACCAAGCACACATTGGTTCTGTACGTTAACGCTGTCTGTTTTGCTGTTTTCCATGATATAACGTATAACTGTAACGTTATATCTTCTGCAATTAAAAAATGTCAGTATTTAGAAAGCCATCGAGCTAGCTAAGTTAGCTATACTTATTACCTCCAGAATGGTTAGAAACCTGTCGTTTACCTAACGTTATTGGTTTATTAATAGAAACGTTATTAGATAACCTACACATAGCTAGTTATTAGATAACGTAACTAGTTACAAAAACAGCTAACGTAACGTTAACGTTATTTTCAGTGAATCAATCAAAGCATATGGATACCAGTTCACCCCAGGATACTCCTCTGTTTGCGCTAGCAGCTACCATTACTATTAACGTTAGCGACATGTTTGCAAATTAACTTAACGTTACCTGAACACTGATGCACAATACTTGAACACGCGTGTGAAATAGCACTCAAACAGAAACGTATCGTTAACGTTTTTTATTTATTTATCCATGCAGCACCTTGAATTTATGAAAACCGACTCTAACAGAAGAATCCATCCTTAACGTTTCAACAAATTGATTTAACGTTAAGCTATCTAGTGCTGAGCTGCATGGAAACTCTTGACCACATTGTCCATTTTTGTCACAATAAGTTTACTCGCGCTGATATGGATCAGTAGTTTCAGTGGTGGACACTTGTTTGCATGCAGAAGGAGGATCTTCCGTTCGTGCTCAAGCCGCCCCCCAAGGCAGCAACCAAGGTGGAAGGAGAAGTCGAGTATGAGGAAAAAAGGGTGAGTTATTTTTTCCATGTCTGAAATTTAAATATTGTTTTTAAGTTTTGATTTCTAGCTGTACTAGACTATAAGATATTGTAATTTTCAGGTGAGAGAGTAATTCTTAAGTAGGTTGATGGTATACTGTTCGTTCTGAAATGTATATCATTGGGAATTAATATATTTTTATGCAGTGAGTTGGTCAGTTGCTGTGCTGAGCGTAGCGTGGTTTCCCCCTAGTGGTATCTTCGAAAAACTATAATTTTTTGACATTATATATAATTTCTTTCTCCAACAGTGTTGCTTATCGTGGCTGCAGAGCAAAGTTACCTCTTCAGCCCTAAAGTCTTATTGCACATAAAGCCAGTATTAAGGACTGTCGAGTTTTCTTAAAATCAATCCTGAAATAAACCCTCAACGAAGGGGATATCAATGGGCAAGCCTGGGTCAAATAAGTAGCCTATTTGATGCTTTTAAATAACTTCTAAATATTATTGAAAACTGGTATTTTTAATGCTATTTTAAAATACACAGTATTTGGAATTTATATTCAGAAATATTGGAATACATTTGCAAATACTTTTTTTCATGAGAATATTTGAAAGCTAGTAGGCTACTTTCAATGGAAGATTTGGCTTCACTTTAATCTAATGTAGTAGAAAATATGCACTATTAGATTTGTTATATTCAGTTATCAGTTTATATGGGTTTATGTTTAGGGCAAAGTATTTGGGGAAAAATACTTGAAGATTGAATTTTAGGGAAGTTTTTGAACATACTTTGAAAACATTTGGACAGAGCATTCGTTTTTTTTCCAAGTAATATTTGAAAACTTTAAAATAGAAGTAATAGAGAAGAGTGCATTCTCAGTAACAAGTACTTAAATGCTCATGTAATTGACCCAGGTCTGGTTAGGGGACAAAGAAAAGGCATTGCAGACATTCCACAGACAGACAAGGGCATTCATGCCTGGCCAGTGCCCCAAGTAGATGCAGGGGTTATGTGACAACTGCTTGTATCATTTTAATCACCATAAGGAACCCTTACCAATGCAGTTGTCTTCGTGCAGTAGAGGCCATTGCCATGACAACAACGGAAGCGTTTTCCCACGGTATGTTGGTGGCAATTGGCCTATTTCACAAGATGGCGATCTAGACCGGAGGTGGGAAAACTGTCTTCCTTCGATACCGTTGCTGGGGATGCCTGTATCTCAACACATTGGAAACCATGGGTCAAGATGAGCTTTGTGTTTTCCCAGTCCCTCACATCACTCTGAAGAGTCACGTCAGAAACTGTCTGCATTGTTGACCAGTTTCAGGGTGATGTGAGGCCGTCGAAGCTCAACAAAGGGCGACAAGTTCTTTTTTGAGCAATTTCATTTTAATTATGAAGATAGGTAGGCAGGCAGTGGAAAGGCTAGCACATGTTCAGATTTGAATGCAGGGCCATATTTTATCTAAGGTAAACAGCAAGCAAACCAGAGGTCAGGTCAGATCCCCTTTAAAGAAGTCATGCATCCTAGAGCATATGCACCCGAAAGCAGTAGATCTTCTCTGTGTGTCTAAACCCTCAGAAAACGGATCGGGCGAACAGGTTTGAGTTTCTGCTGAAGCAAACGGAGCTGTTTGCCCACTTCATCCAGCCAGCGTCCCACAAGACCCCCACGTCTCCGCTGAAGGTCAAGCTGGGGCGACCCCGCGTGAAGCAGAACGAGAAACAGAACCTTCTCTCCGTCGGAGAGTGAGTCTGCTTCAGGAACCGACACTTTATTTCTCCTAATGCTTTTTACCCCTACTGTCCCAATTTGGAAATGCCACATTGAAATGATCATCGGTGCTCGTTGATGCAACCTCCGTTATAGGTTTGGGAGAGCACAGAGTCAGCTGCGTCGGGCAGACTTAAGTTAGGAGGTAGATTCATGCGCAACTTAAAGGGTAACACAGCACTAAAACAACTTATTTTAGATGAGAACTGATACATTTGGTTTTTTCTAAGTATTGCTGATTGATCCTGGTACAAATCTTGACAAATTACTGCAGTCAGCGCAAAAAAAGCGTAAACTTTAAGAATCTGGCTCAAAAGTGCCTCTAGTGGTAAACCGTTAGGTACTGCACATTCAATCTGTGATTGGCCAGAAATTTCATCCAGCTGACGTATTCCTCCCGGTGACGAAATAGAAACCTGTACAGCTACGCCCTGAGGTTTTGGAGCGAGGGCGGGCTACGCCTCAGCCATTAAAGTGAATCTCAGCGCAGCGGTTGATCTGCATGGAGAGGAGAATCAGGAGGTAGAGAGAGCGAGCGAGCTATATAGCTAGCTTACAGTTTAGCTTTTTTGAATATTATAGTTATAGTATCCTATTTATTTTTGGTATATATATTTTTATGGTTAGCTTGATAGTCCCTTGTTTTCTGATTAGTTCATTTTTCAGTCTAGCTTAGCAAGTAGCTAGCTAGTTTTTTTTATTTTTTTAAAGAACTATATAGGCTACTTTATTAAAAATATATATATAGTATTAAGCATTTGAAAACTGCATATCTGACAGGGATGTGAGCTACTCTCTGCGTTGCATGCACAGTGTGGATATTTCCTGTATTTTTATGTTAAAACAAAACTAAATTTTACATTCTGACGAGGTAAGTAAAGTATCAATTGTTTTCTTTGTTCACACTGTGCCCTTGCTGGCCTGTTTATGTCGAATAGTTTTTGTAAATTATTACTCACACTGCACAACACCGTTCAGTGTGAGCTGCAGTGCTCACTGTGGACGAGAGCAGTTATTTACAATTTGTTGGTTAATGAAGTCACTTTTAAAAAATATTGTTAAATTTATGTTTTAGGGTATATTATTGCTATATGTGGTATTTCCTGCAGAAAGGGTGGATTTGGGTCAAATACTTGTGCCAGGAGTTGTAGTAGCCTATGCATGCTACATGTTTACCTTTGTAACGTACGTCCCTACAACAGACATTCTCTCTTGGAGAGTTCAGTGCAGTGACTACATGTACACCCATTGAAATGGAAACCAATATGGTTGATATCTTGCAGGTAGTGTGATTGCCCACAGCCTGTGTGAAATGAATAGCCTACATGGCATGGGTAACTATTTGGACAGCGTGTGATTTTCTGTTTGCTGGTCGCATCATTATAAGCTCAAACGGGGGCTCGGCAGCAGCTTGAGCTAGCGTGTTTTGTGTGCATGAGTGAGAGAGGTAGCGAGAGAGAGAGAGAGAGAGAGAGAGAGAGAGTGGAACAAAGCATCCGCTGTGATGCTGCAACAGTCTTGCTCCGAAACACTCATTGTTCTTGATGGATTCGCAGCATTCGCTAGCTACCAATTAGTTAGCACAACTTGTTTCGCGGCGGACTGATAAAACCCAATGCACCGCGTCGTACCGGAAATACGCACACACTCCTGTGATTGACTGTGCTGCTAGCCAATGAGTTGGTGACTGTCAGTTTCCCACAGTTCGACCAGCTTATGCAAGCATATGCATCAGACGCTGCGTACGAAGTGGGTCAAAGCAGCTGAGGCTGAGACTACCCTTTAACAAGCGGACTTGCAGGCACCCTATCGACCATGAGGGGAGCGCTAGAGAGTGATTTGATGCTGACATCCCGGTTTACTGAAACCCTCCCATCCCTGGGTGATGCTATAATCCACCGTGTGTGGCCTTGTGCGGCTGTCAGCCACAGTCCAGATTTAAAACCATACCGTGGGGCGCAGCAGTGGTCATTTTTGACCATCAGTCAGTCAGTAAGGGACAACTGAAAAATAATCTGTCCCATGATGCAGCACAGTGACAGGTGGCTCAGTGTTACAAAATGTGCTTATACAGTCAAGCCGGAAAGTCTGCACACCCCTTTCACCTTCTCCACGTTTTATTACGTTACAGACTTATACTACAATAGATTGAGTAAATTTTTTGCCTCAAACATCTACACACAATAGCCAATAATGACAAAGTGAAAACCGGTTTTTAGAAAATATGCAATTTTATTTTACTGACAAAAATAGGTTATTTAGGAGTTACATATCTGTACACACCCTTAGCCTAATACTTGGTTGCTGCACCTTTGGCAGCGATTACAGCTTCAAGGCGTCTTGGGAAAGAAGCTACGAGCTTGGCACACTTGTTTCTGGACATTTTTGCCCATTCCTCTTGGCATATCCTTGCAAGCTCCGTCAGGTTGGATGGGGAGCGTCGGTACACAGCCATTTTCAGCTCTTTCCACAGATGTTCAATTGGATTCAGGTCTGGGCTCTGGCTGGGCCACTCAAGGACATGCACAGACTTTCTCCGAAGCCACTCCTTTGTTCTCTTGGCTGTGTGCTTCGGGTCGTTGTCATGTTGGAAGGTAAACCTTCGCCCCAGTCTGAGGTCCAGAGCGCTCTGGAGCAGGTTTTCTTCAAGGATCTCGGTGCACTTAGCTGCATTCATCTTTCCCTCTATCAGGACTAGTCGCCCCGTTCCCGCTGCTGAAAAACATCCCCACATCATGGTGCTGCCACCGCCATGCTTCACTGTAGGGATGGTATTAGCCAGGTGATGAGCGGTGCCTGGTTTCCTCCAGACGTGACGCTTGGTATTCAGGCCAAAAAGTTCAATTTTGGTTTCATCAGACCAGAGAATCTTGATTCTCATGGTTTGAGAGTCCTCTAGGTGCCTTTTGGCAAACTCCAAGCGGGCTGTGATGTGCCTTTTACTAAGGAGGGGCTTCCGTCTGGCCACTCTACCATAAAGGCCTGATTGGTGGAGTGCTGCCTGGATGGTTGATGTTTCTGAAAGGTTCTTCCATCTCCACAAGGATACGCTGGAGCTCTGTCAGAGTGACCCTCGGGTTCCTGCTCAACTCCCTGGCCAAGGCCCGTCTTCCCCGATTGCTCAGTTTGGCCGGGCGGCCAGGTCTAGGAAGATTCTTGGTGGTTCCAAACTTCTTTTTTCATTTTCATTTACGAATGATGGTGGCCACTGTGCTCTTTGGGACCTGTAAAGCTGCAGAGATTTTTCCGTACCCTTCTCCAGATCTGTGCCTTGACACAATCCTGTTTCTGAGGTCTGCAGATAATTCCTTTGACCCCATGGCTTGGAGTTTGCTCTGACATCCACTGTGAACTGTGGGACCTTGTATAGGCAGGTGTTGGCAATCCCCAATCATGTCCAATCAATTGAATTTATCACAGGTGGACTCCAATTAAGTTGTAGAAACATCTCAAGCAGTATCAGTGGAAACAAAATGCACCTCAGCTCACTTTTGGGTGTCATATCACTTGTGTACATATGATATTTTACATTTTTATTTTTAATAAATTAGCACAAATGTCTAAAAACCTGTTTTCACTTTGTCATTATGGGCTATTTTGTGTAGAATGTTGAGACAAAAAATTAACTCAATCTATTGTAGAATATGTCTGTAACATAATAAAACGTGGAGAAGGTGAAAGGGGTGTGCAGACTTTCCGGCTTGACTGTATATAGTAGTGGCAATTCAGTGCAACCAATTTGCAGGAGTCCCAAAAGATTTAATTCTTACAAGCGATATTTTATAGTTAGGGCCACCAGTTTGTCTCCACCTTGTGACCTGCAGGGATTTAAACTTGTATTTCCTCCAGGGGTAACGACTGAACTCCAACGACACAGTCAAGTGACTAATCTTACAACTGCGTTTCTAAGTGAGACATTTATAAAAACAATTAGTTGATCTAATATGGGGAGAGACGGGAAGGAAAGTGAACATGGATGGAAGTTTAAATGCTACAAAAAGCATGGCTGTGTCCGAATCAGCACCCTTCCATACTATTAGGTAGGCTTGTTGAGTAGAAAAAGTTGTTAAGTAGGCAAAGTTTTCTCTAAGTATAGTATACTTTAAACCCCCGTATGATACACTTACTTCCGGGGTTTCGCTGAGTACATTCGGGAGCACACTTTTCCAGAAGTACAAGAACATTTTTGGTTGCATAAATATGACGTGAAGCTTCGTTTTAAAAAATGAGACGCAGCTTCACTGATGTTTTTCCTTCAAATACAACTAAAACATGTGACATGGCTAAGGTTGGGACACCTTACGACACTTCCACAGTATAGTTGGAAAATAGTATTGAGGATATTTTTTTTGCGTACTGCACGTCACGGTTAAACAGTGCACATTAAACAGCACACTTCTGCCAGTGCACTGTACGCAAGAAACAGGGCGCAGTAGATAGGGCTCTGATTCAGACACAGCCCATGGCTGCGTCCCAATATTCTTCACTCCCCACCTGCTTTCCTCCACTCCCCCACTACCACTCCTCTCCTACCTGCAAAACTGCCTAACCTTTTGAATAGTTGCATGTACGGTTTGCGTCGAGACATTAATTAATTTGTAACTATTTGTAAGTAATATGTAGCCAAATCAGCAACATTAGATTAAAACACAAAGATCCGTTTCTGGGGGAAGGAGGTGAGGAGGTGGTTGTGGAGGAAAGGGGCATGTGTTTGAGTATTGGGAGTGGACGCACCCACAAATGTCTTTGAGCCAGTAGTCTTCCCTCCTGGTCCTGGGCTGTGTCCGAATCAGAGCCCTATCTACTGCGCCCTGTCTCCTGCGTACAGTGCACTGGCAGAAGTGTGCTGTTTAATGTGCACTGTTTAGCAGTCCGTGAATAATATCTGCCATACTATATTTTCCAACCGTACTGTGGAAGTGTCGTAAGCAGGTCATAAGACGTCCCACCAGTGTTGCCATGTCCTCGGTTTTGCAGCTAAATTGGGATACTTTCAAAGTGCAGTACAGGTAAAAATGAAAAGTCGCAAAGCACAAACTTATTTTAAAAAGTAAAAATATGATGATTTCTATTTAAAATATGTTGGTTTTGGTAAAAAATATATTTTGGGCTAGTTTTGAGTCGTCATTTGGCTTACAAGATCTGGCAACCCTGTGTCCCACCTTTGCCCTGCCATGTCACGTGTTGTTTTTGTTGTATTTGAAGGAAAACAGCAAAGCTGCACCTAATTTTTTTAAAACGAAGCTTCACGTCATATTTATGCGTCCAAAATGTTCGTATACTTCTTGAAAAGTGTGCTCCTGAATGTACTCAGCGAATCCCTGGAAGTAAGTGTGTCATCGGGTGTTTTAAGTATACTGCAATTTGAAAAATTTTCACCTACTCAACGATTTTCTTGTCCAATCTACTCACCAAGCCTACTCAATAGTGTGGAAGATTGTTGATTCGGACACAGCCCTGCAGGGTCTGCTGGCTTTCGTAGTTACTCTGCACTTCAGTAGCACAGCAATTGATCAGTTAAAGCAGTTGACCACACGGTTAACTCAGGTCACCTGGTTTCTAGGTTCTGAATCGGTCATGGAAAAAATGAAAACCAGCAGATTCTGTAGCTCTCCAGGATTTAGTATCATTGCAGTAAAAAGAAATATACAGTACATCCATGTAGAGCAGGGGTGTCCATCTTATACGAAAAGGGCTAGTGTGGGTAAAGGTTTTTATTTTATCCCAGCGCTAAGACACCTGATTCTACTTTAGGTCTTGATTGAAGAATTATTAGATAAATAATTAGATAAATAGTTGAATCATTAATTTTTTTATTTATTTAACTTTTTTGTGAAAGTTACATGTTATATAACCACTTTCATTTTAAATGTGGGCATTTCCCACTGCTTCCAACAAAACCTAACATGCCCCTGTACAACATTTAAAAATGCTGCAGCATGTCCATGGTAATAAGTAATCAAATTGAATTTAACACGCGAGTGATGCTTGTAAACATCGCTGTCAATCATCGTCTGTGCTAAATTACTGCCAATTACTTTATCAATTTAGATTGTAGGTGCAAATTAGGTTGTGCAAATGGAATAATTGTTTGAGAAGTGGCTTGACGAAGAGGTTATTGTGACCTCTAGCTAGCGGAGGACAGAAGTACCATCCGAGAAAACAAGGGAGACTAACTGGCTCTCCGGGCCCAGGTTGGGGACAGCGTGGGTGACTGCTCTGTTGAGTGGAAGCTGCCTGAACTTTCAGTAAATCCTGGAATGGCTCAAACTCATGTGTGTTAGGAGGGCTATTTCTGTTTGTGTCTATGTGGCATTGCCATCCTTTCCCTCTTTCAGTAACCGTCACCGACGCACTGAGCAAGAGGAAGATGAGGAGCTGTTGTCAGAGAGCAGGAAGGCTGCCAATGTCCTGGTTCGATTTGAAGAGTCGCCATCCTGTAAGATATACATGCGTAAATATATGTATTAGTGTTGTTCTGATACCAAATTTTGACTTTCATACTGATACCAGCTTTGGTACATCGATACCTCAATATTGACAAGCACGGTAAATCACTGATAACCAAGAATTTCTCATAAAATGAAATGTGAACTTAAAGGAGCTATATGTAACACATTTACTGTACTAAATCATAAAATGACCATGAAATGTCATCAGAGATTAAGGAAACATGCTAAGTCCAAATACTGGCTTCTCCGACAACAATGCTACAGCCAGTACGTTCTCCTTTGAAATTTCCATTCCGGGTCGGAACGTTGTTTTGGCCTGTGTGATTCACTATTCTCCGAGTTGACTCTGCCAATTGCCCATTACAAACAACCAGATGTACTCCGCCACCACATCGTTTTCATTTAGCTAGCTAGCTAAAGATTTATATATATATATATATATATATATATATATATAGTTACTAGCTAAACATACCACTAGCTTATATCTGTGTGACCGTAAACATAGCCAGCCATGCATCTAGCTAACATTGACAGAGTTATAAAAAATCGACATGAGCTGGTTTATAATTTGGAAACAATAAATAAATTGCAAACGTATACATTAGCTGATCAACTTACAGTGTAGGACTCGTTGTCGCTTGTCATTGTCAAAATACACTGCCTGGCCAAAAAAAAAGTTGCACACACTAATATTTTGTTGGACCGCCTTTAGCTTTGATTATGGCGCGCATTCGTCGTGGCATTGTTTCGACAACCTTATGCAACGTCACAACATTTATTTCCGTCCAGACTTGCATTCATTTTTGGCCGAGATCTTGTATTGACAACGGGAGAGTCAAACCCCTCCGTGAAGTCTTCTCCAGCACATCCCAAAGACTTTCAATGGGGTTAAGGTCAGGACTCTGGTGGCCAATTCATGTGTGAAAATGATTCCTCATGCTCCCTGAACCACTCTTTCACAATTTGAGCCCGATGAATCTTGGCATTGTCGTCCTGGAATATGCCCATTGATGGGATAACCTGGTCATTCAGTACATTCAGGTACTCAGCTGACTTCATTTTATTGCTGCATAACGTTGCTGAGCCTAGACCTGACCAATTGAAGCAACCCCAGATCATAACACTGCCTCCAGAGGCTTGTACAGTGGGCACTATGCATGACTGGTGCAACTGCGACTTTTTTTTTGGCCAGGCAGTGTAGAATAAGCTTGTCTCAAAATATAATGTTGCACTCGGCTCGTCTTGCCTCGTGTTCGTTCAGTGTCCTCAACCTGGCAACCCGCGTGAGCTTCCAGTCTGGGGTGGAGGGGGCAGGGACTACTCTCCAATATTGTGAATTTGGACTGCAGGACCCATTTTAAACGCTCGGTGTCAATGTTACATATAGCTCCTTTAACATATCTTTTCAAATATATTTTTTAACAAAATATTTGACAGAAGAAAATGAGAAATAAAATTACTCAAGATGTGAGCACTTTGTGAACTGCATAGCGCTGGGTGATATGGCCAAAATATCATCTTGGTATTTTTCAAATTATTGACGGTATTTGGTTTCCCAATACAAATTACAGCAGAAGTAAACTGAAATATACTGTAACTGTAGAAAAAATAAGGATCAATCAAAATGCAGTATAATCAAACCATTTAACTATTTTTATTAGGAACATGAACACTGAATGGTGTGAAACAATTTAATAACATTCAAAAATTGGATAGCCTAGTCAACATAAAAAACCCTAATGTGCAACCTGCAAATGATAGGATACTAAAAAATATAGCCTCGTTTCTATATTTGGAATTAAATACAAAAAATATAGGCTACTTCCATATAAGGGCTAGGCGATAAACCTTATCAACGATTATAAAATGTTTTTTTAAGTGTAATAACAGTCATCGCCACCACACATCATATCAGCTTTCTTTAGTCTTTTTTTTCTTTAATCATATCTGATGCGGTCGTGAACATCCAAATCTCAGAGGCCGCGTGAAATTCTTCAAGAAAAAAAAAACAATACCACTCCTATATTGTTGATATGACATCCACTCAGCAGCAAGGCCTTGCAGCTTCCATGTGATTGACAAAAACACATCACATGATCACAGAAAAGAAATAAATATTATTGTTATTATGCTTAAAAAAACGGCACCTCTGCTACTAATACCTGGGGGAAACCATGCGGTAAGAGCATGTAATTGAAGAACTGCAGTAAAATCATATACGTCTGTTTTCCTGTGTTTTCCTGTCTTTAGCCCTGTGAAATTCTTTGAAATATTTATGAAATGCTGGAGCGTTACCTCACCTTTGAATAAACATGATTTGTTACATGAATGTTGAGCACTTGTTCCTAAAGTGAGGTGAGCGTACCTATAGCAGTGTACGGGACATATCCAGGCAGCATGCAGTCTAAATTGACAAATGGAAGGTTTCACTCATTACTGGATTTGTACTTATCTGTTCATCTATAGAAATAATTTGTTTTGAAATTTCAGTAATAAGGTGTGGAAAATGAGTAGAAGTCGCTCATGCCCTCATGAATAACCGTAATGAGACCATACGTGCACAGCATTACTTAAACCCCTGCCTGCAATTACAGCTTCAAACAGTTCACCTTATTCAGGCTAATTAGGCCTAGGGATGCATACAGGTCTGCACGGAATGAAGGCAGATCTAGAGAGACTTGGAAATAGTGTTTTGTCATTCATTGCTTTCAAGCATTTTTAGTTTAAGCACTACCACCCCCCCTTTACACTTTGAAATTATGTGTTTATTTTAAGCCATCATTAGATAAACTGGTGCAGATGTTTGAGTCACTTTTAGAGCAGGGGCACAGAAAAGGTCTTTTATTCCTTCAGTAATTACTGTCTACTACAGCTGCCGTCGGCAGATGGTTTTTAATGCCGACGCACACCAGCGTAATTACTGCCCATTTGCAGAACTCTGAGAATAGTGCTATATTTTATTTGTAAATTGATGTCCTCCTATGTTTCTTTTTTTTTTCAATTTTCAGATGTGAAAAATGGAGCGCTGAGAGATTACCAAGTACGAGGCCTCAACTGGATGATCTCCCTGTACGAGAACGGCATTAATGGAATTCTCGCAGACGAAATGGTAGGAGTGCAAAAACGGACCAAAGCTAAATTTAAAACACTCGTTCCTGTTCTTAGTGTTCACGCTCAGAGTGAGCGTGCAAGTTCCTCACGTTTCCTGTTCTTAGTGCTCACGCTCAGAGTGAGCGTGCAAGCTCCGCACGTTTCCTGTTCTTAGTGTTCACGCTCAGAGTGAGCGTTGAAGCTCCTCACGTTTCCTGTTCTTAGTGTTCACGCTCAGAGTGAGCGTGCAAGCTCCTCACGTTTCCTGTTCTTAGTCTCCATGCTTGGACTGAGCTTGCGAGCTCCGCACGTTTCCTGTTCTTAGTGTTCACGCTCAGAGTGAGCGTTGAAGCTCCTCACGTTTCCTGTTCTTAGTGTTCACGCTCAGAGTGAGTGTTGAAGCTCCTCACGTTTCCTGTTTTTAGTGTCCACGCTTGGACTGAGCTTGCGAGCTCCGCACGTTTCCTGTTCTTAGTGTTCACGCTCCGAGTGAGCGTGCAAGCTCCTCACGTTTCCTGTTTTTAGTGTCAACGCTCAGAGTGAGCGTGCAAACTCCTCACGTTTCCTATTCTTAGTGTCCACAATCCGCTCGCTCGTGCAAGCTCCATGAAGCTCCACTTAGTGTCCACACTGCATGCAATCTCCACACAGCTTACTTCTTGTGCATGCTGTGATGTGATCTATTATGTGTCACACTTTGCAGGGTTTGGGGAAGACTCTTCAGACCATTGCCCTCCTGGGGTATTTGAAACACTACCGGAACATTCCGGGGCCTCACATGGTCCTGGTCCCCAAGTCGACGCTGCACAACTGGATGAATGAATTCAAACGCTGGGTGCCATCCCTTAAAGCCGTTTGTCTCATCGGAGATAAAGACGCCAGAGTAAGAGTCCGTCTGGTCTTTTCAACAGCTGTCATTTGCTTTATATTTAAAATGCCTTTACATTGTATATGAATAGTCATTTGTATACAGGTTCCTGAATTTAATTTCATCCTACAGTAATCAGGGTTGGTTGGCCATTAGAGCAGATAATGAATATATTGATACATACTGTAGAACAAAAGATAATATCAAATACAATGATGTTAGTAATAATAACGAAACCTTTATTTAACGGCTTTGTTCTAATCTGCCTAACATATTTAATTGGACTAATTAGTTACTTAACTGATCTTATTTGCTCCCTGTGGGAGCTATATAGCCCCACTAATTATGTGAGGAAAAAATTACTTCAATAATGGTGGGATGAAAATGCAGATTTAATACAGTTTTTGAGCAGCTGTTAGAAGCACAAAAGCTTAAAAGCGTTGGGGCCCGGGGACAGTTGGAACATTTAAAAGGGATTTTCCAGAAGTTTATATATTTTGTGGGTGAATTTATATTTTTCTAATTTAGTTGAAAAAGACATTCCCCTTTGCACCCACTGTTCTGCTCCTAAACTATGACTCAGATATGCAGCTGAATGTTGAACAATGTACAAAATTATGCCTGCTGGTTTGACAGCAGCAAAGAGGCTAATTGCACACTGCTGGCTGCCCCCACACAACCATAGAAATTGGCCTTTATGTCTTCAGGATATTGCAATGGAACTCGCTGAGCTAATAATGCTAGAGCTAGTACATTAGACATGTGGAAAAATGCAGGTTCAAGAATAATAAAACTTCTAAAGGCTACACAGGCTAACAAATGATTGCATTCTGTCTTAGCATGTGTGAGAGTTTAATTAATCGATTTTGTTATTGGTGGTACTTTCATTTTTGATCCCTAAAAAGAGTTTCATTGCATCTGAAATGTGTGTTTTTATTTTCCTGTGATTAATAATTTATTTTGATTTATAACCACATTTATTTTTAAGAACCTAGGGCCTGATTTAGTAAGACCTTTAGCATGTGCAAAACCTTTTGAGCACACCCCAAACTAACAACGCAACCAATGATTGGTGCAAAATGAATACCATGACCAATCATTGGTCATGTTGTTGGTTTTGCTTGTGCTAAAAGGTTTTGCACATGCTAAGTCAGGCCCCTAGTGCACTTTGCATAATGTTTGGGAAGCATTAAGCGTTCCCCTCCAGATAAAATGGTCTGTCTCATACAGGCAGCCTTTATCCGTGATGTCATGATGCCTGGCGAATGGGACGTGTGCGTCACGTCTTACGAAATGGTCATCAGAGAGAAGTGCGTCTTCAAGAAGTTCAACTGGAGATACCTGGTCATAGACGAAGCTCACAGGATCAAAAATGAGAAATCCAAGGTGGGAGGTATAGGCAGTGAATTTACCGTACGCTCTCTTTGAAAACGCAACACGGAGCATAGTTGACGAGCATTTCATTGACACAGCCAAGCGTAAAACGTTCAGGGATGACTGCGGAAAGACGACAATTGAAAGATGCCCTGTGAAGGATACCGTGTATAACAGTGGCCCTTCTTGGTGGAACGAGATCACAGAACTAACTAAACGTATGACCTGTGAAAGAGGCACAAACGCATTTAAAATCTTTAATGTAGTCTGTAAGGGTCTTTTTTTTAAAACACTGCTTTTTAAAAACAAAAAGTCAGAAATCCAAGGCCTGAGAGCAAACTTGCTGCTGTCACTATGTGGCACTTCGCCACCGAGTGAGCGATGGGAGATTGTGTTGCGGCTGCCATCCGGACCAAAAATTTTAATTTGTATTCCAAAAAATAACAGATTTGATTGTATTAGCATAGTTATTGTAAAATTTGCAGAATTATTGCATTGCCATAAAATGTTTAGGATGCATTTAGGCGTTTCCTTTATGCGTGTTATGACCACAAGGGGGCGCAAGAAGGGCGAAAACCTAAAGGGAAGTAGCATTCCCCTAGGGCTGTACGATCAACCATATTGATGATTATCGATTGTTTTTTTAAAGCATAACAACAATCATCACCAGTCACCACCATGCAGCGTATCAACTTTTTTTTTGTCTTTTTTCCCCTTAATCATACCTGATTCATCCAAACGGAGGCCACGAGAAATGCTATGTGACATTGCATTAAAAACAGTCTAGATCATGTGTCAATAGTCGTGAGCATATATTTGAACCTAACAGTTAAGCCCTTGTTTTTGGAGCCTATCCCAGTAGACACTGGGTGAAAGGCAGGAATACACCCTGGATGAGTCACAAATCCATTGCAGGGCCCAAACACCATTCACTCACACATTCATACCCCAAGGACAATTTAGACTCTCCAATTATGAATTACATGATACAATATATTATTTTTTACTGTGCTTACCTGTCGTTCAATGCTTGGTCTCTGCAATTCCAACCCACATGAAATGAGTGAGTAGCAACTGCAGCAGACAGGGAAGGGGAGGAGTGTGTCCCACACCGTGTGGCTCAGTCATCTCTTGCGCTGTTGCACTTTGTGACCAGTAGCGAGTGTTTCTTGGTTTGCAATGTTGAATGTGGTTATAGAGACACATTTTCGCTGTTTACTTTTATACTGGGATACCGGTGACACCGATATTAAGCGGCCGATACCCGATATGTGAAAAATACTGGATATCTGCCGATAAGTATTGGTGAACCGAGTCGGTCGCTACTGAGACTTTTCAGCAGTACTTCTGTTTGTGTGTAAACGGTGCCTGTTTTTCCCCAGTTGTCTGAAATTGTCCGCGAGTTTAAGACCACCAACCGACTCCTGCTGACAGGAACCCCACTGCAGAACAACCTCCATGAACTGTGGTCTCTGCTGAACTTCCTTTTACCAGACGTCTTCAACTCCGCAAACGTAAGTCTCCATCCTCACTGCGCCGTAGTTTTGTGTTGTTAGACACGCGGAAAAAACAAAAACTTATTTTCAAGTTGTTTAATAGGGCTTTTTTGGAAGGAAAAAATACATTAACAAAATAAATCTTCCTCTTGGCAATTATGACTGCATTCTTGTGTTGTTTTCCAAGTCCTGCGTTGGCCCTCCAGCGCTTTGTCATAGTTTCTGCTGTTCCTGTTCGACTCCCCCCAGTTCAATGAGCCGCAGTCATCTTGGGGTGATGTTTTAGTTGTGAGGCAATCCGAAAGTGAGCCCAGAGCTACACGTCCCCCCTCCAGCCTCCCTCTGCTCCTTTTTGTGCCAGGCGCTCAGAATAGAAAGCGGATGTCGCTTCTCCCCGGGCTCTCGACAATCAAACGCACGGCGGGTGCCTCGCGACTCGGATTCAAACGGTGAACACAGCAACACGTGCCCAGGCAGTATCCCCACTCGTCTCATAGCGCATAAGCTGCGCTCTGAACCAGAGTAGTCGGCACGCTTTTGAACAGTGTTGCCGCATTAAAAATTAACAATGTTTTCTTGTTTTTTTTTTTATTTAAAAAAGATTTTGTTTTGCCTCTTAGGATTTTGATTCGTGGTTTGACACAAACAACTGTCTGGGGGACCAGAAGCTGGTGGAACGCCTGCATGCGGTATGTTCGGCGTGCCTGCCTTATCCAAACACCCTGTGCTGGCAGGTGGCTCTTAATTATTAACTGCAGTGTACTGACAAAACGCCTTTTGGTGAAAGGCAATGGGAAAGAATTGAAATTTTTAAACGTGTTGACTGAATGGAAAGCAGCACCGTTTCGCCACGTTAGCAAAAGAAATTGCCTGTCCAAAAACTGTTTGCTCATAGTTTGTGCCCGCTCATTAAGGTGCTGCGGCCGTTTCTGCTCCGGCGCATTAAAGCTGAGGTGGAGAAAAGTCTGCCACCCAAAAAAGAAGTGAAAATATACCTGGGACTCAGCAAGATGCAGAGAGAATGGTAAGCAGCTAACATCATGCACGTTACACACGTAAAGGTGTATTTGCATGGTGCTTTGGTCATGTGTTGCTTTTACACTTATACCCAGACATTCACAGTGACTTCCACAGCTTGTATTTTACAAACCATACTTTTATTCACCTGGAGATTTACTGAAGCAATTCAGTTAAGCCCTTTGCGCTAGGCTTGAGCGATATTGAAATTCCCCTGCAGACGATATTGCTTTAAGAAAAACAACAATATTTGATATTATCGTCAAAAAAAAAAAATATAGAATCATATGTCGCAATACCCATAAGTGGCCACAATGTGGCACCATTAAGCGCTATTTTACATAGACGATAGCCATCAGCTGAGATCAATAAAAACATGAATCTATCATCTTTTTATTAGGCTATTCAAAAATAAAAATAAAAAGTCTATGAACACCATTAATGTAACATGTTATATCAAAAATAAAACGAAATAACATGAATACTTGCAAGTAGCAATCTAAATAAGGAATAACAACAAAAAAAGTCTGGTTTTGGGCCGGTTGCACCAGCTATAACCTACGTAAGATCAATCGTAGGCTAGTTAACGTTAAGTGTTTACTCAAGGTTTACATATTGCTCAATCAAAATGGGTTGCACCAAACTGGTTGTTACGTTGAACTTAGTAGCTACTATATTTACACCTACCCCTACGGAGGTATAAATTGTGGCATAACGGTTGTAACCACTGGCAAACAAAACGAAAACATCACCTTGTTTAGAGCTGCCATTTGGTTGACTCGAGGAAATATAAAAATAAATTGTAACGTAACAGCTGTTAGTCTAATTGGCTACTTCCTCTGTTTCTTCAGAAAACACTTATAGTTGACGTGTGCAAAAGGTTCCATTTCAAAACAAAGTCCTTTATAGTTCAAAAGACAGCTAAATAAAACATGTCCCTTAATGTAGGCTACTTACCCATATAGGTTATGTTTCCAAGCATCAGTATTATAAAATGTAAGATCGAGACGCACACGCAGAAACTAAAACGGAAACAGAAACGAGGTGCAGACAAGCTCATTCAAATGTATAATGGAATGGTTTCATGTTTTTATAAAACTGCCTTTTCATTCTGAGTTGATTATATATTGTACCTCAGATTTTTTCCAGTTCTTATCCAAAATTATTCTTCAGTGTCCCCCAGTTAGGGAGTGGGGGGATAGATAAATAAGTATAAAGTCCAGAATATAGTTCTTATAAATGGTTTTGAAAAGAAAAAAGACAGGGAGGGGGGTGAATACTCATAAATTGCAATAGCAATTCATTTTAGACTAGAAAATATGAGATTTCCTATATGTAACACCACTTCTGGTTTCTATCCGAATACAGATACAAATACAGATAATGTTGATGGTCCAACAGATACAGATAGTGGCATCGCTGCACACCCCTAATATATACAGTGCCCTCCACAATTATTGGCACCCCTGGTAAAGATGAGTAAAAAGGGTTATAAAAAAATTCACCGTTTGGTGAATTCGCGTAATCTCACACTGAAAAAATGAGAAATATCCAACCTTTAATTGAAGTAAATTTTTTCAGGGGACAAAAAATCCCTCATCAAGAAATAATTATTTTTAACAAAACCACGTGTGCCACAATTATTGGCACCCCTGCATTTAATACTTTGTACAACCTCCCTTTGCCAATAATAATGTAATAAGGTTGGAGAATACAGAGCAAGGAATCTGAGACCATTCCTCTTCACAGAATCTCTCCAGATCATCCCGAGTCCTAGGTCCTCTCTTGTGCACTCTCCTCTTCAGCTCAGCCCACAGGTTTTCAATGGGGGTTAGGTCAGGGGACTGAGATGGCCATGGCAGGAGCTTGATTTTGTGTTGAGTTAACCATTTTTGTGTTGATTTGGACATATGCTTTGGATCATTGTCCTGCTGGAAGATCCAACGAAGACCCAGTTTTAGTTTCCTGGCAGAGGCAGTCAGATTTAAAATGTCCTGGTATTTCATGGAGTTCATGATGCCATGTACCCTAACAAGGTTCCCAGGGCCTTTGGAGGAAAAACAGCCCGGAACCTCCACCATACTTAACAGTGGGGATCAGGTTATGTTTGGTATAGCCATCCTTCTTTTTACACCAAACCCACCTTGAGTGTTGGTTGCCAAAAAGTTAAATGTGCGTTTCATTTGACCATAGAATACGGTTCCAGTCACCAGTAGCGTTTAGCAAACTCCAGGCGTTTGTGGTGAAATGACAGGAAAGGCTTTTTTCTGGCATGCCTTCCAAATAAATTGTTGGCATGGAGGTGACGTCTAATGGTAGTTTTGGAGATTTGATGACCCCAAGATGCTACTTTCCTCTGTAATTCTCTAACAGTGATCCTTGGGGATTTTTTTGCCTCTCTTACCATCCTCCTCACTATGCGTGGGGCCAAAAAAAACTTGGGTCCTCTTCCAGGCAAGTTTGTAACAGTTCCAGTTGCTTTGAACTATTTAATCTTTCCCATGTTAATGTATGAATAAGGGAATATGGCCTCTGTGTCACCTCATATTTATACCACAGTGAAACAGGAAGTCATGGATTACTGCTTGAAAGTTCCTAAACACTCTGATCAACTTTAAAAAGTAATATATAAATGTAAAAAATTCTTCAGTTACATTTTGTTCATAAGAATTTCTAGGGGTCCCAATAATTGTGGCACACGTGGTTTTGTTAAAAATAGTTATTTCTTGATGAGGGATTTTTTTTTCTCAGAATAAATTGACTTCAATTGAAGGTTGGATTTTTCTCATTTTTCCAGTGTGAGATTAAGCTAATTCACCAAAAGGTGAATTTTTTATAACCCTTTTTACTCATCTTTACCTGGGGTGCCAATAATTGTGGAGGGCACTGCATATACATATATATATATATAGTAATGCTGAGAAAAAAATTCCGCTGTAATATTTCAGTCCCCTGTATGTTGTCTTGTTATTACTGGAGGAAGGTGCGCGGGGAATATTTTGGTGGGCTAGTATTGGTTGGATGGTTTGGTGGAAGGGACGAGGAGAAGAAGTGGTGGTGGTGTGTATGGGCGGGCAGGAAGAGAGAGAGTGAGTGGGGTTTTCTCACGCAAGTAGAATCTCTGTTATACTTCATTAGGGAGATAATCCACATATTTTGCTTTGTTGTTTTCCTTAAGAGATAGCGCGCACCTTCATACCTGTTCTGACAGGAATTAAAATTACAACTCCAGCATTTCCGTCTGGACCTGATTTCTTCTCATTGAAAGCTAGCCGACGCTACAATATATATATATAGCTAGTCTAAAAAAACTCATTGTCTGACATTAAAAAACATAGGAAGCTACCATTGTAAACGCACATTCAGACAGCTAGCTTACTCTATTCAAGTAAGCTTGAAAATAATTAGAACTGAAATGTTCCCAAACTCGTTCCCCAATAATTATACTACACTGCTTCCACTAGAAGGAGATATATTGAATAGCAATGTTGCAAGCAATATTGATTTGTTGAAATAAACCATATGCAGCTTACCAGTGGTGTATAATTAATGTGAGCTACATTCAGTGAACATTGGCTGCTGCTGGCTATCTAGTTTTATATCATGTAGCAGTTATTTCTGTATTCAGGTGTTGTGAAAACAGCAGTAAATTGTAGCCTCAATTTAAAATATCCCCGCTTTAACGTGTGAGACATACCCCCAAAACGTTGTTCCAAGCTTCCTGTCAGGGCAAAGCACTGCATGAATGTAGCATTGCGTGAATGCAGCATAGACACTAGTTTGTTCAAGTTTTCGGTTTTGTTTGATTTTGAATAGGTACACAAGAATATTGATGAAGGACATTGACATTCTCAACTCGGCCGGGAAGATGGACAAGATGCGGCTACTGAACATCTTAATGCAGCTGCGGAAGTGCTGCAACCACCCCTATCTCTTTGATGGGGCGGAGCCCGGTCCACCTTACACCACCGACATGCACCTGGTCACCAACAGTGGCAAAATGGTCGCCCTTGACAAACTGCTCCCCAAAGTCAAGGAGCAAGGTTGGGGATCTAAGATCTCTTATCATTTCTTTGTCGCAAGTTGTCCTTCTCTGGGGGGCGGACTATGTTAGATGATTAGATCTTTCCAGTGGTCCACCCCCGTTTTTCTCTCGCTGTTCTCATCTTTTTTGTAAGTACACCAGAACGGAGGAGGAGGTTTTGGATCTTCCTTGGAAGAGCGACTATGTCCATGGTTTGCTTTTGGTGGACCTTGATATTCCTCACCTCCCATAGGACCTGCTTAGTTTACATTTTGACTTCCGCGTTTGGGAGTTTCCATAAATGGTCAAATCCTAAGAATCTGTGAATAGCACTGGAATAAAGGCCCCATATTTAAGCTTATATATTCTGTTAAGCCAAATCTTGTCTGGCACTTTTGGGTCTTAAATTGGTACTGTCATTATTTTTCAGCTTTATATCCAGATTAAGAACAGATTCTGAGCAGCTGTATTTGTGAATCTGTGGAAATTACTTTCAGTGGTAACTGACGGCACTTTTGTACTAACTGTTCCAAAGGTACTTTCTCATGTTGCCCCATTGGAATTGCATGTCTTTGCTGTTCCTATAGGCTCTAGAGTGCTCATCTTCAGTCAGATGACCCGAGTCTTGGACATCCTGGAGGATTATTGTATGTGGAGAGGCCATGAGTACTGTCGTCTGGACGGGAACACCCCCCATGAAGCCAGACAGGTGCCGAACCCCAGTCTGTCCTGGAAAGGATAATGATAGGTTCAGTTTACATTATGTGCACCGGCTTTGAGATCTCTCGTGAATCGTGCTAACCAGTTTGTTGCTTGTTATTTTTATTTAAAATTCTGACAGCAAGCAATAGAGACCTACAATGCTCCAAACAGCAGCAAGTTCATCTTTATGTTGAGCACTAGAGCAGGAGGGCTCGGCATAAACCTGGCAACCGCTGACGTTGTCATCCTCTACGACTCTGACTGGAACCCTCAAGTAGACCTGCAGGCAATGGTTGGTATGATGTTTTGCATGCTAAATGTTTATGTAGTTAAACATTTAGCATGTTAGACACTTCTCCAATAATCTATGTTCATGTTCTCAATTTGGCAGATTTTGACATGCTGTCTCATTTTTTACAGGATCGCGCCCACAGGATTGGCCAGAAGAAAGCGGTACGCGTATTTCGCCTAATCACAGACAACACGGTCGAAGAGAGGATTGTGGAGAGGGCCGAAATGAAACTGCGGTTGGACTCCATTGTGATTCAGCAGGGTGAATAATGGCGGTGTACTAAAATGGTTAGGGAACTGGGCTTGTTCGATTCCTAGCTGGGGCACTGCCATTGTATCCTTGAGTACATCGGGAAATGAACCTGAGCAAATATCCAGCTGTATAAATGGATTGTGTGTAAAGAATGTAATTTGTGCGAGTTTCTGTGGATAAAGGTGTCTCCTAAATGCCAAAATGTTCAGGGTGGTCACCTCAGACAGTTATAACCACATTTCTGTCAGGAACAGTTTGACAGGTTCTTTGTGAAGCACAGATGCTGCTCGATCCAAATAAGAGCGCGGTAGAAATCTTTCTCAATTTTTGAGCTGCAATTATGAAACATTAATTTATGTCACACGAAAGCCTTTTACATGCCAACTGAAGTTGCACTATATCCTCAAACCAATTTATAACCATCTTCACATAAATCCATGGGAAAATTATCATCTGTCGGAGGCCATTTGCATTCTGTCTTATCATGTATTTGTATATTCCCATGTTGTGATAGATGGGTTCTGCTCTCCGAAGCAAATGCACGAGAACTGTATTGATATTTGCACTCTGAGCATTTCTCTGATGCTGCCTCACTGAAAGCACTCGCCTCATCCAGGGAGACTGATTGACCAGCAGTCCAGCAAACTTGCCAAGGACGAGATGCTGCAGATGATTCGCCACGGCGCCACGCACGTCTTTGCCTCCAAAGACAGCGAGCTGACGGAGGAGGACATCAACACCATCCTGGAGAGGGGCGAAAAGAAGGTGAGGGGCAGGGCGGAGCGGCGGCGCTCTGGTGCGCTCGCGCCACCGCCTGCGGGACCGGAGGCCGAAGTCGCGGTCAAACTCACCCGGCAACGTTTTCGCCCTGCAGACCGCAGAGATGAACGAATGGCTTCAGAAAATGGGAGAAGGTTCTCTGAGGAACTTCACGGTGGACACCGGCGCCGTGGAAACCAGCCTCTACAATTTTGAAGGGGAGGACTACAGGGAAAAGCAAAAGGTATGTCGGTTTATAGACGTTTGTGACGATACATCTTTCAGACAAGGCATTAAACTGGAGTGGTGCAACAATTATAGAGCTGGCCTTATAAGCTTAAGACCGTTTGGGTCCTGCTCTGGTAGCTTGAATATCCAGTTGAATAAAAGGATAATGTAAACGTAAGCTGTGTAAGTCACCCTAGTTAAGGGCGTCTGTTAAGCACGTAAATAATATAATGTAAAATCTGTGATCCTGACTCTCTTGTTTCCCACTGCTATGGCACTTGTTGCAAAGAGTATGGAAGTCCCAATTTGGCTTTTTAAACTGGCTATTTAATCATCCGCCAGTTTAATTGGCTGAATCAATTGTTGCCAGTCCCTCACAACTGACGTTTCTCTCGTTCAAAATAGCTGCTGTACATAACCCATGGTGGCACCACAGATTGTGCTTAAGATGAGCTTTGAGATCCTTTAAAGCAGGGGTTTCAACCTTTTGTGATCCGGGGACCCCCACCCAGATTCAAAGGCATACAGGGGACCCCCATCATAAGTTAAAAAGGGTTATATAAAAAAAAAAGAATAATATATATAGTCTTTGCACATCAAGTTGGCCAGGGAACCGCTACAGTACCCCCGGACCCCCGGGGTTTGTGGACCGCCTGTTGAAAACCCGGCCTTTAAAGCAATGAGAGCCATTATATAAATAAAAAAGACAAGAGCCAACTTTCTATTTTTTGTTGCAAAGTCCACACTCTAGAGTAAAGGAATCAGAACTTATTGCATGAATGGTTTAGTTTAATGACACAAAGAATGCAAAAACAATGTAAATATTAATTCAGTTCGTCAGTCATGCACTCATATTTACATATTCATGAGTGTATATTTTGTAAGGTGTATATTAGCTGCAGCTATTAAATTTTTTTTGTGACAAGCTAAAAGCGATCTCTGCTGCGCGCGTCTGTTTTGTATTCTGACAGTATCTTGCCAAGTCTTGGAGTGAGCTGTGTTTTCTGTTTGTGTACGAAAGTTTGTCTCAGTTGTCCTGACTTTCAGCCCAGCATGATGGAATGGATCGAGCCTCCCAAAAGAGAGAGGAAAGCCAATTACGCGGTGGACGCGTATTTCAGAGAAGCTCTGCGAGTGAGCGAGCCCAGGGCTCCTAAGGTACAGTTTGTTCATAAATAAATCATGCGGTAACCGCGTTACGGCCGTGCGCTGGGAGAGAGACGTGTCCACACGCTGCTCTGTCTGAATTCAATTAGGCACCACGTCCCCCAAAGCAGCCCAACATTCAAGACTTCCAGTTCTTCCCCCCGCGCCTGTTTGAGCTGCTGGAGATGGAGATCCTGCACTACAGGAAGACCATTGGCTACAAGGTAAGCACCCCCCCCCCCCCCCCCCAAAAAAAACTGGTGTTTGCATATCCTATGGGCCTGGCACATAAGAGGCCGTCGCCTGCTTTGGGGGTGTCCGTGGGCCTGTGCGGAGGGTCCAGATATGGGGGCAAGCCGTGGGCCTGTGTGTAGGGTCCAGATATGGGGGCAAGCCGTGGGCCTGTGTGTAGGGTCCAGATATGGGGGCAAGCCGTGGGCCTGTGCGGAGGGTCCAGATATGGGGGCAAGCCGTGGTCTGTGCGGAGGGTCCAGATATGGGGGCAAGCCGTGGGCCTGTGCGGAGGGTCCAGATATGGGGGCAAGCCGTGGGCCAGGGCAGACAGCCATACTGTCACTGATTCCGCGGTCTTACGTTAAAATGCCAATCGGTAAGACGCGGAGCAGAGAGCCTGGGCCTCCTCGTTGGCTGCTGTCAGCTGTGCCTGTTCCCTGCCCAACCAGGGAGGCCTACAGCGCCTCGGACAGCATCCGAGCCTGTTCCCTGCCCAGCCAGGAAGACCTACAGAATCTTGGACAGCATCCGAGCCTGTTCCTTGTGCAACCACGGAGGCCTACAGCACCTTGGACAGCAGCCGAGCCTGTTCCCTGCCCAGCCAGGGAGGCCTACAGCACCTTGGGCTGGAACAGCCTCACACAAAGGCATGCTCACCTGAGGCTGATCAGTAATCAGTTAAGATGTTGCCCATTGCTTTAGTTAGTTATCAAGGCACTGGCTGAGAACACTGAGAAATTAGGACATCCTACAAAATGGCCAATCCCCTAAATAGTGCACTATAAAGCGTACAGAGAGCCATTCCGAATGCAGCCACTCTCTCCCGTGCTCTGTGAGGAGGCCATGTAGGAGCATAGCTGTTGTTTGGGGGCTGGGCCGGCCTTTAACTTTGGTTTGTGTCTAGTGCCCAGACTTGGGAACCTTTCTTTAAGTAATAATGGCTAATGGCTTGCATTTATATAGCACTTTTCTCCCACTCAAAGCGCTTTACACTGATGAGGGGGAAACTCTCCTCAACCCCCACCATCGTGATGCATGGCAGCCATTTTACACCAGAATGCTCATCACACCTCAGCTGAGGGAGAGAGATTTTAGCCAATTAAACTGGGGGATGATTAGATGGCAGGTTGAAAGGTTGAATGGTTTGAAACTTAGCCAGAACACCAGGGGTGGATTCCAATCGCTTAATTTATCCGTCCTCTTCTCCTCTGTCCTCGCCTGACACGGAAATCGATCGAGGTTCGCCATCTTTAAGGACATTCCAAACCGCTAAATGCTCCTCGGTGCTTCAGTGAGGAAACACAAGTGTAGCCTTTGGGGAAGCCTTTTCTGAGAATGTGTGACGTGTAGCCTATAAATTATCCACCACTCTCCACAGCTGCCACGTCGCAGGCACACCCCTACACAACTGACCAGAGGGAGGATCGCCCCCTACTGGCCTACCAATACCAACATTTCCAGCAGCAACTTAGTTTTCCCAGGTCTCCCATCCAAGTACTAACCATACCCACACCTGCTTAGCTTCTACCATTCAGCAGAAGCAGGATACGTGGCGGTATGGCTGCTGGCAGCAATGGTAGCAGTTGTCTTTTTATTTGTTAGAAATGAACTGCCTGAAGGCATCACTCGAGTCCCGTATAGTGGTGTTCTTCTTCAGCGGTCTGACACCATGCCAAAGTTTTTATTTACACTAGGTAGATCGCAGCTGTAATAGTCTTCATTCTTTGCATGCTATCGGGCTGCAGGGACTAGCTAGTAATCCAGGAAAACACAGGGCTTTAGGCTTTATTGGTCTCATGCCAGATGTGTATATCTTTTAATTGATTAATCTGTAAGGCTTTAGAAGAGTTTGTATAAAAAGGTATGTGCAGGAACTGTAAACAATCAGTGTTCTTTATTCTGCAGGAGGGGAGTCAGTCCCTCTGGGCATTTATAACATTCATATCACATCATTCCTGGTTACATCCAGCATTAACAAATCATCACTTGTTACGTTTTACTGGTCTGGTAAATAAGGTTAATGAGCTTACATTTGTAAGACAGGATTTGACACCCCAGGGCACCTAAAGAGAACACGGTACCGGGAAGTGACAATCTTTGTAATCTTTGAGAGCTGTAAAGTCACGCGTCTGGTGCCGGGATATTTGCTGGGACCATCTGGCCTCAGGTTTACGGTGTCCAAGAATGTCCTAGGATTTTATGATCCTGGGAGAGACCCTGATCTGTTTGAAACTCCCGCGCACGGACAATGCAAGACTGCCCCCACCTGACGTCACTGAGGCAGGCCACATCCCTTTCATTCAAATAATGCCCACACAGCATGGTATAACAGTACAGACTGCTTTGGTCTTCAAAAAGCATAAAAACCTTAAAATGTGATGAATATTTATGCTACATTGTACAGTATATACTGGAAATAGTCCTGACACTGGAACATACATTGTACACTCTTTTTCCAGAGGAATAAGTATATATTGTTCAGTTTCTGAGTGTTACATGAGTAAATACACACATTTAATGTACCTGACTGAACAGGGGAAACTAGGGTATAATGTAATGTTCTCAACAGGAATCCTGGGACTGTTTGTGGCATTAATATTAATCACATTTGAAAACTAAGCAGAGATGGGATTCTCATGACAACGCGAACGTAGACCTATTCATGTTTGATATCGTTTTGATGGTCTCGGTGTGTGTGGTGCAATGGCCTATATTTCCTAAATGGTCAACATGGAGGAAATATATATTTCATAACTCAGGAGTAAATTGCCGCTGTGGAATTATTTTGGCCAGTTTATGGTTTTACGATCGTCCACAGCCAGATCAAAGAATTTGGGCATATAATCAAAGGAAGCAAAGAACTAGAGGAAGCTGTAGCCAGACTCTCCCGCACATCTCACTTTGTGTCTTGTGTGTAGCGATGGCCAGGTATGACTTAGTATTTTACTCTATACTCTATTTTGAATATGTTGTGTTGCAACTTGTAACCATGATTAATTATTCTAAAGTAATGTACCTACCTGGTAAACTGTTAAACTTGATTTGTGTGGTTTCTCTGAAAAAGACCTTCTATCTCTGTTAACACGGTAATGAGTTGGTTAATTTCCTCAGTCTGGGTTACCCCCTCTGCTGATCTAGGGAGATTGACTAGTTAAGCTTAATGTATCACGAGTATTGCACCTGTAGAACTATGTCTTAACTTAGATCATCTCTGTATGACGTTTATACATGTTGAGAACGGGTGTTGCCAATATTATCTTCTCGGGTCCCTGAGTCTTTTTGGATAAGCTATACTTAATGAAGTGGCCTCTTCCGCAACCTCTGAGATAAATGCAGACATCTAGTCAGCCGTGAGTGGTGTACATAAACGGCCGTATGTAGCATCCGGTGGAACCAGCGCATCCAGTTCAGAGAACATGTTCAAGAGTATGAGAGTACTTTAACAAATCAACTATAAATTATACATTGCAATTAGATATTAATAATTAAATTGGAGTCAGATACATATGAGTATAGAATCAGTTGGTGGCTGACAGTTAATATAATATACACAGGCCGCCTTTTTGGATAAGCTGGGGTCAGCCTGCAGACCAGACTTAGAGCGGGAGGCAAAGTGGTACTATTGCCTCTGACACGTGGCCAATTACTAGCTGATCCCGCGAATTTAAAGAAGCAGTCTCATCCGGTTGTAAGAACTGTAACATTTCAAAACTCTTACCTTTTCCCACAGCAACAGCGGAAAATATCACGCTTAAACCTTCGCTCCGTGCTATTCCCTCATTGGTCTAGCTGCGCGGGATTTACACATTTATTCAGTTAGAGAGATTAAACTAAAGTGTTAGTAAGTAATTATGGATTATAGATGAAATTGATTAATTATTAGAAATACACACATCTATACATGGGGTGGACAAAATATTGGAAACACCTACAAAAACTGAATATCTAGTAACTAATAACGAGTAGGCGCACCCTTTGCCTTCAAAACCGTTTCAGT
Source organism: Synaphobranchus kaupii (assembly GCA_029718625.1). Lineage (NCBI taxonomy): Eukaryota > Metazoa > Chordata > Actinopteri > Anguilliformes > Synaphobranchidae > Synaphobranchus > Synaphobranchus kaupii. The sequence goes on along the minus strand of CM056385.1, from coordinate 25,954,468 downwards.
CCTTCTAGGAATGCTGTCATACAATTTCTGAACTGTGTGTAGTGGCATATTGGCCCATTGTTCAAGAAGGATAGTGTCCAGTTCTGAGGGATGAAGGAGTTGGAAATCTAGTTTGCACTCTGCGCTCCAGAATTTCTCATAAAGGTTCAATTATGTATAGGTCTGGTGATTGTGCAGGCCATGGAAGGCATTTGACATCATCCTTGTGTTCTTGGAACCATTCTTTAATGTTTTTAGCAGTGTGCATGGGGGCGTTTTTATGTTGGAATATGGGGACATCATGAGGGAACAGTGTTTGCACCATAAGGTGTACCTGGTCTTGTAAAATGGTTTCATATTGTTTGCCCGTTACACGTCCATGGAGAGCAACCATTGGACTGAATGAGTCCAATGAAATGGCTACCTATACCATTACAGAACCACCACCATACTTAACAGTTGGCAACACCTTAGGCTTTCTCCAAACATAAACCCATCCAGATGTATTAAAAAGAGTAAAATATGACTCATCAGACCATATCTGCTCAGGGGTTCAGGTTTTGTGTTCCTTACACCATGTTATGTGTTTTTGTTCATTAGCCTTGGGTACAAATGGTTTCCGAATGGCGGCCCTGCCATAAATACCAGCTTTGTGAAGCTCACAACATACTGTTTTTGTTGAGACTGGTTCAGATATGGATTGATTCAATTCTGTGGTGATTTTTAGGGCTGTAGTTCTGTGGTTATTAACAACTATCCTACCAAGTGTCCGTCTGTCCCCGTCGGAGAGCTTTGACTTGCGGCCAGAGTTCTTTTTTGCTGATGCTGTTTTTTGGTGTTGGGCATATGTTGTCATAATTTTTGACACTGTTCCCCTTGCCATCTTAAATAATTTTTGTGACCGACGCACCTGCAATTCCGGCACCAACTATTTGGCCCCTTTGGTATCCTCATCTTGCTTTGGAGACTTACCTAGCAAAGTGCTGGTGGTTAGACCTCTTAAGCAGACACATGCTGCTAATTAGCATTCAAATTCATGGAAATCACCTGTAATTGTGGTGTGATGTACAATCATTTGTAATTGTGGTTTAGATGCTTCAGAGTTAAAGCCATTTTTCAGGGCTGTTTCCAATATTTGTGTATATACAGTATTATATATAAAATTTAACATTTTAACGCCAACATATCCATGTGATAAATTGCAAAAACCAAACGATAATTATTTCATTGACCTTAACTACTACTTACCTGACACAGAGGAACATTTTAAAATTGTTTAACCCGGGTCCTCGAGGCGGCGATCCAGGACAAATCAAAGCGTCTGTAAACCGACTGCATATGCTGCGTATGTTTTCTTTTCAACATCAATTGCAATGCCAGAATTTTAAAAAACTGTTAATTTAATTAACTTAATTATGCTTTTCATGTTTTGAGGGATTATTTACCTTCTTAAGCCACATTATGTCAGAAATAGCTATGCATGCTGCCATGAATAGTACAATATTCACATTATAGGCTACTCATTGCTGCTCTATTTGAATTAAAACGTGGCGAAGTATCATAAATATGTTTATGTGAGAGAACATGCTCAGCGAGAGACTTGTCAAGGCTCGTGAAAGACACAAATCAAAGAAGAAAGCTTCGTCTCTGCAGCTCGCACTTGCGTTGCATTAAGAATTTCAGGTGACACATTTTAGAATCGACTTTGCGCAGCTCGAAGCGTCCACGTTCGCTTAGTTTCGTCAAAGTATGTTCCTGGCCTTAGTGTCAGCATCCCCAGTAGCCAACAGGCATTGCATCGGTACATTTGCATTAGTAATGATCCCTGAACCCTTTGACTCAGTGTGCCTGATGCTTTTGAAGACCCCATGCAATCAAAATTATATTATATTATAATTATAAATAACCAAAGAAAATAAATACAAAACTTGTTATTCTGAGATGTTGAATTCTTTTTTTAAGCATAAAAGCAAAAATAAGTTCTTCTCTTGCCCATTGCTGGAGGACTTAGCCTGGGTCTTTGAATACCTTATGACATCATCAGCAAGACGATTTGCATAAAATGTTATTCTCACCAGTCAACCAGCTCTTTGTAAATATGTTAATATGCCTACGCTACTCTACCAGGACTGACTGTACCATAGGGAATGTTTCGGCATCAAGGGTTATTGTGGGCATTTAAGTGTTGTAAAATGTAGTTTGCAGGGAAGAACACATCATTACTCAGATGTGGTATAAGGCCTGATGACAAACTAAGTTGCCAGGTATCTATAGCTTGCTAACTGATAGTTGCGTGTTGTCTGGGCAGGTTCCCCGAACTCCGGACATCCCCAACGCAGCGCAGGTGCAAAAGGAGGACCAGAGGAAGATCGACGAGGCGGGACCCCTTTCCCCTGAAGAATCCGAGGAGAAGGAGAAGCTCCTCACACAGGCAGGCTTCCCCCAAACTCCCCCGCGCAAAAGCCGAAACCCAGAGAAAGCATTTCAGTCGGCACTTCTGCTCAAATTTGGGGCCGATATTTGTGAGGGTTTTCAGGAAGACTCGCATGCTTATTACCTTAAAGGTAATACCTTAAAGGTCCTTTGTACAGAAAGCTTCTGCTTATCCCACACCTCCTCTGTCTTGGTCTTACCCAGAGCCACATGAGATGCCGCTCACGGACGCATTACTGCAGGCTTTTCATTAATTCGGTTCAAGTTTACATGTAGTTTACTTTTTACAGCGACTCTGTCACAAAAATCTTTTACAGGAAAATGGGAAAACAGAAAATAGGAAAAGACAGAGCCTGTAGCCCCCAAAAACCAGCAAGCGAGGAAACGTATGGCGAGGAAACGTATAGCGAGGAAACGTATAGCGAGGAAACGTATGGCGAGGAAACGTATAGCGAGGAAACGTATAGCGAGGAAACGTATGGCGAGGAAACGTATAGCGAGGAAACGTATGGCGAGGAAACGTATGGCGAGGAAACGTATAGCGAGGAAACGTATAGCGAGGAAACGTATAGCGAGGAAACGTATAGCGAGGAAACGTATAGCGAGGAAACGTATAGCGAGGAAACGTATAGCGAGGAAACGTATAGCGAGGAAACGTATAGCGAGGAAACGTATAGCGAGGAAACGTATAGCGAGGAAACGTATGGCATAAATGACATTTCATTTTTGAGTCTCCGCTTTGCTAAAACTTTAACAAGGTGTTTTACAGTAGTAAAACTAGAGCAAAAAACATAAATACAATGTGCAATATTATTAGCCTTTAAAAAATAAAATATCCCTGTTATTTATTGTAGGGGTTCACAAGCTGGAGCAAGCGTGACTTCAATCAGTTCATAAAAGCCAATGAGAAATATGGACGTGACGACATCGACAACATCGCCCGCGAAGTAGAAGGAAAGAGCCCGGAAGAAGTAATTGAATATTCCGGTAGGGTGTGACTGCCAAGATTACACATCACCATCACATATTTGTTCAGCAGACTCCACTGATTATGTGCATTTGTGTTGGTCACACTGAAAGAGAAATTCATATGAAGTGGATAATTTAAAAAAACATTTGTACATATTACCATATTCAGGCAGAGTGGTGTGTGTCTTAAAGCCGTTTCCTGGGAGACATGGAGGCAGTGTGTTGCGTGTTTTTTGTGTGTCTTAAAGCCGTTTCCTGGGAGACATGGAGGCAGTGTGTTGCGTGTTTTTTGTGTGTTTTAAAGCCGTTTTCTGGGAGAGGTGCAATGAGCTCCAGGACATTGAGAAGATCATGGCTCAGATTGAACGCGGTGAAGCTCGAATCCAGAGGAGAATCAGTATCAAGAAAGCTCTGGATGTCAAGGTACTCGCTGCGCAATCGATCACTGCGACTGCCATTCCATATGTTCAGCATCAATGATTGGCTGGTCTGCAAATTGATTGGCTGGTTTTCTGCTCACTAAGGAACGTGTGCATTCTTTCAAACCTATTTGTTTAAATGGATCATAAGTCATTATTGTTTTTGTGTCGCTGTTCCAGATTGCACGTTACAAGGCCCCATTTCACCAGTTACGAATACAGTACGGCACCAGCAAAGGAAAGAACTACACTGAGGAAGAGGACAGATTTCTGATCTGTATGCTGCACAAGATGGGCTTTGATAAGGAGAACGTTTACGAGGAACTGCGTCAGTGCGTTCGGAACGCACCCCAGTTCCGATTCGACTGGTTCATAAAGTCCCGCACTGCCATGGTACGCCAAAGGCAAAAAAAATAAAAAATTGTATTAAATGGTGTTTTTCATAACTGCCTGCAACAATATTTTGCACAACGGTCTTCACTTCACTTTGTTTCTCTTTGGAATTATGTACGATGGTTATTTGTGAGAGCTCAAAATAATTTTTCCCATAAATCATTTCCTTTCACCCCGCAACACATTTGGTCCCGTTTGAAAATAACCACAGGAAAGAGTTATGGAAGATAATGAACGCAGTTATGAGCCTGCCGTGGCGCATTCGTAAACATAATGGCCCACGTCATTTTATTTTATATCGGCCGGGAATTCAGTCGAGTCGAAACACGCGTCTCATTCATTAAAATCTATAATTGTTATGATTCTCGAGTATGTTGACAACACACTTTATCATCTTCAAGTTGAGATTCAAGTTTATGTAATTTACACTCTATATTTAAATTGTTAGAATAAACAAATATTTTAAATTTGTTGTTAACAAAGTATGGAATATTAGTCAGGAAATATTTACTGTTTATATAAAAAAGTTTATTATTATAATAAATTCTTTGGTTTATTTTAAATGCTGAAAACACAAAATATATGATAAAAAAAAAAAATAATAATTGAAAACATAAAATATAACGCCATTGCCCAAATGTCATTCATCTTCCTTTGGCTTTGTGTTCAGGAGCTACAGAGACGCTGCAACACGCTCATCTCGCTGATCGAGAAGGAGAACATGGAGATTGAGGAGAAGGAGCGCGCTGAAAAAAAGAAGAGGGGCCCAAAAAACCAAACTGTAATTAAGTATTTTACACCCCAAAACCGATCAGTACCCATTTCCTTTCCCTGTCATCATAGGGATGTGATTTACAAACCCCAAATCCAAAAACGTTGGGACAGTATGTAAAAACCACATAAAAGCAGAAAGCAGTGATTTGTAAATTATTTTTTACATACATTTAATTGAAAGCAGTACAAAGAAAAGACATTTAATGTTTTACGTTATCAACTTTATTTATTTTTGTAAATATACTCTAATTCCGAATTTGATGCCTGCAACACATTCCAAAAAAGTTGGGACAGGCTCCAAAAAAAAAGAGTTCAAAAAACACCTGTTTGGAACATTCCACAGGTAAAACAACCCTTCAAGTGATCCATCCATATCTACTGCATATCAGGCAGCAGAGTTATGGTTTGAGGCTCGTTTGATACCTCAGACCCTTGATTATTTACAGCCATTTAGCCAACCATGGGTTCCATACTATTCCCGTGTAATTTACAGCTTAATCTAGTCCCACCCTGCAATTCCCATAGCGATCCATTCAAATGCAGAGAGGTTATAGTATCGCTTAAAAGAGTACCTATAAATAAGATATCAAGAGTCTTTTGATATCCTTTTATACCCAGTCATGATAGCATGACCTGTTTACCTGTGGTCTGTTCCAAACAAGTGTTTTTTGAACATCCCAGTATTTTTTTTGCCCCTGTCCCAACTTTTTTGGAACGTGTTGCAGGCATCAAATTTGGAATTAGCGTATATTTACAAAAAACAATTAAGTTGATGAGGTAAAACATTAAATATCTTTTCTTTGTATTGTTTTCAATTAAATATATGCTTTCTGCTTTTATGTGCATTTTACATACTGTCCCAACTTTTAGAATTGGGTTTTGTATACGCATTGAGGATTTGTGTTTTATTCTTGGTTAGCGCAGATAATTTACATTGTGAGTGCTTCAGTGATGTTGCCTCTATACTCACTGGTCTGGGAATGTTTCTAATCGTGTCAGGTACTGCTGCTCTTAATCAGGTCAATGTGCTTATGTTTCTCCTACACTATAAAACCCTCTGGATTGGAGCGTCTGCTAAATGAATTCATTGTAATAAATTAAAGTAAGCTACGGGCCTGATTTACTCAGGTGTTCAGCGTGTGCAAAACCTATTAGCACATGCAAAACCAACAGCATGACCAATGATTGGTTGTGGTATTTGTTTTTCACCAATCCTTGGTTGTGTTATTAGTTTTGCGTGCGCTGAAGGTCTTAGTAAACCGGGCCCTGAGAGTGGCTGCGATCTGCCCGTCACATGGATGCGTGACGTCTGTTCGCTCGCCTCTTTCCCCAGGTGCAAAAAAGAAAGGCGGAGGCGTCCTCAGAGTCCACAGGACGCAAAGACAAAAAAGTGAAAACCTGAAGGTTCCCCAGCACCGCATTACCATCACCAGTCAACGACCAGCTTTCATGCCAAACGCATAACCTTAATAAGTATAGATTTGCGGTGCAAAATGTGGTGGAAGTGAGTTGCTACTTATAATTCTAACTCCATTTTATATTACTTCGGTTGCAATTGTTCAATGCACTTTGAAACTTTACAATTTGTGTCCTGTTGAATGGTTTTTAATTGTCCCATGTCCCGTTAAGTTAGCATGCTAAGAGAAGGGCCTTTGTATGCCCGTGTTTTTACTATTTTTTGACATATCAGAAATGGCTTTGAAGCTATGCGCTAGAGGAATTATGTTGGGGGGGGGCGGGGGGGGTGCGGTTTTGGATTTATTGATTGTCCTTTGATTGTTATGTATATAACTCATTGCTTTGCACATACCTTTAGCACTTTCTTTTACTTTAAGCTGCATTTTACCGATGCAGCTCAGCTATTTTACATATATATTTTAAACTCTCAAATGTGGTTTAGTGTTTCATTTGTTGTAATGATCAGTTCAGTATTATTAAACAAATATAAAAGTTGAGCCGTGCATGGTGTTTTCATGATGTTTGTCCATTCCTTTGAGAAAACATCTCAATATGCATTTGATAACATCCCCAATACACATTGCCTGGTCCCTGTAAATGGTGCATATTTAACAGCAGTACTATTGGCGTGTCTAGTGTTTCTTACCTCTTTTCTGGATTTCCTCATTTGTTAGGTGTAGGTTTAGGTTGTCGGCATCATGACAAATGAAAATTATTTCTCTGTATATTTCAAGCCAACCAGTGACCATATGCACTTAAAAAGGTTTATATGATCAGACACTCAGAAATTGTACACAGAAATAAAGTAAAAAATATATTCCATCAAATTCCCAACCATGGCCGAATGTCTGCTATTGATCGAACCCCACTGCTGATTCAGGAGAGTGTAGACATCCAAGGTTCTGCATCCAGCTGCTTCTTTTCACACCGCAGGCTACGTCTAAGCTCGCGTAGAGTAGGGTCAGAGGAGGGAGCCTCATATGCGGCTTTGACTGCAATCTACGGGGGCGCCCAATCGACCAGCGGGGGTCGCTACATAGCAAAGCACACGGAACCCTATCCGACTGAACCTTCCCATTCCCTGGGCGACGCAATCTCCAATTGTGCTACCCGGCCACATTCGGCACTGGCACGTTCCGGATTCGATCCGAGGCCATGGGGCTCATCCATGCACCACAATGTGGTGCCTTAAACTAATGAGCCATCCAGCAGTCCTTTGGTAAGCGTTTTTCATTTTGCTGTGCAAAACAAATGCAACATTGCCTATCATGTCTTATTGACACTTGAAATTGAATACTTGAACACTAATGCAGGTTCCTTTATTAGTTGTTGTCAATCACTGATTGACCTTATGGCAGAAAAAATGGTTGTTAAAGTTGTTGAATTGAATTATGTTATCTGTGATTATAACATAGGTTTGATGTCTTGGTCAAACGCAAGGCAGTTTGAAGCAGTCCAGAAAGAATTAACCCAGATAATTTATGTGGTATTCTAAGGTTGCAAATGATAACTGACTAATTATGTAATGTTAGTGCATTACGTGTAACCAAGGTAGAGCTTTTCTGAACTGTCGAGGAACAGGGTGTACTGTTCCAGTGTTATTTGTCATTCAGAATGGATTGTGAAACAGTTGGATTGTGTTTATAGTCATGAGAGTAATGAGAGTGTGTGTCCACATGGGGGCGTTTTAATACTGCTGTGAAGAAATGCCTTCATTTGGTGGTGAGCTGATGAGCTCTGTCAAAAATTATGCTTTTGTCTTTTAATCAGAACAGACAGACATTGTACATGCAAATATGAGCACAAATCCTGTGTCTCGTTGCAACAATGCACAGGTTTACTCATGCCAGACTGGTTGAGTTTATTATGAGTGAAAATAAAAATTGCAACAAAAAAAAACAAAAAAATGAGGGAAAGTTTGTCAGCAATAAGCATAATCCAATGTGCTTGGCAGTATTGCTGTGTCCCCTTAGGTTCTGATAATTATTATTTTTTAAGTATATGAATGTTTACATGTTCATTGCAGCAGGCAGGTTTTTCCTGTAATAATTACTTTTACACAGAAGGGTTGTGTTTATACCCCCAGCATGGGAATAACATACAGTGCAGTTCAAAAGTGTTAGGACAGTGACACGGTTTTTGTTGTTTTGGCTCTGTACTCCAGCACATTGGATTTGAAATGGAACAGTGACTATGAGGTTAACGTTCAGCTTAAATTTGAGGGTTTTTACATCCATTTTGGGTGAACCGTGTAGCAAATGTAGCTCTTTTTACACATAGTCCCCCCATTTTTGGGCACCAAAAGTAATTGGACAAATTAACATAAATAAAGTAAATAAAGTCATCATATTTAATATTTGGTTGCATATCCTTTGCATGCATGACCTCCCGATGTCTGTGACCCAACAACATCAAAAGACTCTTGATATCTTATTTTGTGGTACTCTTACAAGCGATACTATAACCTCTGCATTTGAATGGATCTCTATGGGAATTGGGGGGTGGGACTAGATTTAGCTGTAAATTACACAGGAATAGTATGGAACACATGGTTGGCTCAATGGCTGTAAGTCATCAAGGGTCTGAGGTATCAAACAAGCCTCAAACCCTCACTCTGCTGCCAGATATGGATGCTTCACATTTTCCTGTTGAACTCTGGAAAAATAAGTCAGGAGAAACAGCTCTTAAAGTGTTCCATCCATATCTACTGCATATCTGGCAGCAGAGTGATGGTTTGAGGCTCGTTATAGTATCGCTTGTAAGAGTACCTGAAAATAAGATATCAAGAGCCTTTTGATATTGTTGACAGACATCAGGAAGTCATTGCATACAAAGGATATGCAACCAAATATTAAATATGATGACTTTATTTAAGTTTATGTTAATTTGTCCAATTACTTTTGGTGCCCTAAAATGGGGGGGACTATGTGTAAAAATGGCTACAATTGCTACACAGTTCACCTGATATGGATGTAAAAACCCTCAAATTAACGCTGAAGGTCTGCACTTTAACATCACTGTTCCATTGCAAATCCAATGTGCCGGAGTTCAGAGCCAAAACAACAAAAAATGTGTCACTGTCCTAACACTTTTGAGTGCACTGTATATCTAGATTCATTTTAATTCATTTTATCAGAAGGGAAAATGTAAAGGCTGGCCATTTTGATGTGTTTGAGGCCACCTTTAAGGAAATCGCTGTGAACATCATTAAAGTTGCCATGTCATCTGGTTTGTGTTACATCTTCAGAATTTCTCATAGACATGCACCGTCTGCTCAATTCCGAATCGATGGTTCTACAAAGGAAGCAAGTTCTTAGAATCTGTTTGCCCCCTTGAATTTAATCGTTTCTGTTGAGGAGCAAAACAAATCTACCAATGGGGTAAAACAGATCACTGAACGACCAGGATACCTTGGTAACGTGGTGTTCTTTGATGGGGTTTCAGTGGCGTAGATGTAAATTCAAAATGATAAATAATACATTTCCACATAAAATACATCTTTTTTTGGTGGGATGATTTTTATTCAAAATAAATTTTTGATAAATGCTTTATTAGAATCGTAGTAATGAGACGTATGCCTCAACATGTTTTTCCTGCATTAGCAGTCTTGATTTACTGTTAATGTGTCATACAAGCCCTCCAATATCCTAACAGGAAAATCCGGGATGAATTGCAATCTAATAAAAGCGTACCTCCAAAACTAAACCGAGAATGCTATGTGACTTTATTGGCTTCATAAAACTCCTGTCTCATACTGTTGCTGAACAGTGGACTATCTATAATTAAGAAATAATGAGGCCCACAGAGATTACTATCAATTGGCATGTAAAAAAGGAGAGGCATCTTGAGTTATGGCAGGCATTCGCCTGTCTGCCTCGCTATGCATGCCCTTGGTTTACACTCACATCCTTTAAAAATATTATTATTATTATTTTAAATTTATTTTAATATTATAATTTTTTTTGTTTTACAGTCAGTCTCCTCTCAGATGGTTCAAAAGGAGGGAATGTATGAATGCCATTCCAATTAGCACTCCATTGTGGACGGGCTTTGGGGAAGTTTTATGTTTACAAAAGCTGAAACATAAATTTGAGGTTCGCAAGGAATCATAAATATTTTAAAGGTTATACTTGCATGATGCTCAGGGAGTCTCACATTGTAGAAGTGCGGTGTTGCAGTGGTAGCCCTTTGCTTCAGTTCTATATTTGTTCATGCGCTTTATAAAGTGGGTGTGACAAGTCCAGTCTGGAGACGAAGATTGGCAGGCCGGCCGCTTCCTGGAAGACGGGCCATAGTTTGGCCTTAGTATCGTGTTCCAGGTTTTCGGAGCAATCCTTCCAGATGTCTCCTTTAAACATGGGACTGCTGGGGACATCCATCCTGCTCTTTGTTCAGCAATATAAAAGTGGTGGAGTAAGACCAATTGGAGACCATTATTTAAAATTATTAAGTTAAATGAAGCACTTCGTCCGGGGCCGAGAGTAAATGTCAAATTAACTTTTGAGTTTTGTGCCACTGAATAAGAAAAGGGGTCCATAAAGATACAGGCTCACAGTATATCATAAAAATTGCTGCATTAATCACAGTGATAGATGTATTGGAAGGACCAATACAATAATAAGCGGCCCATAAATCTGAGTAGGTGTTGTAAAATGGAATTCCTGAGGATGTTTTACCAGGGATGTATGCAAACCAACACATTAAAACCAGGAAGCACCTTCGTTACAGAATACTTAAAGAGCCACTGAGCCCTGTTATGAGTTTCCAAAGTCCAAATACATAAAAGCAATTCAACGCTGTGAGCTAAAGCTGCCCTATCGGAAAGCCGGTGTTGATTCTAATACGGTGAACATGTACTCCAATAGGACTCTCTCTCTGAAAGAGATGCAGAGTTCCATGTGCCAATGACTATCTGCTCTATTGATTTTAATGACACCAATATCTTTCTGCGGTATCTGGATCGACACTGCAGTGGTTAGCTGGAGAAGTTGGATGGTTAGCGGCGAAAATGTTCTCCCTGCATTCTCGGCTGCACCCGTTGATGAGTTCTTCACAGGTCTGCACCTCCGAATCTCTGAAGAGGGAAAAAGGCTTTTCTTCCCCCTCCCCCACCCTACCTACCTTTAGGTCATGTAAACCAGCAATCTGGAGTGTGTCTCAAGGCGTGACAGATCGTTTAAGCCCTCAGTGCTGAGGGTAATGGCACTGGGTCCATCTCCAGCCACCTTCATTTTCTCTTATTCATGCAGGTTAATGTGATTGCCAAAGCTTTTTCCCTCTTCTTCAGCACTGACCTTCTGGCTTTTTCCAAACTACTTTCTCCTCCTTTTGAGCTGTCAAGTCTTTGGATTAGTGAAATGTGGATCGGTAAGCTCACCCGAATCAGGAGCCCGCATATCTCCCCGTCATAGAATTTAGCGTTGGCGGGGGAGGAAGGTTAATTAATGGATCAGAATGGCTGAAATGTAAACTGAAGTCCAGATAACAGCATACACCCCCTTGACAGTAATAGATGTTGAAAGACAGATTTGTTTTACATAAGAACTCGAACAGTACATGAAAAGTGACTGGCAGTCCCTGCTCCCGATAATGTGCTTCATACTTCATTATGAGTAATGTATTGAGGCAAATTCTTAGAGGATTTAAACATGTTTGTTTTATTTGTAGATGCATTATTGAATTGATCACAAGCTCGCAATGTTATACAGTATATAAAAAAAAAGGAAACTTGCTTATAGTGGTGTGCAGAAACAACATCTTTCAGAATGGAGGTTGGGGGGGGGGGGGGGGGGGGTAAAATTTTAAATTAAAATGCATGTTTTATTGCACGCAACAAATTACTGTTGTTTTATTTTTATACTGTTTTTATTTCTTTTCATCTTTAGATGAACTCATGTATACCTTCCTTTCCTGGGGACAATAAGTCGACCACATGAGAACAATTCCTGTAAGTGACAGTAGGGGAACCTCTTTAGGATAGACACTGTAGGCATACAAGACTGTGTTTGAAAGACTGCCCTGGATATCATAAATCAGCATAACACTTGCTTTTCACACAAATTGACAGCTCAATAATATATATATACAGTCAAGTCAACCTGTTTTCACTTCGTCATTATTGGCTATTGTGTGTACATGTTTGAGGCAAAAAATGAACTCAATCTATTGTAGTATAAGTCTGTAACGTAATAAAACGTGGAGAAGGTGAAAGGGGTGTGCAGACTTTCCGGCTTGACATTCATTTACATATACAGTGCATCCGGAAAGTATTCACTTCACTTTTTCCACATTTTGTTCTGTTACAGCCTTATTCCAAAATTGATTAAATTCATTTTTTCCCTCAAAATTCTACACACAACACCCCATAATGACAATGTGAAAAAAGTTTTTTTGAGATTTTTGCAAATTTATTAAAAATAAAAAAATTAAATTTCTCATTTACATAAGTATTCATACCCTTTGCTTTAACGTATTTTTAAAGTTTCATATTTGGTCGCATATCCTTTACATGCTGTTACTTCCTGAAGTCTGTGACCATCAACATCAAAAAACTGTCGATATCTTATTTTCAGGTACTGTTACAAGCGATACTATAACCTCTCTGCATTTGAATGGATGCATAGAGTTCTATAGGAAAATGAGTCAGGAGAAACAACCCTTAAAGTGATCCATCCACATCTACTCCATATCTGGCAACAGAGTGATGGTTTGGGGCTCGTTTGATAGCTCAGACCCTTGATAACTTACAGCCATTTAGCCAGCCGTGTGTTCCATACTGTACCAGTGTAATTTACAGCTGAATCTAGTCTCACCCCCCAATTTCCATAGAGATCCATTCAAATGCAGAGAGGTTATAGTATCGCTTGTAACAGTACCTGAAAATAAGATATCGACAGTTTTTTGAGGTTGATGGTCACAGACTTCAGGAAGTAACAGCATGTAAAGGATATGCGACCAAATATGAAATATGATACTTTAAAAATACGTTAAAGCAAAGGGTATGAATACTTATGTAAATGAGAAATTTTATTTTTTTATTTTTAATAAATTTGCAAAAATCTCAAAAAAACTTTTTTCACATTGTCATTATGGGGTGTTGTGTGTAGAATTTTGAGGGAAAAAATGAATTTAATCAATTTTGGAATAAGGCTGTAACAGAACAAAATGTGGAAAAAGTGAAGCGCTGTGAATACTTTCCAGATGCACTGTATATTTCTTTTTTTAAATTCCATTTCTTGTTCTTGCTATGATTTGCCTGTAAATTAAATGATTAATTTTTCTTTCAAAGAGTCCCAAATTCTGTGATTTACTCCATATAGTGAATTGGTACTAATTCTTAGTATTCAATAAAACACCAACATTCAGGGCCCTATCTTGGCGATCTTGGCGCTTAGTCTAAGCGCATGGCGTAAAGTCCATTTTGGGCGTGTCCAAGTCCACTTTTGCTATTTTAACGGCGTGTTTTTTTGGCGCTAAGCACGGCGCAAGGTGCAACTGGGCTGAACCTAGTCGCTTTATTAATTATAGGTGTGTCTTGGGCGTGACATGCAATAAACCAATCAAAATGTCATATCCCATTCCCTTTAAAAGCCTGCTTTTCCACCTTGGTGGATTGCTCGATGGCGAAACAGACATGCTCGTGCGTGTTTAGTGTGATCAAGGAATAGGCTAAATGGAGTATGATCAATATTATTCGGACAAACCATTAGCCTATGAGTTCCCGGTAATTCCAGACAGGGCTGTTATTTTACAAAATATATGCGGTTAAATTTCGTTAAAAGGACCTGCAACAGCTGAGAATAAGCTATCAATGGCTTCAGTCTCACCTTAGAAAACGCCAAATTAGCCTGCTTGTTCAGCGAATTTTGTTTGATTATGCAATGAAAGTGTCAAACATCAATTCCAAGAGGCTGTTCTCATGGAGTTCTCGAAGTTCAAGCTTCATCCAAAGTTCATTAGGCTACCTGCATAGTAGGCTAATATTGATTAATAACATACATACCGTTATTTTGCCTTAATGGTGACACTAAATAGCCTACAATAAAGCTGTCAGGTTCGCAACCCATATGTTCACGCATATTTCCCCTTGTTTAATAATGTCCTGTTTATGGAAATGTGACCAACCTGTTTTACTCGTAGCGTAATCCTTTAAAACAATCCACTTTCCCAGGAAGACCGTGAAACGTGCGACTTACAGCAGGGGAAACAGAGAACATGCAGCGCACGTGCAGAGAATGGCATTAAAATTAATTGTGAATTAATTGTGTAACGTGCTGCAAATTTGTTTTAGTTTCTAATTAGACGCTTAGTTCTCTTTAAAATCGTTTTGTTCAGTTATGGAATAACGGGTGAAATCAGCTGGGTTTTAAACGGTGAGAGTATGGAAACCTGGTCACTGTAATTTAAAAAATATGAAGGACGAAGAATAGCTAAGGTTACAATTTAGTTAACATGGTGACATCTCCATTTTTTAACCATAGGCTATCGAAAAAAACCTTATGCACAGCGAATCCGCTGTAGCCTAGGCTATTTGAAAAACAATAAATGCAATATTCACTGGACAAGGTTTTGAATTTTTTTCAGTCACAAATCATTCTATTTACTTACAGGCTGTATTCATAGATAAACAGAGCTGTATTGTAATGACATCTGAAGCGCATTTTCAGAACCTAAATGTCCGTCTATTGCCGTGCGCGAGTATTCCATTGATTGCCAATTCACGCATTAGGTGTAAATGACAATTCGCGCATTAGGCTTGATATAGATGTTATCAGCAGCTTTTTAATGGGTAGCCATTGTCCCGTACCATCGCACATCGCCTGGATGTTGATGGAGTGGGCTGAAAGCAATTTAATGTGCATGGCATTCCCCTTTGCTGAGGGAAAGGTAGGCTATGGACCCTTTTATTATTATGTATTTTTTGATATAGGCTACACATTAATAATATTGCACATTGTGATCTAGATATTTTAGTCATGCTTGTGCACGCCCCTGTGTGTAACAGACAGGAGGGTATGCGCGTGGTGCACACGCCTATGTAGACGCACTTATATGCGCCGTTAAAATAACATGTAAACAACTGCGACATGACTTTAGACCAGGTTTGTGGTGGTTCTAGCGCAAGCGCTTTCTGCTGGCTCAAGATAGCAATACGCCAAAAAGAATCCTGGCCACTCCTCATCTTAAGACCAACACGCCCAGTTCACTTGTGATGGCGCAAGAATACATGCTAGTTAAAGGACGTAAGCGTTAGGCGTTATTATGGACCTAGCGCCGGGTGTAAGATAGCAAAGACACTTGCGTTTGGGTTAGCGCCGCTTTGCGCCGGGTGTAAGATAGGGCCCCCAGTGTCTTAGTAGGGTGTTCGGTCACCACGAGCCGCCTGAACAGCTTCAATGTGCCTTGGCATAGATTGTACCTCTAGTCTATCATAGATTCTAGTGTTTTGAACTCTACTGGAGGGATGGAACACCATTCTTCCAAAAGATATTCCCTCATTTGGTGTTTTGATGATGGTGGTGGAGAGCGCTGTCTAACAGGTCGGTCCAAAATCTGCCATAGGTGTTCAATTAGGTTGAGATCTAGTGACTGCGAAAGCCATAGCAGATGATTCATATCATTTTCATACTCATCAAACCGTTCAGTGACCCCTCGTGCCCTGTGGATGTAGGCATTGTCATCCTGGAAGAAATCACTCCCATCAGGATAGAAATGTTTCATCATAGGATAAAAGTGATCACTCAGAATAAATTTGTATTGATTTGCAGTGATCCTTCCTTTTAAAGTGGACCCAAACCGAGTAGCCTACATTTTCCATAAAGTAGCCTAATCATACTTTTACTTGAGTACAGTTTTTGGGTACTCTACCCACCCTCTGTTGCTACATCGCTAGTGAACTAGTGCTGCTTTAATTTCAACACGTTAGGCTTAAAAGGCCACTATAAAAAGGTTGAAAGGTTGAGTTCTGCGTGCCACTAGTCGGCACTGTTGTGCTACTGGTAGGCTAATGTTTCTGACGTAGGCTACAATAAAAGTCCAACTAGTGGCTCATAGTGCATTAGGCCACTAGTAAGGTGCAAATGTTTGATATCAACACGGTTTCGTTGAACTAGTAAGACAAAATTTCGAACACGTTGTGGAAAAACCACAAATTGGATATCAGGGATATGGAATAAATCCTCATTCGCGCTTGCCATAGTAGGCCTCCATCCCAACACTGCACAGCCTATGTGCAGCCTGCAGCTAGCTATTTTTTCAAATGAGCTTAAAGTTCTTGTTTTAAGCCAAGGTGCTGATAAGTTGTTAGCTTAAAGTCGGTGGCAAAATGGCAAGCTCAAAAAGCAACGACCCGCGACAAATTTCTTAAGTTAATTGAAGGCACGTTCCCCAAAGGACTGAAGTCCCATCGAAATTTATTGACAATCCCAGTGACTGTGGGTTCTGGCGAAATAAGTTTTTCTAAATTTAAACTAATAAAGAATTATCTGCAGACAACTATGTCTCGGGAGAGACTGTGGACTAGCAATGCAGTGTCGAGAAGGACGTTGGTTCAGCACTCGACCATGTGTTTACCTGCTGAGTTTGCAGCAAGGAAAGCCAGAAAGATCACACTGCAGACAGGCGATTGGTGAGTTGTTCTTGTTTATTACAATATTTTAAATCAAGGGCAGAGTAATGGCACAGCCTACTAATTATTCAATTGGTTGGTTGTATACGGTTTGTTTGTGTGTTATCGTAGCCTGTAAATCCTTAGTTCGTAGTTATCTGATAGTAGCCTAAGACTGCGGGTTGGCTATGGTTTCATCACGTTAAACAGCTGGGCCTAGCGTAGGTTGACTCGCCCCACAATAGGTTTGTTTGACTTTATGCATTCAGTTATGTTCATGAATAGCCTACATCCACTAGCATAAACATAATTTTACTTCCCTAGAGAATAACAAAATAACAGCATCCTTGAAAATGTATAGGATCAGAAATCATCTCTGATACATCATGGAATTGTGCAGGCTATTTCAAATAAATAGCTATTATAATATGTCTAATTCGGGATTCTGGATGAACA
The DNA here is from genome assembly GCA_029718625.1 of Synaphobranchus kaupii. NCBI lineage: Eukaryota > Metazoa > Chordata > Actinopteri > Anguilliformes > Synaphobranchidae > Synaphobranchus > Synaphobranchus kaupii. The sequence continues at coordinate 25,936,981 of CM056385.1, read as the reverse complement.
TTTATTTTCCCTGATTTACAAGAATGGAGTGTCAACATTTAATCACAGGTCTTAAGTTAGTGACTCAGTGAAAAATTGTTTCCACATCTATTATTACTCAGTTTATTAGAAACAGGCTGCCAAGATGCTTGCACATGACTATAAGGTAGCTATCAAACTGCTCTCTCATATACCCCGGAGCAGGATTTCTTTTTGAATTAATTATGTTTACATTTCTAATTATGTCCAATTGACGCTTGGTTAGGTATTCAAAGAGGAGGAATACTTACATTGCTGTTAGATATTATTGTTAGAGACCACAGTGTTCCCAATCCTCAAACATAACTGCAAAGTTTGCCCATGCTTTTTGTCCATGGCTTTTTTGTTTGATGCTTTTTGTCAATAAATTGCTAAGATTTATAATGCAGAATCACAATCCCCATTTCATCTTGTAAAATTTTGAGAATCAACTGTGGCAAATCTTGTCGTGTAAAATAAGTTTTTATTATTTCCATCTGAAATTCAAAATAATAATAACAAATGAAAGGCAAGTCAAGGAAGCATGTTGGATTATTATGGCCCGCATTTACTTTGTACGACATTCAAGTATGAAACCAAATTGGGCTAGTAGGAATTATAGAAGTTATGCAGTCAGGCATATCAACAGTTGACAAGACAGGGAGGAATGCTCTCTAACAGAACCAGCTCTGGCCCATCTCTTTCAAGTGGATAAAGAGAGAAAGAAACAAGCCCACCCCAAGTGCCACATGGACAATTTCAAACCAAATGTGCCCATTCTAAAAGGAAACTGCAACTACAGTAGCTACAAGAGAGGCCTGGTTTTTCTCTGGCGCCTGTGGAGGTGCTTGAATTAACCTCTGCCACACCGTGATTCCACTTCCTTGGGCAGGACACAGCCCAGACGCCTCATTATAAACCCTTATTACACTCAGCACAAAGGCCAGAATAATACATCCAGATACTATGTTTGTTAAATGAGCCATAAATCAAATCTTGCCGCGTAGATTTTTCAGACTGCTTCAAAACTTGCAATTTCCTCAGAATTATGGTCCAAATAGGCAGACAGGGGGAGAGAAAGTCTAAAAATAAGAGGTCCATGTGGGGCAAAATGTGAGGAAAGAGGATGGATTTTAGATTTAACCATCTAGTCTCATTACTTTCTACCTTTAAGAAAAGAGTATAGGTCAACAACAACCACAAAGCTTTCAAAGGGAATTGAGTTTTAGGAGTGGTTGAACATGCATCTAGAGACAATTGGGTAAACCACCAGAAATTGATCTTCTGTGGATCAATGGGCTGCCATTATATTTGCAATGCTGTCTTTACATGGTGCCATTTCAAAAAATCACAACCATAAACATGTCAATTGAGTATTATTTAGATGAATCAAGTAATCAGATCAAAACCATGCATCATTAGGTGCTGTGTCCTTTTATCCATCAGCAACACAAAAAGCAAGTATGGAGGATTCCAAATGATAAATCATTTCTGGTATGCATTTGAAGGGATTAATAAACAATGGAATCCGAATGGTATCCTACGTCAGGATTAGCATCCCAGCTAACTATAATATATTGGAAAGTATCAGTTGAATGACTGAATGTGAGTAACACTGACCTAAAACTTCATAATGCACATACGGAAACACCAGTGATATTTACTATATTGAATGTAGTCAGGGACCTTTACTGGTAAGAAAGATGGCAAATGTATGGCATATTGATGTATGACTTATTGACGTGTGTGGAAAAGGTACTTTATGGTTATAATGGGTGGGGCTAGGAATCTAGGGCAATAAAAAGCATTTCACAACCATCTATGAACTATGGCTAAATTTGCTGAGTATAAATGTATACAAACCGAGCCATCTGACTAGGAAACTATCCCAATGCATTTAAACAAAATGACAGCTTACAAATGTACAATTATGCAATGAACCACTGTGCCATTTCCTGCTTTCGCCGCTTCGCATAAACTACGGCAGTTTGATCACCATTATCTTGCCAGTACGAATCGAAAGCCGAATGTTGAAATGAGTTTAAGGTGGCCTTTGCCGGGGACAGCCATTGTGTGTTTTACTAAGAATAAGCCTCTTAAATGTATGCAAATTTTAAAATCTGAAGTCTATGCTACTTGGTCGGAGTTCATTTCCAGCCGGAGATAAGGCTTTTGAAAATATATTCCTGTCTGGACCAGTGCTGTGCAAGATCCTGTTCTCATGCACAGTGCAAGTCATCTGTGACCATCAGCGAAGAGTTTGAGCGGAGCCCATGAATTAGTTCTCAGCAGAACGCGACCTGCTGAGCCAAGAAGCTACCCTCGCCAGAATATACAATTCAGAGTGCTGCCTCACTCACATCTTAAAGACCCGATTGTTGCTGCAACTCTGTGACAGAGCCACAGTTATGATGTTTGTTAAATGAACCGTAAATACAATCTGCACGTTGTCCTGAACTGAATCCAAACAAGGGGGATGAAGTGCCAGTGCGTAAGGCTGTATTCCCTGGAACAAAAAAAAAGACGTTTCGCTCCCTCACAAAGTGACAGCCACACTGCTCTCTGTGAGTTCTTTAAAAAAAAAAAAAAAACTTTAAAAAAAAAACTAATAATACATTTGGCATCTCCAATCCCACCAAAATTTGATCCAGTTTGTATGAACAAGCGTGCTGATATACGTCCCCTGCTGCCAGCTCGGGAAAGTGAAGACAACTCGCGGTTCTCCTCCGAGACGCGCGGTTCCCAATCATACACGTGCGTGGAGCGCAAGCTATGGGCCTATGAGGGCCAACAGGGGGCGCTTGAGCAGTGAACACTCACGATGCACTCACTCATACAAACAGCTCTTTTAAAAATATATAATTAAATAAAATTAATTGTAGCCTAATCTGGGGCTGTATATACCCAATTCCCACTCCAATCTGGAATGTTCAGCTGTCTGCAACCGCAGCCATGTTCCGTGTGTGAACCGCCCTGCCAATTCAGGAGAGCTGGGACATCCATGGTTGTGGTGTCAACAGCTACTTTTTTTCTCGTGGCGGACCGTGGCAAAGCTGGGTCAGAGCGGCGTCGGAGGAGGGACCTTTCCTATGCGGCTTTGGCATTGCAGTCTTAAGAGCGAGCGCCCTTTGGGCCAGCGGGGGTCACCAAGAGCGATAATAATAATAATAATAATAATAAACTTTATTTGTATAGCACCCTTCATACAAAAAAATGCAGCTCAAAGTGCTTTACAAGATGCACATCAAACAAAAAGTAAAAACAATAGAAATAACAAATAGAGTATTAATAAAAACTAAGAAATAGAAATAGTTAAAATAGTAAAAATCGATAACAGACAATAAGACAAATAAAATAAAACAATAAAATAAGATTGATAAAAACTGACAGATAAAATAGTTAAAACAGTATAAACATGAAAACAATAAGACAAATAAAAATAAGACAAATAAAATAAAACAATAATATAAGATTTAAAGTAGGTAAACTAGTAAAAATAGACTATAATCAATAAGACAAATAAAATAAAACAATAATATGAAATCATTTAAAAGCTTGTTTAAAAAGGTATGTTTTGAGCTGTTTTTTGAGCCGATGAAATGCAGAACCCTGTCTGACTGAACCCACCGATACACTGGGTGACGCAGGCACCAATTGTGCATCGCTCTGTGGAGATGCCGGCCACAGTCTGGACTGGCACCGTCTGGATTTGATCAGAGGGCATGAGGCTCATCCGTGCACCACAGCATGGTGCCTTAACCGAATGAGCCATCCAGCAACCACTATAAGCGACACTTTTACAGAATCTTTACAATACGGATGTGGTATTAAAATTTTAATTAAAAATATATATCTGCTGTAGACTGAATATACTGTATATTCAAATTCCTTTTCAGTGCGGTTACCATGTGGCACCCCCTTGTAGCCTCGGGCACTACGCAACTCTTGAAGTGCCATGACAAGTTTGCATTAGCGAGGGACATGAAAAACAAGCCAAAAAGGGCAACATTTATTTTTGGTTATGCCATAGGTTTTTTAAAATTTGTGTTTAGTTTCTTGGTGCTTCTGCTTTTCCAAATGTTAGCACATTTGTTTCACATTCATGGTGTGAATAAAATATGTCTCTGTAGGGGAAATCAACTGACCTCAATGCAGGGCACAACACAGGTCAGAGTGAGGGCCTCGTGCGTGTGCGTGCGTGTGTGCGTGCGTGCGTGCGTCCGTCCGTCCGTCCGTCCGTCCGTCCACATGAATCGGGAATTTTGACATCCTAACCTATGCCTTTTATTCAGTCCAACTATTTACTATCATTTATATTCAGTGGAATGTAGCCAGAAACATCACTAAAATATTTCAACAGTAGGACGTAGAAACCATTTCAACTGGGGAGTTTTTTCCATGTAATCCTCCTGTTGGTGATGCCCTAAGCATCAGCTATTTTTGCTATATTTTTCTATTGCTTAGCAGCTGCCCTGCCCAATTGCCTACAAGCACCCAAAAGACTCCTGTATCAACTGGCGAATGAGTCACTGTGGACTGCCACCATTGTTTTTCCCCCCACAATGCATCTGTCCCCTATGGATACCTCAATGAATAAAACACCTGCTACTGCTAATACTGGAGACACCTTAGCTCTGATTGGTTGGAATTACCCAGCGTTTGCCTTTCCCAGCTGAGCTACTTCCATGTTTGCTTAACCCTCTGATGCTTTTTTAGGGGCTCCAAAGTAGTGAGTTTTTGATCACAGTTTTTTTTGTAAAGGCCCACAGAGAATGTGGTCATGAAAATGGAGGTGAAGGTATTTTAGCTGTCATGCAACCAACTTTGAGTGTACTAAAAAGTGTTTTCCTCTTTAATCCAAACAAAATAATACATGTGAAAGAGACGTGACATAAATATAAGGACATCTAATGGTTCCTGTCTAAGTTTAAACAAAGGTGGCCCATGCAGTGAATTGCCAGAGGTAATGTTATTCCTATGGCTTTTATAAAAATAGCTTTTGCCTTGATAATTTTACCTTGAGAATGCTCGTCTGTGAAAGTCCCTAATTCTCCAAGCTTAAGTGATGTGAACATGGCAGGTCAAGGTTGTGGAAAGCCGGTGGCGCTCTTTGCATTTAAATATGACTACCACACCATCTACTGCGCAGATAAGGATTAGCCTACCAATACTGCGACAACAATAAGGCATTATATGAATGCTTATTATACTATGATACAATTATGGATAGGGATTTAAATGTCTGAAACTGAAGACAAAATAATTAGATTTCAATTATATTGTGTAGTATTTAAGAGCACTGTGATTGGAGTGCTGATTTTACCATTGATTGTTAGAATGTTACATATCAATTAATTCAGAAATTAATACATTGTTATTGTAATGAGGATAAACCAATTCATCATTGGCTACTGATTTTTACACTGCTGAATAATACTAAACAATACTGTCATAGTTTCTTGAAAGTATGTACTCTGAGTAATATAACATAAAAATGACAAGAACATGAAATCCATATTTTGCCATTCATTTTTTGTGAAGAAACATATTTAGTTCTAGAAGCTCATTCCTCATGAAAAGCTAATTTCTGTAATGAACAGCCTTAGAAGAATGTCTTTAAACTGAAAATTGTAAACAGATTTACAATTAATTTTGAATGCTATAGAATTTTTCCAACTGAAACATTGGAGTGTTAATCGCCATCTAAGGATTATCATTTTCGTTAAATTATTTCCTAATGTTTGTTTTTGACCGAAACGGACTCTCTGTGTAACTGGAAAGCACAAATCGTTTTGAATAATAACTTATTATTATTTTCAATACAATGTATGCAGTACTGGCAAGGCGCATAGGCACAGTCAGTGGTGCAGGGCAGTGGTCTTGGCTACTGAATTTTGGTACTTTTGTGACTGGAGGTGAGGAGCACACAGCTCACAGCATGAGGCATGTGGAAAATGGGCTGGATTAGGCTGAATATATTTATCAGTTCCTGTGATGTAGCTGCTGGATTCAATCATAGCCAATCAAATGACCTATTTTCATTCCCTTTAAGAGCTGTGCGTTTTGGGCTCTGGCATACTGCAAATTTCCGTGGTCTACCACTAAATAAGGTCTTTCATTAACTTTTTTCACAACCATCTATGAACTATGGCTAATATCCCAATGCATTTAAACAAAATGCCAGCTTACAAATGTATAATTATGCAATTATTATTATTTTTTAAACTATGGATTGTCCTTTTCTTTGTACACTTAGCCTCTGTTGCATTTCATTTTTACAGATTTCAATTAGAAAAAACAATGTGGCAATGAAGCGGTTCTCAGAAAAGGCGGCAAAACGTATGCCAATATATGACTAGAGACACTGAGTTTGCAAAATCTAATGAGCGTGCACAAAACAAATAAACGCCCCTGAAAATAGGCAGAGAAACTTGGCTATAACGCACTGGAGCACGTAATGCGTTTCGACAGTATGCTCTGCCTGAAGAAAGATCTGTGCCGAAATTCATTGTGTGCTCCAGTGCTTTATGGCTAAGTTTGTGTGGCAATTAGAATTAACTAAAAACAGGCCTAGCAAAAATGATGGCTAAATTTTAAATGTGCGATTGTCTTGTACGCATACGTTGTGCGTAGTCACTCAGGGAACCAGCTGCACAGCCAGCAGGTCTCTCTGTTCCCGTGTGCTCACTGCCTCTTCCTTCTATAAATGCAGAGGTGGAAAATCCAGGTTCAGAAAGCAAAATCCCCCCCCAGTATTCTGTTCCAATCACCTGGGCCCAGTATTTCAAAAGGATTTGGTAATCTAATCCTACCTAGAATCTAGATAAAATGTTGTTTTTGGGTTTGTCAAAACTCCAAAGTGGAGATTAGGATAGTTTTGATACTGAAAATAATCAGGATAATCTTGATCCCACTGGAAGGGTGGATTCATGGTTGATGTAGAGACATGTGGGACTAGGGTTGCAAAGGGGCAGAAAATTTGCGAAGTTAAAGGGTAAGTTCGCTATTTTGGACCTTGGACCCTATTTGCGGTCTGTCTTCCATGAACCTGACACATTGAGTCAATTTTTTCGTTGATCGGTCCAGTATTGAGTTCGCTACAGATTTCCTGTAGGCTCTCACTGGGCTTCAATAGAAGTAAACGGGGCAATTATAAATGTTATGGAAAAACAACGATAAATGTGCTTTTATAGCTCAGTGTGTATTCTTACGGTCTCAGTATGCTCTCCTGTGAAATGTAGGCTATCGCAAACGCAAACCGAACGTTGAAACAACAGTTCCATTTGAAACAGAACTATTTCTCCGACCGCACTACCTCGCACTGACTTCGGATAACATTACCTGCGCAACTTCAGCCTCTCTCTCTTCTCTTGCTCTCTTATCATCCATCTCTTGTAGTTCCGTGTCCGTGTATTCTGGCTCAAATCTGTAGCCAGTAACGTCAGTCAAAATCGAATTCTTCGTCTTCGTAATCATTATAGTAATCCATCATCCAAGTTTTTTTGTGCAAAGTGTAGCCTACGTTGCTGCAGGTAAACAAATGCAGACTGCTCACCTAGATAGTTTCGTAAACGGCCGGCACACCTTCCCGCTCCCCTACCCCCGACACATAGTACTCCGCGGGAGCAGCGAAAACAAGCAACAGAGAAATGCTTACTTCCAAGCCATGCCAAGTACGTAAAAATGTTCGGATTGAGATACATTTCACAGGAGAGCATACTGAGACTGGTAACAATACACCCTGAGCTTCCCGTCTCATTTATTGTACATGAAAGCACATTTATCGTTGTTTTTCCATAACATTTATAATTGCCCCGTTGACTTCTATTGTAGCCCAGTGAGAGCCTACAGGAAATCTGTACCGAACTCAATACTGGACCGATCAGCGAAAAAATGGACTCAATGTGTCAGGTTCATGGAAGACAGACCGCAAATAGGGTCCAAGGTCCAAAATAGCGAACTTACCCTTTAAGCTTGGGAATTTAGCTTGGGAATGCTTTGGTTAAAAATTTAATGCAAATTCAGTTGATTTCCACACCGCTGAGTGTGGATTCTTCCATCACATGTGCAGTGCATTCTTCCATCACATGCAGAAATAATTCCCAGCATACTATTGGGGGTTAGGGAATACAAACCCCAATTCCAAAAAAGTTGGGACAGTATGTAAAATGCACATAAAAGCAGAGACCAGTGGTTTGTAAATTATCTTTTACATACATGTATATTTAATTGAAAACAAAACAAAGAAAATATATTTAATGTTTTACCTTATCAACTTTATTGATTTTTGTAAATATACAGTAATGATGCTATCATTACTGGGTATTAAAGGATATAAAAAGACTCTTCATATCTGATTTTCAGGTACTCTGACAAGCGATACTATAACACTTCTGCATTTGAATGGATCGCTATGGGAATTGGGGGGTGGGACTAGATTAAGCTGTAAATTACACTGGAATAGTATGGTTGGCTAAATGGCTGTAAGACATCAAGGGTCTGAGGTATAAAATGAGCCTCAAACCGTCACTCTGCTGCCAGATATGCAGTAGATATGGATGGATCACTTTAAGGGCAGATATGCAGTAGATATGGATGGATCACTTGAAGGGCAGATATGCAGTAGATATGGATGGATCACTTGAAGGGCAGATATGTAGTAGATATGGATGGATCACTTGAAGGGCAGATATGCAGTAGATATGGATGGATCACTTTAAGGGCAGATATGCAGTAGATATGGATGGATCACTTTAAGGGCAGATATGCAGTAGATATGGATGGATCACTTGAAGGGCAGATATGCAGTAGATATGGATGGATCACTTTAAGGGCAGATATGCAGTAGATATGGATGGATCACTTTAAGGGCAGATATGCAGTAGATATGGATGGATCACTTGAAGGGCAGATATGCAGTAGATATGGATGGATCACTTTAAGGGCAGATATGCAGTAGATATGGATGGATCACTTGAAGGGCAGATATGCAGTAGATATGGATGGATCACTTTAAGGGCAGATATGCAGTAGATATGGATGGATCACTTTAAGGGCAGATATGCAGTAGATATGGATGGATCACTTGAAGGGCAGATATGCAGTAGATATGGATGGATCACTTTAAGGGCAGATATGCAGTAGATATGGATGGATCACTTGAAGGGCAGATATGCAGTAGATATGGATGGATCACTTGAAGGGCAGATATGCAGTAGATATGGATGGATCACTTTAAGGGCAGATATGCAGTAGATATGGATGGATCACTTTAAGGGCAGATATGCAGTAGATATGGATGGATCACTTGAAGGGCAGATATGCAGTAGATATGGATGGATCACTTTAAGGGCAGATATGCAGTAGATATGGATGGATCACTTGAAGGGCAGATATGCAGTAGATATGGATGGATCACTTTAAGGGCAGATATGCAGTAGATATGGATGGATCACTTTAAGGGCAGATATGCAGTAGATATGGATGGATCACTTTAAGGGCAGATATGCAGTAGATATGGATGGATCACTTTAAGGGCAGATATGCAGTAGATATGGATGGATCACTTTAAGGGCAGATATGCAGTAGATATGGATGGATCACTTGAAGGGTTGTTTCCCCTGACTCATTTTATTATTAAACTCTATGGAAAAATAAGTCCGGAGAAACAACACGTACAGTTGAGTATGAAGCAACAGACTATCATAAATATTATACATTAAATATAGATACAATGTTATTAATCTACACCCAGTATGTGGGTTTCGTGCTACACTGGTGTCCAGGCAATTGTTTTGCTCAAAATCTTATTTTGCACCAGTAAATTCCACTTGGGAGGACTACAATGGTACGCAGTCTCTGTTTAGCGTTTCTCTTTTGCTTTTAAGTTCTAGGCATTATATTTGAGGAGGCATTTAAAAATACATGTTGTTTGTGTTGTATTTGTATGAATTAATAAGGCGCTTTCCTCTTGTCTTTTCTTCGGTGTTACTTTAAGTCATGCCTGTTGCTCTCATTTTAAATGAAACGTTATCCGTCTCTGCTGGGTAATGTTGGATTAAATATTTCTCAGCAATAAAAAAACTATCTGGTTCAATGGGTTTGCGAGCATCCAAGGCGTTCAGACTTTACCGCAAACTTTGTGCAATTTTGAGACCTGTTGCCAAGAGACAGAAAGCGTATTCTAAAGGTTTGCTCAAAGCAATGTGAGTATATGATGAAATAATCATCAAGGGAGAAAATGGAATTTGCTTTGTGTTTCTTGTGGTATGCACTGATTAGGCTACATATGCAAAAAAACAAAAAACAAAGGTTGAGCTTCATGCAGGGTGTTAACCAGTGTCTTCAGAACTTCACAGTGGGGATGTGACTGATTCTTAGACGAAACCTACGTAAACAGTTGATGATCAATGTGCGAGATATTTAAAGGAGGACGCCGTGCTCATTCTGAATATTTAATGACATAGATCTGCAGACTCCTGTCCTAACACAGGGAACCAGGACTAAAGGAAAGATGCTTTGATTTGATTAGTGAGGTTGTCTGTTGACTCCTGGCAAAATAGCAAAGAAAAGGCCCATAATTTTGTCCAGAATACATTTCTGTCAAAAGCCATGCTCTCAGCACACTGAATTATTACTGAGCTAGCTTTGTGAATATTATTGTTCATCAGTTCTGTGAAACCAGTGATGTGAATCTTCAGTTTCTCCTTCGGGTATGATTTTAGCACTCGTCAGTGCTGTCGGACAGAATTGAGGGAAAGCAAAACATCTGATGTGAAAAGTACAATCGTACACGCCGCCAAACCTCTGCTAACTTTCCCTAACGCGCAACATCCCAAAAGAAAAGCTTGCAGAAGCTGTAGGTTCCTTGCGCCTGTGACTTCCTTGTTTATACTTGTCTGTTTTTTGTTCTCCGTAGGAAAGCGGTATCTGGCGCGCACAGTTTCGGTTCTGCGTGCGTTTTCTTTTCATAGCACTGCGACAATTATGAGAGTGCTTAGCATGCCCGCCCACTCTTCAGTGCAGGTAATGTGATACATTATTAGGCTCGTAATTATCCGGCTGTCGTTGTGCTCCTGCAGCTGTATGTCTTTAGCGTTACAGGTGATGTACAGCGCCACATTCTGCCCCGCTCTCAAAACGGTAACACCGCTGCGTCTTTACAGGTGTGTTGACGACGCTTTAATATTCATCTCCCTTTCAAAGCCTTCCGCCGGGCTTTGTGTAATGATAAGGCTTGCGCAAACACTGGGCTATATGACTGATCTGTATCAAATTAATGGCATCACAGCTGTATTTTTTTTTTTTGTTGCCTGAATTGTACCCGCAGCAAATTACCCTGATGGCGCATTCCAAAGAAAATAATTAACCAGCTCACAGCCATGGCTTTTATGGCCCTTTTCTGCATGTATCAGCAGGTTTTTATCAGATGCTACATAATGCAAAAAAAATAAAAAAAAGTCAATTAGAGTGAATTTGACTATTTGGATAGGGTCCAGATTAATAATGCAGTAAACGTATTGTTAATAGTGGAAAAACATACATCCACCTTGTACCCAGATTCCACTCTATACAAATGCTGAACATCTCTTTTGTAAAAAGTAGTGTGTCATGGCTTCCCTCTTTACATAATTACGGTAGTTCCATTGCAGTCCTAATTGGGGTAATTAGAACCCATAATCTTCCTTATTTCAGCAAAGATTGTTCCAAGTCATTAGCTACCTCAAATAAAATGTGTTGATAATGCAATGATTCCCTGTCATGCTCAGACCCATGAATAATTTCTCATAGGAGAGAAACAAAAGGTATGGAACTCTAATTCAGTGTCACATTCCACACACAATAAATTCTAATTCACTATTCAAAGTGTTTAACTGGTAATAATGGGGGATGAACGTTCATTTAGTGTTACTTTAAAGAAATGACTACTCGCCAATTAGACTTGACTTTTTTGTTTCTAATTTCTTTTGACAGAGTGATTGAACATTTGATAGGGGAAGAGGTGGAACTGAGTTTAATTGGCCATTTTTATAGTGGGCGTATAAAAATTGCCACGTTTGATATGTGCGGCTGTTGCAAGGTCACACTAATTTAACATTCTGGAAGATGTTTGGCGATTTACCACAAGATGTCACTGTTATAGTGACAGGACTGCTCTGTGTACGCTTCACAGAACTGCCTTCTGTCTTAATGCTTTTTATTTTCACTGAAAAACAATAACTGACATTTGAGAAATTTCATCTCCCCCACCCACCGCCAACCTACCCGGCTCTATGGGCATTAATTCTAGAGTGCAGACTCTAGGGGGGGGGGCACCAAAAATAGCAATAGAAAGAAAAGGAGAATAAAGCAAAACCGTAGAGGGGTCACTGGGAGAGAGTGGATGACCGCGGTGAGAACGGCCAGGCAATGAGGCGCGTCCTGTTTCGGCCACAGGGGCGAAGCCCTCATGCTGTCTCGGGGTGCTTAGCTCTCCGAGACAATGAGGCCGGAATTGGCGAGCGAATTACCCCCGTTCATCCGCTTGAGCGTTACGGACCTGTGACTACAGCGTTGGCCGAAAGATAGGGCGCGTTAGAGAATGCAGACAGGTGACGATGTCATCCTCGGGCTCCTGCGCTTCTCCCGCGTCCCCCCGAGAGGACTGTGCGGGTATTTCCGGGCCAGTGTCTATCAAGGCAATCCGTAAATTAGAGAATCACATTAATTTAAGGAAATATTTCTACCCGGCTGGCGCTGTAAAGGCGCGTTGTGGGCAGCCTGCCACGGCACAGCTGGAGGCCGTTGTTGAGGCTTCTTCAAGGTTAAATTATTGATGAGCTTCGGCAATAAAAAGGGTGGTCCGCCATAAATAACCCCGGCAATACCTCTGCAGTGATAAACCGTGACCATAGAGTGCCCCGGTGATAGATCATATCACAATTCATCCTGCTTATTTGGGGAAAGCCAAGTCCTGCAGTAGAATAGTCCATATATTTCCCCCTGACAATGGCTTCCAGCCCCTCTCTATCACTCACCAGAGGCAGGCTCCGAAGCGACTGACATGCATCTTACAACCGTTCAATCGGTTTGTGCCATTTTAGTGACCCTCTCAATGAAAGGTAACCTTTCAAGCTTCTATGTTGTTTGACGAATGGGGGGGCAAGCATTTCAGATGAAGACGAGACCTTTGGTGAATGGCGCCATCTTAATTCTTGTCAAAATATTGCATTTATTACAAAGAAAACTATTAACCACTTTGAATTACTTAAAATGCATGCATTTAATCATTTCTTATTTACACTATAAAATGTGTATAATTGTACACATATATTCTACACGTGACATTATCTAGTACACATCTACAAAAGTAAGTACATTATAAAGGGGGAAAGCGCTGTTAGATATAATCTGGGCACATATCTGCTTTGCCCCTGGTGTCTTCCGGTGGTATCTCTCAAACTTTGTACTTTTGAAATTTAGGTAAAAACATACAAAATCTGAATTCCAAAAAAGGGTTCCCTCACCCATTTACCATTTTTAAGTACACAATTTTATGTGTGCACTCAAATAATTGTTGTGTCCAGACAATAACTAAGTTGTCTCACCTTGATTTAGTTTCAGGGTGCAAGAGCCGTCCGTTTTGTGAAAGTATTTTCTGTAATTGACTTTCGCACAGACCTGAAGGAAAGCAGGCATTCATCAGATTAATTGCGAAGGCCATCCCTTTCATTACAAGGAGGACGGTACACCGAAGTGATTCCTGGTCTTCCACATGTTCAAATTAAATCCATCCCAAATTCCAGTCTCTGGGAAGAGACTACATCTGGAGGACAGAGTGAGCTTCTAGATTTGGGTTTTTAGGCAGTACGGAGTTCTAAATTCAGACATCAAAATAAGATTAATGGAACAGCTTGATGAAAAATTGTATTGAAGGTCCAAACTACAGTAAATATTAAATCACAAATAAAATCTAAATCTTGTTTTTAACATTTATTTAACCAGGGAGGTAAACGGAGAACTCTTTACAGGTCACCACGATAATTATTCTGAAATAAAGACCCGGCGAATCAAAGTGGGTAGAAAAGGGATAGTGTTGCCAATCAGATGTAGAGAGACAGTTTGTGTGGGAATTTAGCCATGACGCCATGGTTAGCATTCCTAAACGTGCCTTGGGATCTCATGACCGTAGTGAGTTAGCACCTCATCTCGTCCGACGGATGGCACAATCACTGTGCTGCGACATTGGATTGTCCCCCTACTGTGCAGTCTCTGGGAATCTTCTACAAATTAACATTTTATTTCCTTAAAGAAATCAGAGAATGGCAGCAAATTCCTCTTTCACTCTTTTTTCTCTTGATCTCAACTCCTCAACCCCCCCCCTCCTTTTCCCAAGTGAGTTCACACCTTTGTGCAATTTCAAATTTATTGTCTCAATTTTAAATGTACAATTTACAAAGCAGGTCTGTGTAGTATAATTGGTGTTGAACAATCATTTATTTACCCTTGCAAAGTGTGGGGAGCCTCTGTAAGTAGCTTGGGTTTGGGATTACTAAAATTCCAAATTGGTTCAAAAGATCAAGAAAAAATACAATATATTTAAAAAATAAAACATCATACATCCACATTTTTTCTTCAACAAATGTTTTAGGCAAAGTTAAGGACACATTTTGATTGAATCGTGACCTTATTTTCATGAGGTTGAAAAATTATGAAAGCATAAGAGAATCACACACATCTTGTTTTCTTTCAGTTCTCTTTCTAATAGAGGCAGAGATTTTAGCATACCATAACAGTACATGCAGCATGAATAATGTAATAGATTTTCCCCAAGTACCTATAAGCTCTGGGGCTGCTGGATGCTCATCCTGTTAAAACACTGGGCTTTAGTGTAGAGGCACCTCCCCACAGTCAGCTATGAAATTCTGACCTCAAGGTGGCATATAATTGGCTGTACCATTGCCCAGAGACAGAAGGGGAGACTAGTTAATTCCTGTAGCAGAGCTTTCCAAGGGGTTCAACTAAAGCATGACATTATAAGGAGCTGTTCCAGGTAACCCCATAGTCTCAAAGCACACAGGAAAGACTTAATGTACAATTCATCAGAATTCCCAGGAACAGGGTACATCTGTTTCCAAATTCAAAATGGTCAAAGAACTTTGATAGAACTTTCAGTCATTCAGACTTTGAATACTGTTGTTGGGCCATGAGGCAAAAAATAAGGCGGCTTGGATCCTATCATTATATGTGCTACGATTAATTGCTTGTATAGTTATTCTATTATGAAAGTGTGCTTCTGTGTAGATTTTTAGCACACGCAAATCCAATAACATGACCAATGATTGGTCATGGTATTTGTTTTGCACCAATGTTGTTATTGGATGTGTTATTAATTTTGCGTGTGCTAAAAGGTTTTGCACATGCTAAAGGTCTTAGTAAATCCGCCCCTTGGTTTGTTGCCATATTTTAATTTCTTTTGTTTAGTAAATTAGTGAACATCAAAAATATCAAAAACCAAGGCAATAATAATAAAAATTACAAACAATTTATAAAATGTATTAATCCCTTCTCAAAGAAAACAAAAGAAAAAAACAGTGACGATTGACTCCAGCAACGTGTAGAGCCTGCTCTTAAACACTCCCAAAGGTCTCTGTTTTCATGACTGGTTCATTAATACCCAGTGAGCAAAAGCCAGAATATAGACATCTAGAGGGGTGTAAATCTAGTTTGAGAGATGTTTTAACATAAACAGACCAGGTTAACCCTCAGGTTTTACGTCCTAGTCGGCTATATAACTTTCACCTTTCAACTCAAATGTAGAATTCTAAAGAGGACAACCATAGCCACAGACCTGTACAATGTCATGGGTTCCAACACAACTTAAACCTGCAGTCATTTTGCACCATAATACAACCTCTGAGGAAAATTGTCACTTGTTAGCTTGTGTTTTTAACATATCAGATATAGGTTATATCAGAAGACATCTACTTCACCCTGGTAATGCTTGCATGAAACAATCAGTTTTGACACTTGTATTTATTTCCTAAACTATTTTCAGAACTACCACTTGCAAGCTTGTCCATGGTGTAAAAAAAAAATATGTCAAGAAATGTTTGTTTTCTAATGGAGATATCATGATTAGTTCAGGGGTCACTAGCATGGGGGAAAATTCCAGCAAAAGTGACATTGGAGTGATGGTAAAAGCTAAAATGATTCAGAATGTGTCACTACCGTGTGATTAACACTAGTTTATACCCTGTTTCTGCGCTTCTATCTGTCCCTGCTCTCTCTGTGTGCTTGCAACAATGTTAATTCACATTTAGCCGTCTCAAGGCTAGAATTGAGTTGTTAATGTGCAATCTTTGACGTACATTATGAAGACATGAGGGGGCTCTTTGTAGAGGGTTATAGGTCTGCCTTTATTGGGCTGCTTATGAAATGCACATCTTTCATGAGGCAATATCTCACTGCAGATTACAGCACATACAACACACATTCATGAAGCCAACAATAACAGCATGCTTAATAAGATCATAGTTGCTGCCTGTAAGTTTTATTAGTTGTGATTAGGGGCACCAGTTTGTCTCCGCTGGTTTTCTCCCATGGTACTTCAGTCCTCCACCAGCTAGAGGTCATAATAGCCTCTTTGTCAAGCCACTTCTCACACTATTATCCCATTACGTTACATTACATTGCAGTCATTTAGCAGATGCTTTTATCCAAAGCGACATTCAATAAGTGCATACAGAAAGGTCATCGAAGTAACTACAGGACAGATAAGACAAAGCACATCCTTCACATAACGTAGCAGCTATCCCTAGTAATGAACATTGAATGTAGTTCACAGTAAACTGTGGGTAAATCAGCTGATACTATAATTCTATTCTGAGTACTATTATAAACTATAACAAACAGACAAGAAAACACAGGGAACAAGTACCATGAGAAAAGGTCCTAGATTAGTATATCAGTCAAGGTAGAGTCTGAAGAGGTGTGTCTTCAGGCCACGACAGAACGCAGGCAGTGTTGCAGTAGAACATAGAGGAATGGGGAGTTTGTTTCACCACCGAGGAGCCAGGGTAGAAAAGCTACGCATTCGGGACGAGCGAGAGCCGTTGACACGGAGGGGGGGAAGTGCGAGTCGCCCTGCTGTAGAAGAGCGAAGTGGTCGAGCAGGAACAGTTCTGGATTAAGTCCTGCAGGTAGGCGGGGCCTGTCCTATTGGCTGCAGTGTAGGCCAGGGTCAGAACTTTGAACCTGATCCTGGCTGCAACTGGCAGCCAGTGGAGTGACCTCAGCAGGGGGATGAAATGCGTTCTGGATCAGTTGAAGAGGCAGAATGGCGCAGGCTGGTAGGCTTGCGAGCAGGCTGGTGGCGATCCCGTTTGCGCCACCTCAATAATTTAAGTTGATAAAGTAATTGGCACTAATTCAGCACAGATGATGATTGACGATGATGTTTACAAGTGACACTCGTATGTTAAATTAAGTTTGATTACTTACTACTGTAGAAGTAAGTCGTTTTCAGGCTCAAAAGCCACATATGCAAAAGCTAAATAAAATATGGAATGTGAAGGGAAGAGCACTGCAAGTGGGTAGGAGGTCAAGGGGGGCAGGAGTTTTGTGTCTCCCAGGCTGTTTGATAACAGAAGATAGGACAGATCATGCGTAAGCTGAGCAACAGGATGTACCAATAACTGAAGATATCACAGATCATGCGTAGGCTGAGCAACAGGATGTACCAATAACTGAAGATATCACAGATCATGCGTAGGCTGAGCAACATGATGTACCAATAACAAAGATAAGATCGATCATGGTGGCCCAGATAAAATTGGGAAATATGAATAACAAGACATGGTTTAACTTGAAGGGTTTCTTCTCCTGACTTATTTTTCCTTAGAGTTCAATAGGAAAATTTGTCTGGAGAAACAACCCTTAAAGTGATCCATCCATATCTACTGCATATCTGGAAGCAGAGTGATGGTTTGAGGCTCGTTTGATACCTCAGACCCTTGATGACTTACAGCCATTTTACCAACCATGTATTCCATACTGTTCCAGCATAATTTACAGCTAAATCTAGTCCCATCCCCCAATTCCCATAGAGATCCATTCAAATGCAGAGACGTTACAGTATCGCTTGTAAGAGTACCAGAAAATAAGATATCAAGAGTCTTTTGATGTTGTTGGGTCACAGACATCAGGAAGTCATGGCATGCAAAGGATATGCCACCAAATATTAAATATGATTACTTTATTCTACATTATGTTAAACTCCAATATTTTTGATGCCCAAAAATGGGGGGTACTATGTACTAAAGGTTCTATAATTTCTAAACGGTTCATCCCATATGGATGAAAATACCCTCAAATTAAAGCTGACATTCTGCCCTTTAACCTAATTGTCATTGTATCCTTTCAAACTCAAAGTGCTGGAGTACAGAACCAAAATAATAATGAGAACTGATAATTTTGCAGTGGTCTCTTAATTTTTTTCAGAGCTGTAGATGCAAATATATTTCCAATGAGTAAAATAATTTATCTGTTTAAAATTTAGATTATCTCCTGAATTACTGTGATGCACAATTATCCATTTTGGGTCGATTTCTGGACACCAAGGTACAATGATTCCAATAGCCTCATAGGATTTGAGCAGTAATATATATCACTTTAATATTTTGTAGACAGAAAATGTAAAGTTTAACCTTATTCACATATTTGACTCTCAGGTGTTCACTTTAAATTAGAGTGGTGGAACTTTTTTTTTTCACCCAGAGGTTGTGCATTCACTGCCCATAATTTACATCTGAGTTATGAAGATAATTAAATTTAAGGCATGATAATAAATGTTACCAGGGTTTTATTTAATTATTGATGTTTGTGTTACATTGATATGTGGAGTTATAAAGCTACAAAACAGTACAAAACAGACGAAAATGGGAAAAAAGGGGTTAAGAGCAGGAAATTGGAAAGCATCCAAGCCTTAATATCTGCAATACAAGCCTCTAACCGAGAAAGTGGTAGTGCCTCGCCGGGTTTCATGGAAATGTATATTTTAAGAGACCTCTTAGCTACTCAGAAAAATAAAATGGCTACCTACTACGGCTATGCCGTGAAATGAGAAAAATATAACATTTTATGAACTCCATAAAACTATGCTGACGGAGGTGGCTTCACTCAATTCTATTTAGTAATCAAATAATGTTATTGAAATTAGCTATTTATTTTCAATGAAATTAGTAAATACTATTAAAACATGAATAAATCAAAACGTTTGCTTTATTTGTGTGAATGTTAAGAAGTGAGGGTATTAACAGGTGATCTAATTATCAAATTAACTATTGGAATGATACATCTCTAGATGCACTAGGACACATCAGTGATGTAACCTGGGGTCATCGGGTGTTTCAGGTTTTTCAACATCAGACACCTTTGCCTATGTGACCCAGCCAGGGTTTATCAGGCCCCAGCTTGTGCCCTAGTCCTAGGCAAAACCCCTGCCCCCTACTTCCATAGGCAAACACCTTGCCTTCCAGCCTTGCTTGTGACAGTCGCTGACCAGCCCCTTGTACTTGGTTATCTTCCTTTCAAAAGCCTCCTCCAAGTGGTCTTCCCAAGGAAAACTCAAGTATGATGATGCTCTTCATCGCTCCAGACACAGTGAGGATGCCAGGTCTCCATCTCATGGTTGCTATGTGTTGGGGGAACTTGAGCTGTCTCTCCAGGTCTAGCAAGAGCTGCCTCTGAGCGGTAGTAAGAAGCCCAGAAGCTGGTATAGGTGTCGACTTAGGTTGCTCTCCAGCTCTGATGAAGCTGATGGTCTGCTTCATGGTCTGTGTCCACTAGCGTACACAGATCCCAGCGCAGATAGCCTCTGCAATGGTCTTCAGAACCGCCGTGCCACCAGCGGTAACGGCCCTCTCCCACAGCCTTTGGACAACAGCTCCGGATGTGTTTCAGTGTTCCCCTCCTGGAACACCACAGACTAAGCCCAAGCAGTATAGGTTGAAAGCACTGGGGAGGACATTGTAAACGGCCTGGACAAGGAAATTGATGCGGTGCAGTTCTGCCTGCCAGAGGTCAGCCCATGCGATCTTTCTACCCACGCCTTAGATTGCCTCCAATGGCCTTAACTGGGTCTCGATCAGCTTCTGTAGAGTTGTGCCAGATGCTCACCCAGTAGATAATAAAGGATTTAGAAAAAAAAAAAAAAGTAACTTCAAAAACTCCATACCATTGGAAATCATTTTAGGGAGGGGCTCAGTGGTTTTCTACAATGCGCCAGACCACACCAGTAGCTGGTTTTTGATTGTAACAAAAACTGTGCTCTCCTCCATCCTTTACAGTGCTTTTTCCCACCCCTTCAACCAAACAATCATAATCAGAACAAGCACCTCATCATCCTGCTCACATGACACCGACAACCAGTGAATCCACATTTAAACCAGCAACAGAATGGATCCTGGGTAGGGTTGCGTCATTCAATCAAAAAATAAAATCAGCAGTGTTGAAGATTGCAGTGATCAAAATGGACTTTTTTTTACTTGGTAGGACTGATGGGTTAGGAGCACCAGAAAAATTTGGTCAAAAATTCCACAAATTATGATGGCCTGCTTTACTGGCTTTGACACTTATTTGGTCCTCATGTTGAGAGAGGACAGCAACAAATGCAATAGACTCCCAATGCAAATTCTACACTTCAGTTCTAGACCTTTGATTTTATGCATTTTCTTTGTAGCTCCAAAGTATAAAAATAATTAATTTTAATACTTCTGAAGTGACATGTACAGTGTATATGACCAAATCAGGAATGTTTTTGTGTTTGTGCCTGTCCGTGAACCTCTATAAATACTGTAATAAGTGAAATGTGAAATAATGTCTCCATAGCAACACATCATTGTGAATAATAAGACACTAACAACCTATTGAAAAAAGATGTTGGCAAACATAAATCAGGTGGTAGATTTCTTGTACTAAGTACTATCAAGTTGAAATGTATAGTTATTTATATTTAACACCTATCCTTAAATTGTTGCTCAGCCATTTTTTTATTTTAAGATACCATTAACCCATTCCTTCTGTATAATGATATATAATACATGACTTCAAATCAATTGTCATGGGGCCTTAATCACAGAGGCCTACTCATATCATTTTAAAAACTTGAAGAGATACAAATTAGGAGCAATAGCTGACACATTAATTCTGTGTGTTATCTATATGCTGTAGTATAGGCAGCAACTTGTGAGTGCTGGAATGTAATTTTGTTGCCTTAGCAGTGCACATAGCTTCCCTATTTGGTCTTGTTATCTAAGACTTGTTTTTAACACGAATGCGACAATATTAATGCTGCAACTTATGAATGTAATAATGATGAGTTTTGTGAATCGGGGCCCAAATTAACTCAGAAATATGGTTATTATTCACATGAGTCTTCCCAATGTAGCATTCACTCTTATTTTCATTGTTGAACGATGTTTGAACTTTTCTCACTTCCTGAGAAAATAACTGTAAATATCTCAAAGCATTGCAATCAGCAGTGGGGGGTCGGGAGATTAGTTTGATTACACTTCAACCAGGCGCCATTTCCTCATCTTGCAATCTCCCCTGTGGTCCCAAGCTCACTGTGTTACTTTTAAGCAATGTTCTCAAACTTATCTATATAAAAGGAATGTCACATTTAAAATAAATTTCCTAACATAGTGAAAATCTAATTGCATGCAACTTTCTCAGCTGTTCTATTAAAAATGTGTCCCGTAAATATTTCCACTGATGCTGTGAAAACACTGTGCTTGAACCAGAAACCAGACTGAACTGACACAACCTTAACAACAAAATAATAAATGTGTAATGTGTAAAGACATAAGCTGTATAACATACCATTTCTATACAATTTCTATTTCTATTTCTATCTGGATAAGAGCGTCTGCCAAATGACTAAAATGTAAATGTAATTAAAGCAAATGAACATTAATTTATACGTAAACCTTAAACAATTCTAATTTAGCTGTTAGAACAGAGATGACTAATTGCTTAACAACTGAGAATAATATGGATATATTTTAGCCAAATTTTGTGAGGGTTCTTTATTCAGAGAACCAGGTGCGAACGTGAGCGGGGATTCAATAAGTCACTCACGGCAGTGAGGACCACAGAAAAGGGGCCGCGAACGGAGAGGGGAATAAATGAAATAATGGGAATAAAACTCCCGGCGTAAGCCAAATCAAAAACAGCCCCAAACAAGGGTGAGACTCGATAATAGCGAGTAGGAAGATAAAGAAAGAACCTCACGCTCTCGACTAAAGCGCAATTAATAGAGGTCAAATATAAAACAAAAGAAAACCCCATGATAACGGGCGAGAAAAACGAGAAAGAAAATATAACCTGTTACCTCTAGCTCTTGGTGCATACGAGCTGAATTAAAAGGTAACAGAGAGAGAGGAGTAAAAAATAACAAAAATACTCAAGAAGGAAATCAAAGAGGGAAGGATAAAGAGTAAAAACAGGAAAGAAAATAACTATTCCTAACTCTAATCCAGATTTCCTACTTTTCTTATTTGAAGCAACAAGAAAAGTAGTCTCCGAGATCCTATACCTAAGCAGAAGAGGGAAGCGAGAAGCTTAAATATCCGGCCTAATCGCCTGGAACAGGTGAGCAAATTGATAGACAGACAGAAAACAAAACACGGAAGGAAGCTCAAGCAGAGACGGGAACGGCGACCAGGAAAACCGCGACAAATCTCGAAAAAACCTTGTTCCAAACAACACCCTTCATGTTTCAATATTGATATGATATAATTGATATACCACGGCCTCTTGTGCTATATCATTATTTTGCAGTTTTTCAACTGGATTATCGGTTAAGAGTTAAGAATCCCTCTCTGGAGTATGACCAAAAAGTCCTATTTCCTGTCAAAACATGTTTTAATTGCAAAATGTATGAAAATGTGTCTGCTCAGACTAATTTTTGACACTCACTTATATAAACATGCCTATATTTACTGTAATTGGATTTTTGTTGTTGATTGTTTAAATGCATCATATTTAAGTCGGAACATTTGCTACTGGTGGATGGATGAAACAGGTTCTATGAGAATCCACATTCAAATGTTTGAAGTTTTAAAAACCCCAGAGATTTGTAATGGAAGTGAGTCCCGCAACCTGACTTGAATGGAAACTAATTGGCAGCAAACTTCCTTCAGGTGTATTTATGGATGTTTCTTTGGCTTCCTTGCAGGACGAAGCCCTCTGAATTTGTCTTTATTAGGACTCTGCCTGGATGATGAATTCTCTGTGCCAGCTTCCTACCTGCCAGTTGACAATGAATCATTTTACGATTGATTTGCTAACTCCTTTCATGTCACATGGGGTAGTCTTGACAGAGGATCATACGAGATCCTGCAAGGGGAAAGATACTCTGTCTATACAAGATATAAAATGGAGATGGAAAGGACATGGGTATTTCACAGCCCCCAGAGAGGTTTGGTCCTCACTTTTCCACAACAAAGAAAAAACAAAGCATTTCACACATTTATACTGGGATGTGAGTGGGGACACAATCATACCATATAAAGCTTCCCGTAATGAAACAAATGCCAGGAGCCACTGCATGGTTGACAAATGGAACATCATGTTTTATGTTCATCATAAAATTGAGAAGGCCCTGCCCATCTCCGATTATTCTCCATGTTGTATTTGAGGAGACTTGTGGCAGCTGTCCTTCCCATATTGCAACAATGCCATATGATTTAAGCCTACACTCTCAGAAATAAAGGTACAGTGTGGTACATTTTTATTCTTTAAGGAACTCATTTTCTAAATGTACAGTAATGTTCTACTTGGTTACTAATAAGTACCTTTCCAAGCCAAAAAGGTAAAAATTAATTATGTATTGATGTCTAGGGGTACAATTTTATGTACCTACAGGGTACCACCCCAGTGACAAACATTTGTACCTTTTTTCTGAGAGTGTAGAGAAGATTGAATCAAAAGAAAAGACAAATTTTGAGAGAACTGCACGAAAGTCTTTGCACAGAATTCAAGGCTGGCACTTAAATGAAAGGGCATGATATCTTGAATGCAGAGGATGCGTAGTGAATTCTATTGTATTTTCAATGGAAAAAATAATTGTTTACAGACGGTGGATTTGTACCCTTGTCCCATGAAATATATGCGTATTTTCATCAACACTGTGTCATGTTGCTTGTACATTTGCGTGTACACTGAACACAAAGGGTTTTTCTAATTATAATTAGTAATGCATTTGGCTAGTACATATGAATTATTAAATAAAAGAAAGTGATACCGCTGAGTGATACTGTTGAATTAATTAAAGTAACTTAAAATGGCAGCAAGGGTGCGGGCTGGAAATTAAGCAAGTGAAATCTGATGCAACTGTCAAGACGTCAATACAGTAACAGTTTGGAAGCATTTCAAATTCCATAAAATCCTGAGCACAGCGTGCCAAAGTTCATCAGGACATTGAGGACCACCTTGAACTTTATTCACTTTGGAGATATTATTATACATACGTACATATAACGCGAGGCTATAATAATTTTTTTTCGTCTTGCTCATACTCACACTGAAACACAGGTTTTAGGTCCTATGAGAATACGCAAACACGAATGAACACTTGAAACGCGTTTTTACACACAGCCGTAACGCCACATAAAGAGGTTCTCCTCTCGAAACAGCCTGCCTTGGTGATTGAGGCATATGCTTAGTTCTAAAATGGCAAATGGTTTCTCTTTTCCAAGTGGCACTACTCCCAGCAGCAGCGTTTCTGAAAGAGCTTTGATAGAAAATGTTCAAATCTGTAGCTTCTGTCAGAGGAAATTCTCTGACATATTTGCATAAGCAAATCGGGAGGCAATGCGGATTCGACATCACAAGCACCCAAACTCGCATTATAGTGATAACGTCAACGGGGCAAGCATTTATTTATTATTGGGTCATTTGACAGGGACATTGTGCATTAATAACATTACTCTAAATGTGCCAGTTAACCAGGGAGGCAAATTTTCAGCTGTAGCTAGTCCCTGGGCTACACGTCTTTGGACTGTGGGAGGAAATCGGAGTGAACACGGGGGGAACATGGAAAAATCACACAGAGAGAGGATCTGGGTCAGCCGAGACTCGATCCCAGAACCTCCGAGCACTGCACCACCACGCTGCCCATTCTGTTGCTCCTTTAACCCAGTGGTTCTCAACCCTGGTCCTGGGGACCCCATGTGTATGCTGGTTTTCGTTCCAACCACAATTGCAATACTTGAATTTTAACAAGCTGTTAAATTTTCTTAATTAGGTGTTTTTCATGTTTAGAGGGATTATTTACATTCTTAAGCCACATTATATTAGTAATAGCTATGCATGCCATGAAGAATAAAAGTCCAATATTCACATTGTGCTGTATTGTAAACAATTAAAAGGAGGTAAAAAATGTTTTAACTGATCAAATTAAAGACTGAGGTGAATCAATTGGCTCATAATTGGTGAAATTGTGGACACATGGCCACTAAAACTAACCGTTTGGTAAATAATGAAGAATTCAAAGACAAAGCAAATGATAACGAGCCAAACCTGCATTGTGTTAACAAGTTTAAGGAAAAAATTATGAAGGAACTTAAACTTGTGTTCAATTACCTAATCAGGAGCCTATTCACCTGAGTTCTTACCTCTTCTTTGTAATTGTTTGCAATATAACACAATGAGCATAATGAACATGGGATTTTTTTTCTTCAAAGCATGCATAGCTATTGCTACCATAACGTGGCTTAAGAGAGTAAAGAGTTTAAAGTGTTCTCTCTATACAATAAAAACCTAATTAAGAAAAAATAACAGCTTGTTAAAATTCAAAGTATTGCAATTGTGGTTGGAACGAAAACCAGCATACACAGGGGGTCCCCAGGACCAGGGTTGAGAACCACTGCTTTAACCGATCTCGCAATAAATAACGGAAATTATGAGACCCTAAAAATCTATGAGCAAGAGCATTAACAGCAAATAATTGAGTACCCCTGAAGCCCTTCTCCTCGCAGCCATCTGTAGGCCTGTACTGACCTCTGCTGAATTGGGTCAGCTAAGGTGTATAATGCTGCCACAGAATGCTTTCAGTTATGACCCTTTCTTTTGATCTTTGTTTCTGGTCCCCTTGTTTCTGGTCGATAAATCTGAAAATAAAAGCTATAGTTCAGTTGATCGAATGTATTACATCTGAATTTGTACAATGTTTTGTTTGCAGAAGAATTTCAAAACATTTTCAGTGCATTGTCACAAAGGCTACATTACGTAAAGCGGTGGTGTCATCACGCTCATCATCATGCTCATCACGCTCATCATCACGCTCATCATCACGCTCATCACGCTCATCACCACGCTCATCACGCTCATCACGGAGGACTGCCGTGTCTGCAGGTTTTTGCAGTTTCCTTTCAGCCAGTGGCCAATTAAGGCACTGGGAACAAGATGTGTGGATTATTTAGCCAATCGAGGACTTAAATTAACTACTGGTGCTGAAATGTACTGAAAACCCGTTGGACTGGATTCTCACACCTGTGCTCTAAATGGAGCACAGGGACATCATTTCAGGACCGATACCTTAAAAACCACCTTTGACTTTGTGGTGTGTATGTGAGTGCCTTTATGATACCTACATAGTTCTTGCTGCACACAGCTTAATCGTAAGTGCTGCCCCAGATAAATGATTTCCATACTCTCAGCATTATATGTAGGCCTAATACAAGGAAGGAGAAGGAGCACAACACTACAAACGCATTTGATATTTGCATAACAGGCAGATTTTATTTTATTACAGACAAAATGCACTAATATGCCATTGTGATGTGTGCCATTCGATCCGGTGGAGAGTCAGATTAGTCTCAGCCACGCCCACCGGGGGAGTGAGCACACGCTCCCGGGATGCGTTAAATAATCAGCCCAAAAAAATATTAATAGATAAATAAATAAATAATAATAAAATAATCAGCCCAGGTGCTTAGAGGGGCACTCTTCTCCACGTACGGGGCTGAGACCAGAAGCGAGAGAGAGAGAGAGAGAGAATCTGTTTGTGTCAGAAACAAAGTGAAACTGACCTGGCTGGACAAGCTGAAATGCTGTCAGCTAAGCGACAAGCTGAAAAGCTATTGCTCTCCCAGAGTTTGTTTTTTTTAAATGTATTGTTTTAGTTCATTGTTTTTGCCCGGAATCCGTGAGGGGTAAGGGTGAGGTTGTTCATTTATTTGTGTTTTTGTTTCTGTGTGGGCGTACTCTCTCTCACCATGTGGCAAATTATGGTGAAGACCCAGAACTGCCACATCTCTGTACCAGGGGTGTGTGACATGAACATATCTGGCTATTTGTGGAAACTCAGACAGAAGGATACATTTATAGCAAAAAGCTGCATAAATTGTTTCACATTTCTAATCTGATCAAATAATTCTGTCATCCGCATATTCATAATTAGCAAAGACTTCAAATAAAATGCAAACAAGCCACATTTGTTTTATTTCAGGAGAATCTGTTTGTTGCTGTAATTTTATTCATTGTTACCCTATCATGGCCAAAGCGGAAGTGCAATAAGCATCCCACTACCCTGTTTACTGATTTTCTTTCTTTAAGATTAGAAAAAAGCACTCTGAATCTTCTGTAATATAATTACAGATGTTAGATACCAGCAGCCCTACATCTCTCCAGCAGTAGCATAAATGCTATTGTGTGATTGTAGATTGAGTAGATTCTCCAAGGTTGTGTCAAAAGTGATTGACTGCATTAATTTGGGTGGAATACATCAAATCAATAATGTAGTAAAATGTTTATCTTGCCCGGCAGGCTTCTAGATCTAACTATTACAGGTCTTTTATCTGATAAGACATGTGGCTGTGACTTAGCAAATTAACTGCACTAGGATTTTATTGGTTTTACCTGCCAGTTTATGTGCTCGCTTAGGGTCCTCTTGAGGGAACATTTTTTTATTTTGCCATATTCAAATATTTACAGGGATAAACCTCTTGGGGTAGCTTGCAGATTTAAAGGCAGAATACACAACAGTGGGAGACAACGTATTTCGTATTTCAAACTGAAATCTCAACGTAAACCAATAAGAATGATGTGAATTTTATACATCATTTAAATTAAATGTGTGTATACTATGTATATATACAGACGGGTGACAAATTAAAGGAAAAAACAACATAAGGTGTTTTAGTAGGGTGTTGGGCCACCACGAGCCGCCGGAACAGTGCCTTGGCATAGATTGTACCTCTAGTCTAGCATAGATGCTAGTCTCTGGAACTCTACTGGAGGGATGGAACACCATTCTTCCAAACGATATTCCCTCATTTTGTGTTTTGATGATGGTGGTAGAGAGCGCTGTCTAACACGTCGGTCCAAAATCTCCCATAGGTGTTCAATTAGGTTGAGATCTGGTGACTGCGAAGGCCATAGCATAGGAGTCACATCATTTTCATGCTCATCAAACCATTCAGTGACCCCTCGTGCCCTGCGGATGGGGGCATTGTCATCCTGGAAGAGACCACTCCCATCAGGATTGACATGTTTCATCATAGGATAAAGGTGATCACCCAGAATACATTTGTATTGATTTGCAGTGACCCTTCCCTCTAAGGGGACAAGTGGACCCAAACCATGCCAAAAAAATGCCCTCCACATCTGTATTCATTATGTTTCTCCACTCATTTATTCAGGTTTTTTCTTTAATCTGTCACTCGTCTGTATATATGTATACAGATACAGTGGCTTCAGAAAGTATTCATACCCCATTGATTATTTCTCATTTTGCTGTGTTGCAAAGTCAAAATAAAACACATTTACATGGGATTTTTTTCTATAGAAGTATTTATCTGTAATGTGCAAGTTAAAGTATTTTGATACCTTCAGGATTATATTAAAAATAAAAAAATAAAATATCACATTTACATAAGTATTCATTTCATTCACACAGAGAGAGGACCCAGATCCTCATTCATTCATTGCTTTAACATATTTTTAAAGTATCATATTTAATATTTGGTCGCATATCCTTTGCATGCTGTTATTTCCTGAAGTCTGTGACCCATCAACATCAAAAGGCTCTCGTTATCTTATTTTCAGTTACTGTTCCAAGTGAATGGGTCTGTATGGTTATTGAGGGGTGAGACTAGATTCAGCTGTAAATTAGGCTGGTACAGTATGGAACACATGACTGGCTAAATGGCTGTAAGTCATCAAGGGTCTAAGGTATCAACCGAGCCCCAAACCATCACTCTGCAGCCAGATAGGGAGTCTCAGAACCTTATAATACTGGTAGGAATAGGTAGAAACAGGTTAGATAAGCATCCCAGGAACTTTATTTTATAGGAATATCATTACATTACATTACAGGCATTTAGCAGACGCTCTTATCCAGAGCAACTTACACAGCATTTGCATTTATACATAGTATCCATTTATGCAGCTGGATATATACTGAAGCAATGCAGGTGAAGTACCTTGCTCAAGGGTACAACGGCAGTGTGGTACCTGGGAATCGAACCTGCAACCTTTCGGTTACAAGCCCAGTTCCTTAACCATTATGCTACACTGCCGCCCATCATTACATCTTAATTAAAATGTGAATTGATGGCATCCAAATTTGCCATGTTCACTGGGTATGATTCAGATAAAATTTTATCAATATTGTTTCCAAGATCCAATGTGTACCAAACGTTTCCCAGGTACAGATTCAAACATGAGGAATCCAAATAAATGTTCGAAATCCATTCAGGGACCACCCAAACCCTACTGCAGGCCCACCCTCACAACCACTATGTAGTACAAGTTCTCCATGCTCCAGAGGTTTTAGGGAGATACATTCTGGAGCATAGCTTCTTCAACCTTTCTGATACATGTCCTGAAAATATGGGGATGGGTATTTTCCCCTGTCCTGAGTAATGAGTCATTAAAGTATGACAATTTCGGTTCCATTATCTATTAGGGTAGTACCTGTTTCTTACCACAAGATGCCGCTGTTTTGACTGTCCACTAGAATATAATTGGTACTGAGGAAAGGAGAACATACGAGAATGTATCAATAAACAGGTTCATTGGTTTAAGATTAGGTTCATTACTACTCAGTGAAAGAGATTGGCTCAGGCTTTTCATCCTCATGGGTTGAACATTTGTATTGGTTTAGAATGGATTGAGCGTGTGGCTTCTTCATTTCAAAAAGGTCTGCATCAGTTGGACCATAACTGGTGAACAAGCAAACAATTCTTCAAAGGTAAATGCTCCTGAACACATTTAGTTTTGATCTCTCTATTTTCGATTGTTTTCTATACACATGGTACACGTAGGATATTGGAAACAATATTGATGGAATTTTATCTGAATCCTACCCAATGAGCATGGCAAATTTGGATGCCATCAATCACGTTTTTCTCAAAGATGTAATGATATTACTATAAAATAAAGTTCCTGGGATGCTTATCTAACCTGTTTTAATCTAAGTATTAGGTTCTGAGATGTATGCTGCAATCCTGTTACAAATGGTAAAATCTGACTCATAATAAAAAAATGTATATCTTTGTTTGTGCGGTAAGAAAAAAATATTAACATCAATATATGAGTGGAAGTATCTATTTTTTTGCTGTCAAAAATGAATGGAGCGCAATTATAGATATCAGCAGAGGGCGACGTTATGTCCTATGCTGAGGTTTTGAGCTGAAAGCTGGCCCCTTGGTGCTGCTGGTTCATTGACATCGGCATCACACCTTCAAAAGTCCTGTAATGTGTCCTCATTTATGTCCATGAGACAACCATGGGCCCTATCTTACACCCGGCGCAAAGCGGCGCTAACCCAAACGCAAGTGTCTTTGCTATCTTACACCCGGTGCTAGGTTCATTATAACGCCTAACGCTTACGTCCTTTAACTACCATGTATTCTTGCGCCCATTACAAGTGAACTGGGCGTGTTGGTCTTAAGATGAGGAGTGGCCAGGATTCTTTTTGGCGTATTGCTATCTTGAGCCAGCAGAAAGCGCTTGCGCTAGAACCACCACTAACCTGGTCTAAAGTCATGTCGCAGTTGTTTACATCATGTTATTTTAACGGCGCATATAAGTGCGTCTACATAGGCGTGTGCACAACGCGCATACCCTCCTGTCTGTTACACACAGGGGCGCGCACAAGCATGACTAAAATATCTAGATCACAATGTGAACTATTATTATTGTGTAGGCTATATCAAAAATGCATAATAATAAAAGGTTCCATAGGTCCCACATACCTTTCCCTCGGGGGAAGGGAAACGATGCCACATTTCATTGCTCTCAGCCCACTCCATCAACATCCAGCCGATGTGCGATGGTACGGGACAATGGCTATCCATTAAAAAGGAGCTGATAACACCTATATCAAGCCTAATGCGCGAATTGTCATTTACACCTAATGCGTGAATTGTCATTCAATGGAAAACCCGCGCGCTGCAATAGACGGACTTTTGAGTTCTGAAAATGAGCTTCAGACGTCATTACAATACAGCTCTGTTTATCTATGAATACAGCCTGTAAGTAAATAGAATGGTTTGTGACTGAAAAAAGTTCAAAACCTTGTCCAGTGAATATTGCTTTTATTGTTCAAATAGCCTAGGCTACAGCGGATTCGCTGTGCATACATAAGGTTTTTTCGATAGCCTATGGTTAAAAAACGGAGATAAATGTCATCATGTTAACTGAATTGTAACATTAGCTATTCTTCGTCCTTCATATTTATAGAACTTCTAGAACATGAACTAAACTCTAAACATGAACTAAATTCTCTAAACATAGAACTTCAGATGAAGCTTGAACATGAGTTCATTGCATAATCAAACAAAATTCGTTAAACAAGCAGGCTAATTTGGCGTTTTCTAAGGTGAGACGGAAGCAATTGGTCGCTTATTCTCAGCTGTTGCAGGTGCTTTTAACGAAATTTAACCGCATATATTTTGTAAACAGCACTGTCAGGAATTACCGGGAACTCATAATGGTTAGCCCGAATAATATTGATCATAGGCTACTATTGATCCATATAGCCTATTCCTTGATCGCACTAAACACGCACGAGCATGTCTGTTTCGCCATCATAAGCAATCTGCCAAGGTGGAAAAGCAGGCTTTTAAAGGGAATGGGATATAACATTTTGATTGGTTTATTGCATGTCACGCCCAAGACACACCTATAATTAATGAAGAGACTAGGTTCAGCCTAGTTGCACCTTGCGCCGTGCTTAGCGCCCAAAAAACACGCCGTTAAAATAGCAAAAGTGGACTTGGACACGCCCTAAATGGACTTAGCCCCATGCGCTTAGACCAAGCGCCAAGATCGCCAAGATAGGGCCCCATGACTTTTGGCAATGTAATGCAACACACAACACACCACAACAAATGATCTGACCTTCTGAGGGCTGTATTGTAATGTTCCACCTGATTTATCCAAACATCTGAAGTCCATTTTCAGCGCTCCAAATATCCTTTCTGTTACAGTGTGCGTTTTTGTGAGTTTTCAATTGAATGATAATTCGCGCACTGTTGTAGGCATGAAATACGGTGTCATCAGCCATGTTTTTAATGGATAGTCATTGTCCCCTAACAGCCACCCCTGCAGGGGGGTGATTGCAGGAATGCGTTGGCCAATATAAAGGAGTCATGGTCCAGGATAATTTGCAAATACATGTGTAACCTTACACGTAGCATCATAAATCACCTGGATGTTGATGGAGTGGGCTCCCTTATGTTTCACATATAAATATAAAGCGTTCTCTGCTGGGGAAGAACCCCAGAGAATCCAAAGGTTCGCCATGAACTGTTTTACCTGTTCTTAGCTGGCAGGTGTAATAGGGACTTGAATGTGTTCATTGGCATGTTGGACAGCTGCATGCATGGCTGAATTTAGGGCAGGTTGGCCTATGCCTCCAATTGAACTCCAGGGATGCTGGAATGTGCAGCCATTACTTTCACAGGAACAGGGCTTGCATTGGGACAGCAGGCATTCGTCTCCAGCTCAGCTGCCAGGAGATGATAGAAGTTTGTTAAAACCTGGCGGGATAAATGCAGTTTAAGGCAGCATTCCCCTTCGGTGAGCGACAGACGTGGTCTTTGGCCGATGAACCCTTTGTATTAATGTGTATTTTTTTCTATCCACTATAATAATATTTCATATTGTAATCTTGATGTTGTTATGCATTGAGGGTATGTTGGGCACTTGTCTATGTAGGCGAACAGTACTATCTTAGAGCCAGATTCAGAGTTGAGATAAGCACGCGCAAATGGGACTTGCTCCCGAAATTCCACGTAGCTTAAGCTATTTGTTATTCAGACATTTGACTTATCCGCTGTTTTGAGCTTCTCTCGAGTACATACGCGCCATTATGTGCGCGGGGTGGCGATTTGATGAAAAGGAGGCGTGTCTGCAAGATACACGTATTCAGAGTTTAAACTTAATACTTTTTTTCCATGCAACTTTGTTTGGGGAAAAAAAGATAGTTCATCTCTAGCGCTGCCAATAGATGATTATGAAAAATACAGCATCTTTTGCAAAAATGGATATTAGAATGAGTGCATGTTCTTTGAAAATAATATAGGTCTTATTTTCTTCTTATTAAAGGCACTGTCACTGACACGTTGAAAACGCATAACCCCACAAATATTTTTTTAGTAGATACCTGGCGACCTGGGGGGCAGGTACAAGAAACAGGTAATTAGAATATCATGCCCTGTACCACCCACATTTTGAGATAAGCACCACAAGTTAGAATCCGGCGTAAGTCAGCTCACGTTAAATCCGCGCAGGAGAGGTACTTAAGCGCATGACTTAAGTTGGCCATCTCTGAATCCGGCCCTTAATAGTGAGCCCTTAATATAACAATGAAAGAACTGCGACACAACTTAAGGCCAGGTTTGTGTTGGTCTTTGCGCAAACGCTTTCAGCTGCATCAAAATAGCAATATGCCAACAACAATGCACCTGACCACACTTCAGTTTAAGACCAACCCGCCCAGATGGGTGCAAGTTCATTTGCGATCACACTGACATACTTTCGTGCCATATTCAAACAAGCCCCCCCCCACCTCTATGAATGAATCATGCCTATAATTCGCCCCTCTCCCCTGTTTTAACCATGTCTCTAATTAAAACAGAGCAAAAAAAAAACAGAGGAAGAATTAACTCCAGTGAAATTTAAATGAATCTCCATTTTTTAACCGTAGGCTATCGAAAAAAACTTTATGCACAAAGCTTTGGCTATTTGAAAAACAATAAATGCAATATTCACTGCATCGTTTCCTCGGTCCTCGTCTGACCGGGGGTTCATTCCAATCGCTTATTTTCACTCCTTGCATCCTTTCCTCGCATGCTTTCCTTGCTCCTTAGGTCCGCCCCAATGGAGGACACAAGGAAAGGATGCAAGTATCAGATGGAGGAATCGAGGCAACATGCATTAGGCAAATGGAACATCTTTGCTCAGTCAAGTGTCAGCATCATATTATGCTTACATGCTTAACAATAATGCTTTTTAGCCTCTTTTTTCATGAATAAACATGGCTTTTGTTAGTCATAAAGACTGAGTGTCATTATGGATTGAAGGGCATTATAATAAATGGAAAGTAACGGTAAAATTGGATTTGTGTAGGGGTGTAGCCTACCCGCCACGTAGCAGATCTGGAGAGGTGGATAATTTATACACGTCACGCGTTCTGAGAAAAGGCTTCCGCAAAGGCTACACTTTACAAAGATGGCGGACCTCGATCGATTTCCGGGTCAGGTGAGGACAGAGGAGACGAGGACAGATAAAATAAGCGATTGGAAAGAACCCCCAGAAATCGATCGAGGTCCGCCATCTTTAAGGACATTCCAAGCCGGTAAATGCTCCTCGGAGGAGCGAGGAACGACGAGGCTCCCAGAGGATGCTTCAACAGGGAAACGCGAGTGTAGCCTTCCTTCACATTTATTATAAAGCACTTTAATCCATAATGACACTCATTCTTTATGAATAAAAAAAGCCACATTTATTCATGAAAAAAGATTCTAGAGAAGAAGCATAAAGAAGCATTATAGTTAAGGGCATAAGCGTATTGTGACGCTGATGCTTGACTGAACAAAGACGTTCCATTTGCCTCATGCATGTTGCCTCGATCCCTCCATCCTCATATCTCATCCTTGCATCCTTTCCTCACATCTTCTGTTGGGCGGAGCTAAGGAGCGTGGAAAGGATACAAGGTATATAAATAAGTGATTGTTCACTCCTCACTGCCTGTACGCTTCAAGTACTGGTAGTTGCTCATACAGTATACAGTGCACCTGACATTGCGGTTTGCGTCGACATTCATTAATATGTAACCATTAATATGTAATTAATATATAATCAGCAACTTAGGACACGGAGGAGAGGAGGTGGTAGTGGAGGGGTTCATTCCAATCGCTTATTTCACTCCTAGCATCCTTTCCTCACTCCTTAGCTCTGCCCAACGGAGGGCGCGTGGAAGGGATGCAAGGATCAGATACGAGCACGAAGGAATCGAGGCAATATGCATTAGACAAATGGAACGTCCTTGCTCAATCAAGCGTTAGTGTCATATTATGCTTACATGCTTAATTATAATGTTTTTTCGCTTATTTTTTATGTATAAACATAGCTTTTGTTAGTTATAAAGAATGAGTGTCATTATGGATTAGCGCTTTATAATAAATAGAAAGGAACTGTAAAATTGCATTTGTGTATTGTGTATTTGGGTGTTCCTGCGACGTGGCAGATGTGGAGATCGGTGGATAATTTTTACACGTCACGCGTTCCGAGAAAAGGCTTCCTCAAAGGCTACACTTGTGTTTCCTCACTGAAGCACCCTCCGGGAGCCTCCTCGTTCCCCACTCCTCGCTCCTCCGAGGAGCATTTAGCGGTTTGGAATGTCCTTAAAGATGGCGAACCTCGATCGATGACCGAGGAGAAGAGGATGGATAAAATAAGCGACTGGAATCCACCCGAGGAAAGGAGAATGCATTTTTTGAGTATTGGGACACACCCAATGTCTGCTGGCTTCCGTTGTTACTCAGCACTTGAGTAGCACAGCAATTGATCAGTTAAATTAGTTAACTTGACACAATTAACTCGGGTCACCTGGTTTCTTGGGTCTGAATTAGTCGCTGATCTTAAGTAAAAAACAAAAACCAGCCGATTCTGTGACTCTCCAGGAACAGGATTGAGTATCACTGCAGTAAAAAGAATAAATTACATCCATATAAAGCAGGGGTGTCCTTAATCCAGGGGTAGGGAACCCTGGTCCTGGAGTGCATCAGGGTCTGCTGGTTTTTGCTGTTATTCGCCACTTAATTGACCCAATAAAGCCGTTGATTACACAGTTAACTCACCTCACCTGGTTTCTTTGGTCTAAGTAGTTGTCGTATTTAAGGTGAAAACAAAAACCAGCAGACCCTGTGGCGCTCAAGGACCAGCATTGCCTACCCCTGCCTTAATCTTATGTGAAAAGGCCCAGTGTGGTGCAGGTTGATTGAAGACCATGATTAGTTAATTAGTTGGATTTTTGTGCATGTTATGTATGTTATATAACGGCTCTCCTTTTGTATTGTGGCCATTTCCCACAGCTTCCAAAAAAAACATAGCATACCCCTGTACAACATTTAAAAATACTGCAGCATGTTCACAGTAGTACGTGATCGCTCTGAATTTAACATGTGAGTCTCTGGGGAATCCAATGATTGCTCTGTGTTTAAAAGCACTGGAGCTGGAGCTGTGTAGGCAGTTGCTGAAACTTGGAGCCTTTGAGCATGAGGCTGACCGTCAGGTCACGTTTAAGGAGCTAGAGCCGCAAACTAAGGAAAGGCTGAGACCCACTCCAATGCTGCAGGACGTTTCTAGTTGGTTCGCCTCCTGCCTCTCCTCCTGTGCCTGTCAATGCCTCGTCTCCTGTGCCAGCACCTGGATTGGCATCACAAGGCTTCTCTTTGGTGAGTTCTATTGAATTTGATGTGAGTCTGCACATTTGTTTAGTGCCTACATTCACAGAAAGTGAAGTGGGCAAATACTTCCTGGTGTTTGAGAGCACCGCTGCTACGCTGCATTGGCTAAATAATGTGTATGTTGTTACTGCAATGCGAGCTAGTAGGGAAAGCTCAGTGTATGTACAGCCCTGTCACTTGAACGAAGATTGGATTACGACAGTGGCGGCTCCTGAGCTGAAAATTGGGGTAGCGGAAAACTTCCCTTTAAACTGATTATTGGTCTCAATAATTTTTCAATCCGTTTCCTTGATTAACAATAGGCTACATCAGCGTTTAATTCACCAATTACTCAATGCCATCAAATGTAGCCGGTTCTCCTCAATTAGGCTATTAGGCAAGTAATAAAATTATTTTAACTTGCGTCGCAAAATTGTGCACATTTTAATCAACATTATAATTGTGGATACATGTGCTCTTCGTTCTCCGCACTCTTAATTCCGAAAATATTATTGGAAATTAAATGATCTTAAAGCTCAGCTTTTGTTAGATTATTTTTTTATTGCAGGTTGTGCTAAATAAAATAAAAAAATCTAACGGACGGTGCGGTGCCACTGCCGTCGAAGGTGGAGGCTGTGAACAGTTTTCCCCGCCCCCTCTCCGCGAAGGCCCTGCAGGAGTTCCTGGGCATGGTGAACTTTTACCATCGTTTTATTCCCCATGCAGCCCAGCTCATGCAGCCCCTTTTCAAGGCCCTCAAAGGCATTCCCCCCAAGAAGGCCATCGATTGGTCTAAGGAGATGGACAGCGCTTTCTCTGCCACGAAAGGGGCTCTGGCCAACGCAGTCATGCTGGCACACCCTATACCAGGGGCGACGATCGTCCTTACCACGGACGCTTCGGATTACGCCGTCGGTGCCGTGTTTGAGCAGTGCATGGACTTTTAAGAGGCACAGGGGCTGTGTAATCTTTAATCTTGGAGTGTGATCTACCCTTTTCTAATCGAACAAGTTGTCATTCCGATGTACTAAATCAAGGCATTAAACTTGGCATGATGAAAGTTGCTATGCATACCGCTTATTTACAGTGATGTAGTTTCTGGGTTTGTGAAGGTTTATTCTCTGCAGTGATTTAGTGGGAGAAAGTGTTATCCCTTCCTCAATTCACTGATGAACCTGAATCAAATGCCATCACTGAAAATCTGGTTTCCATCTGTTTTCTCTACATTTGTGGTGAAGCTTGCAAATTTAAAGACACCGTTGATCTCTCCGCATATGATCCACAAAAATGGTTGGCTTTTGAATAGGTTATTATCATGCACACATTGCTTGGGAAAGCCACAAAATTAGCAACTTGTCATGCACTAGGCTGCGACTTAGACCTGGTCGGAGTAGGCTGGCAGCGCAGGTGCGAATCGCAGACTACGCTGATTGCAATGCACTGCACCAAAATTGCAGTGCGCCGCTTGACACCCCCAACCATACCTCTCCTCCCACTTCGGTGCACCGCGATAAATGAAACGGGCTCAGGCTTGCGAAAAACGCCACTTGCCAGTGCAACGCCATGTGCCGGCTGGAAAAGAGAGCCCTTGATGTCAAGCTGAAAGAATACAAATCAGACAGATATGAGTGAAAACCCAGCTGAATTCTGGCACGTCGAAATATGTTCTTGCTGTGCAGTACATCTTCTCTGAGTATCTAAACCAGAGACCCTACCGAGTGGAGAAACTTAGTACGTCCTCAGGGATCTGTAGCTGTGATTGAACGGTCCAGAGAAGAGATGCTGTGCACCAAGAGAATGAGTCTCATCTTAGAACCGTTTTGCATTGCCAAGTTCAGGTAGTTTGCCATTTTCTTTTCTGTGGGGAAAAAGACCAGAAGTGAATGGGATCCCTATTAAATCAGGGATGTAAATCATGTTTTTGCTTTATGTGAATCATCTTCATATCTGTGTAATTTGTCTTGCGTGGCCAACCGGAGGGTGACATTACTCCATCTGGAGCCATCTTGCCCTTACTGGTTGTCCACCACCATATCACTTTATATATACACATATACCGAAAGATCTTTGGGTCAGATTGGCCACATGTTCTGAGGCGCAATGTGTAACATTGATTTTGTTTCACTTCTTCATGACCTGTTGAAAGATTTGAGACCAATTTGGCTCTTGACCCTTTTAGCCTGGCTGTAGTCCTGTGTTTACACTCAAAAAAGTCTCCGCCTCCATTCTAAACCCCACCCACTCCCCTCCGTTAAGGCAGAGATGGTATAGCACAGGCGAAAAATGTCAAGCAAAGATAAAATGAAAATAACGTTTTCAGCAACATGGTTCTATACGGTAACAGCAATTGGGTAGTGTTATAACGATTAGGCTAAATGAACACTTTTTAAATCGTTTTGAAGTCCTCAGCTCCCCAACATCGACCCCATGCTTCATAATGTATTCATTCATATAGCCTACTGTACGTCGCTTTGATTAAAAACATCTTCTAGGAATCATGTATCTGGCTCGTCGTTACTGCCGTCTCCGACGAACGCAGTTGTAATTGGCGATTCTATGTTCGCAACATAAATGTTGCCAGTGGTTTCATGGATTTTAACATGAGCCTACTGTTTTCCTGGTGTGAGAGTGGATGACATAGCTTACAACATCAAGCTCCCCTGATCATTTAAAAACACTCTTGAGCTGTCATAATTCATGTAGGCAGAAATTACACTAGGTTGATAAAAGTTTTAAAGACTGATTTTATTTCATTACAGGCCTATAACTGCATTAAACCCATTTGCAAGCTTAATTGTGATCTCAGGACTGCTTCCTGTTTTAAACCGTAGCAGTGAGAAATTCAGCCAGCTCAGTGCCCTAAATCTCAGTGTTTGGCAAACATTATTCTGAAATGTAAGATAACAAAATTCCTTTGTTTGAACGATACCCTTAGCTAGCTTGCTAGCAACGTTAGCCTCAAAACAAAGAATACCTTACCTAGACGCACATCGTTTCACTAAAATATCTACCTAGCAATCTAACACTAGCGAAATTTGAACACATTCATTGATTCAGTCACAAAATGGAATAAACTCTTCTAAAACAGGTATCTGGTTTGCATTAGATAGGATAGATAACTAGCTATAAATTAGCTAAGGTTAGCTAACATTAGCTGAAGCTCAATGCTTACCTGTTCAGGAGAAAATTGGCCAACTCGGCATCGGTCTTGAAAGCCTTCTGGGCTCTAAGCTGTCTCCATCTTTCAAATGCCAGTCCAAGATTTACCCATGTTTTAGCACGCCTCTGGTCGTGGAGCTGTTTCGAAAGAGGACGAGGCTTTTTAGGTTTGGTAGAATCTAGTACCATCGCAGTTGATCCAGTTTGTTTGTTTGCTTCCATAGCTGCAGCGCGCTGTGTTTGTGTGCCAATTTGTTTCATATCAGGCAACCCGGGGTGTCGAAATGGGCAGTGGGCGGAGTCAAGTCGGAGACGATCGGGCAGTGGGCGGAGTCAACTCTGAGAATAGTGAATCACACAGGACAAAAACAGACGTTCCGACCCGGAATGGAAATTTCAGAGGAGAGTATACTGGCTGTCACATTGTTGTCGGAGAAGCCAGTATTTCGATTTAGCATGTTTCCTTAATCTCTGATGAAATATCATGGTCATTTTATGATTTAGTACAGTAAATCTGTTACATATAGCCCCTCTAAATCACTACTAGCAACATCCATGACTGAAGTATTCATTACCACTGAAGTATAGTCTGGCAACTCTAAATCGCATGGATAAAGAACATGGTGATTGCAAATTAAAGCTCTGTAATTAAGCCTTTAACTGTCCCAAGATTGTAATTGGTTGCTTTGCTTGAAGCATGAATGCTGTGAAGGAAAGCAAGATTCTGTTCTTCAAATTATTTACCACATAAAAAATGTGAATAAGTGAGAATACTGCATTTTCCAGTGAGTCTGAGTGAGACCGTCTACCTTGTCAATTTAATATCACCCTGAGCATTCTTTCATACATTTTCACCTTGTGGTTGTGAATCTTGCATTGGTTTTTCATAAACAAGTCTAGGACTTTTAGAACACATATACAGAAGATCTTGCTGGACATCTACAAGGAAAGCTTATGTAACAATTACTTCATCATTGCCTTGGAAGATTTTTATAAGTGCTTTATGTTCTGTTAGCTTGCTTAGATTGTCAACTGCAAGGTCATCTGCCACTTTGCTGAAACTGCTGGAGGGTGTATGTACAATGCTAGCATGGCTATTGTTATGCTGGCACATTGTCATGTCCAATACCGTTGTCATAACCACCTGGCAGACTCTTGCTACAAAACCATTTGTGGCTGCTGCTACTGCAGTTGTTGACGTTATTGCCTATTCTACTGCTACTAATGCTTGTCCTTTTCAAATGTCCTTTTTAGCACCTTGCTAGTGAGCCAGTGTCAACTGCC
The DNA here is from genome assembly GCA_029718625.1 of Synaphobranchus kaupii. NCBI lineage: Eukaryota > Metazoa > Chordata > Actinopteri > Anguilliformes > Synaphobranchidae > Synaphobranchus > Synaphobranchus kaupii. The sequence goes on along the minus strand of CM056385.1, from coordinate 25,895,597 downwards.
CAGTCACGTCAACTCAACGAGCTACTCCTCCCACCATCAATTGGACTTTCATATTTAACCATGTTTTAAATGTTCCGGGCAATCAGAATTGAATTGGAATCTGAAAGTCATTAACAAAGTGAAAAAATCATGATGCACATCACAAACACATAAATAACTTCCTGTAGGGTAACGGAAGACAATCAATACAATCCATCTAAGATATTATATAAGGCCATCTTATTTCATGCATGTACAGTTAAGATTGTTTGACATCTGTCAAATCTGATCAATTGTGGACAGTTTTTTTTTTTTTTTTGCCAGGAATGTTTGGAACATGATGTTAACTATAATAGACACCAATGAGGGTACAGCTGTTTGATGTTCCTTTCATGGGTGCCTAGCCTTGACAGGAAAACAAAAATAAGATGTACTTTTTCCTTTGAAATATTTCTTTAAATGTCAGAGCATTACTCCTTTTAGCTCAGAACAGAAACAGCCCTGATAATTTGCTATGCACTTCAAGAAGACACATTTTATTCTATCTGTGATGAAAATGAGAATGCATCTGACATTTCTGACTTCCCATTTTCAAGAATGAAAATGGACAAAAAGAGAGTACCATTTGTGTGATTGTAATGTTATGTAAATAGCCGTGTTCATCCTTGGGGTATACTATGAAGTAAGCTTAACATATCCAGGGTTTATTTGCCTTATCTGGCTTTTCAAAACCTAACAATCGCATTCGGGCTTTGCCCGCTCAGTGCACATTCCCATAAAAGGGCCAGTGTCTGAAACAATGAACCAATAGCAGTACAGTATTGGCCGTACTTGAACAGCGTACTTCTTTACTGAGGAAAAAACCACTGAGACGGGCAGATATAATGGATGGATACGAAGAACATAAAACGATCATAATGGCGAAAGGCAACACAATTGCTGCCAGCAAAGACAGGGAGGTGCATTGGCAAAACTTACTAATGGTGTACATTTATTTTAATTTGTAAATTCATACCCTATTTACCTTAGGTTTATTTCTAATGTGAGAACTGCATATTCTAGAGCTCCTAAACTTTAACCCCTTTGTGGAGAGGCTTAATTTAGCCCATGTTTTGTAATGTTCTGTTTAAAGCTTTGTAACTCCAGATGTCAGCATCAGTAATGGCGGCAGAAACACTTGGCATGTTCACCTCGCAGCATGCAGCCCAGCAAGCGCAGATACCTGCAGATCTGGCTGCGATCTGGTTCACTGAATTGCAGACATTTTTAACATTAATCCAAAATGATTTCTGACTATGGAATTATTCTTGGTCTTTGTATGGAATATCTGCTTTTGAACTCAATACAATACAAAATCAACACAAACACTGTGGTCTGTACCTACTCCGAATCAAACACCCCGGTTACGTTTAAGAGCGACGGCAGCGCCTTCAAAGACCTATGCTGGTCCTCCAAACGAGAAGGTAAAATCTTCCCCCAAATCGTCAAACGCCTGTACTGCACAAACTTTTTTTCCTTTTATTGTGTCTCTTTTACATCACCCAATATTTTGGTTCCCTGTTCGTCATTTCACACCCGACGGCGAAACTCGTAGCTGCCCAAACTGTCACCACCGTTTTCCCTATTCTTAAACTTGGAAGCACTTAAACCCCCGAGAATCTCCTATGTGTGTGCTGGTCTTTGCGGTGATTCTCAATCAGCTGCACAAACCTGGAGTAGCCTTGGTCAGTGCTGCTCTGGGAAAAGATAAGAACTTAGGCCGGCAATCTCTTGCAAGGACTCTGGTTGTCATCTTGCTCCTTATCGGAAATATTGAACTGAATCCCGGACCGACAACAAACTTTTTAAAACTCATCTCCATTGTGTATTTTTTTGGTATTTTTGATCCATGTCAATATTTGAATTACTAATTACACACTTTTAATGCTTATGTGCAACCCTGTCCTTTCCAGCCACCATTCTCACTCATGACACCACTCTTCCCAAACATTTGCTCTTTTGTCCAACCCCTCGACCAGCCCCAACCCCAGTCCTGGCGTCACCCCCCCTTATCCATACATACAACATGCCGTCCCAGTCAAAAGTTTGGACACACCTACTCATAGAAGGTTTTTTTTTTGTTATTTTTACCGTTTTCCACATTTTAGAATAGTAAAGACATCAAAACTATGAGAACACAAATGAATTTATGCAAAGACCAAAAAAGTGTTTTATTTTAGATTCTTAAAAGCAGCCACCCTTTGCCTTGATAATGGCTTTGCACATTCTTGCCATTCTCTCAAACAACTTCTGTGGTAAACGGGTATTCCACAGGTAAACCGTGATGCTATCATGACTGTATAAAAGGATATCAAAATACTCTATCTTATTTCCAGATACTCTTAGAAGCGATACTATAACCTCTGCATTTGAATGGATCTCTATGGGAATTGGGCGGTGGGACGAGATCATGCTGTAAATTACATGGGAATAGTATGGAACCCATGGTTGGCTAAATGGCTGTAAGTAATCAAGGGTCTGTGGTATCAAACAAGCCTCAAACCATCACTCTGTTGCCAGATATGCAGTAGATATGGATGGATCACTTGAAGGGTTGTTTCTCCTGACTTATTTTTCCATAGAGTTCAATATCCAAAATGGATAATTGTGCATCACAGTAATTCAGGAGCTTTTTTGAATCTGGATGTCCAAAATAGGTGTCCAAACACCTATGCAAACCTATCCAACCCAATCTGAAAATGAACACCACTTTGTCCATTTAAAGCACATTATTACATCCTAAAATTAGATTATCTAAGGCTCATTCTCCTATAAATAATCAATGTCTTAGCCTCAGTTTCGTTTCCAAAAAGGTATCCACGTCAGTCCTTGCCATCTGCAACCACTGGGCACTTGTTCTGGCAGAGAATGCGAACATTGTCTTTGCTGAAGAACAGCTAGAACAGTTTTAGGGGGCTGTAGTCCTGTCCAAGGTCAGGCTGTGCTCCAAGGGTCCTCAGTGGACAGTAGCAGAACTGATGGTCCTCAGGCTCTGGCTCGCTCGGTCTCTTTTTGGCAGTGGTGTGTATTGAATGAGATTGACCCCTCTTCGGTCTTCTCACAGCAGTCCTGCAGGAACTCACTGCAACATGAGTGGAAGTAGGAGCAGGAGTGGCAACAGAGGGACCAGATGGAGACCGGGAGACCGGGAGACTGGTAGTCACTGAGAGGTGATGCAATGTGTCCATTATAATGTATCAGATCAAAAACGTCTACGACGTAAAAAAAAGCCAAATTACTCACGCATAGCCTACATAGCACTGTCCATAAGTTCTTAATTCCAACTTGCAAAAACTAGGCCTGCCTTTAAAAGTCTTGATATCTAAATGTGGCCAAGTTACAACTAACAATATTGCCTATCGTAGCTCACACTAAATAAACTAGCTCTATTCCAAAGCAATGCTATCCAAACTTTCCTAAATTATTTAATGCAACTTACCGTAACTTGGCTGATGGCATACCTGCCATCCCAATGTTCTATGTAAATGATGTATGTCTTTAAATGGTAAATATACACATAGTTTAGGTCATAATTAAAGTAGTAAAGAAAGGTAATTTATCACCAACCAGTCAGAGTAACAATATATGAGAACATGCACACAATTCACAGTGTCATATGAATTGCTACAACTGTCTACTATATAAACCTACACTAGCAGATGGATTACAATATGGGGCAGATGCTCTTCTATTTCTTTATGTTCCATTGCCTATGCTGTTGCACCCAGCATAATGACTGGATAGGCCACACATGGAAGCTTCTACTATAGTGTATGCCTAGTATAAATTCCTAGGACAATTCAGATTGATTGAAAGCTCACCACCATTGTCATTACTTATGGTATAAAATCTAAGTGGCTTTTTCCACAGACTCCCAAAATTTTATCATCAAGCCTTATTCAGGTTTAGCTTAGTGTATAGCCAATACCTAATGGCTAGCTAACTATCTATAAGCTAAGCTAAACCTGAATACGAGCCTCAAACCATCACTGCTGCCAGATATGCAGTAGATATGGATGGATCACTTTAAGGGTCATTTCTCCTGACTCATTTTCTTATTGAAGTCTATGGAAAAATAAGTCTGGAGAAACAACCATTTAAATGATCCATCCATATCTGGCAGCAGAGTGATGGTTTGAGGCTCGTTTGATACCTCAGACCCTTGATGACTTGCAGCCATTTAGCTAACCATGTGTTCCATACTATTCCCGTGTAATTTACAGCTTAATCTAGTCCCACCCCCCAATTCCCATAGAGGTCCATTCAAATGCAGAGGTGTGAAAGTATCGCTTGAAAATAAGATTTCAAGAGTGTTTTGATGTTGTTGGGTCACAGACCCAAGTCATGGCATGCAAAGGATATGCAACCAAATTAAATTAATTACTTTTGGTGCCCTAAAATGGGGAGGACTATGTGTAAAAATTGCTAAAGTAGAAATGGAATGAAATAGAAATGGTAATTTGTAACATTGTCAATGTCTTGACTGTATTTTTTGATCAATTTAATGCTACCTTGGTGAATAAATGTATCAATTTTCAAAAACAGAAAAATGTTTCACTGATTCCAAACTTTTGAATGCTAGTGTAGGTCACACTATTCCCTCCATTGAGAATCTATCTTTCGTATAACGTATTCTTGGGGAAAGCCATTGGATTTTGGTCGGTCTTTAAATAATCTCACCCTGCGTAGAGATCCCCCTCACTGTCCGCACCTATCTCTACAGGATCCTCCAGGAATGAAGACGCCTTTTTCCAGAGCCTAGGAGTTGATTGGTGGCGGTGAAGGGTGGTGCTTTTATACGTTTCGATCCATTAGCTGGAATATATGCCCCTTTTACATTGCACAAAACGGATCAGGAGCCATCCATACATGGAACTGTCGGGAACCTCAGTAGTTCCCGGAATGCGTTCCTCTTCCTACCGAACTTGAAGAACCGCGATGATGAGAATTTGGAGGAAAATAAAATGCTTCTTTTGCATAGCCTAACCTTCCATTAAATAAATGGTATTTTGAGAAATTTTCTCTCGAATGAATCACTTCATAAAATATGCTAAGTTACTACTTCTGAACATGAGGGGTGAAATAGAATGCATGGCAGACCTCACAGGAAGGCTTGGCGAGGCAACATTTCAGACACCGAGCACAGAGGGAGTGTGAAATGATGAAACGGCTCCATGTGAAAACGGCTCCGATGACCGATGAGTTTAAGAAAATTTATACGTTTTGTTCGGTAATACTCATTAGAGCATCCCAGGGCAATACAAAAGGATCGTCTGTGTTTTTGTTTAGATTTTTCCTCACGATACATTATTTAGCTCATTGAAAGTCAGCTATTTACCCATAGGAATACATTGAGTAGCCGCGATGAACCAACCTAGTGATGTCACAACCTAGGTTGTTCCAAGATTGCTGCGCCCTAGTGCAAAAAAAAAAAAAGTGAACTTTAATAAATTTTTCGGGTCGATTTGAATGCAGGACTATATCTTATCAACAAGTAAAAATCAAAGGAACTAGAGGCACATTACCAAATGCTTCATGTCCCCTTTAAAAAGTAACTATACCCACTGTCTCAGCCTGTCTCCACCTGCTACACAATTTAGAAAAAAATACTTCCGTGGGGTGAGCGAAGGAGAGGGGTGGGGGCGGAGGAGCTGTGTCCATCGTCATTTGCATAAATGAACGTACATTGTACAAATAATTTTGTATAACTGATCAAACTGTCAAACTAGACATTGCACATCAAATATGAATCAAGATTCAGCAACTGAATGGCCTATTATCTGAATGGCCTATTTAAGAGAATTGAACAGGACGCCACATTGTTCCGGTTTAAAAACTTGGAGGCGAAACGAAAGTAACATAGCGGGTCTAACCAATCAGGTGCTGGCTGTTTCTGTTGTGGGCGACAACAATTATCCATATTACGTAGAGATACCTCCAAAGAGGTACTCTGACATCACGATTGGGGCGGGGGGAGTGTGGGGAGCAGAAAGGAAATTTCAACCATTAGGGGCAACACAAAGACACTTTTCTACCAGTTTCTTATGATATACAATATTATTTCAGAATTGTTGAAATAACGGAATGCATGAATACGTTTCATTATAAGGTAGGCATATAAACACGTTTACGGCGAAAAAAAAAAAAGATCTAGGGCTCAATCTTGGCGATCTTGGCGCTTGGTCTAAGCGCATGGCGTAAACTCCATTTTGGGCGTGTCCAAGTCCACTTTTGCTATTTTAACGGCATGCTTTTTGGGTGCTAAGCACGGCGCAAGGTGCAAATGGGCTGAACCTAGTCGCTTCTTTAATTATAGGTGTGTCTTGGGCGTGACATGCAATAAACCAATCAAAATGTCATATCCCATTCCCTTTAAAAGCTTGCTTTTCCACCTTGGCGGATTGCTTATGATGGCAAAACAGACATGCTCGTGCATGTTTAGTGCGATCAAGGAATAGGCTATATGGATCAATAGTAGCCTATGATCAATATTATTCGGACTAACCATTATGAGTTCCCGGTAATTCCTGACAGTGCTGTTTACAAAATATATGCGGTTAAATTTTGTTAAAAGCACCTGCAACAGCTGAGAATAAGTGACCAGTGGCTTCCGTCTCACCTTAGAAAACGCCAAATTAGCCTGTGTCTTTGTTTAACAAATTTCGTTTGATTATGCAATGAACTCATGTTCAAGCTTCATCCGAAGTTCATTAGGCTACCTGCATTCTAATTTTGATTAATAACATAAATAACGTTATTTTGCCTTAATGATGACACTAAATACAATAAAGCTGTCAGGTTGGCAACCCATAGGTTCAGCATATTTTCCCTTTTTTTATAATGTCCTGCTTATGGAAATGTGACCAACCTGTTTTACTGGTAGCGTAATGCTTTAAAACGATCCACTTTCCCAGGAAGACCGTGAAAAGTGCGATTTACAGCAGGGGAAACAGACCTGCTCCTGTAACGCGCACATGCAGATAATGGCATTTAAATTAATTGTAAATTAATTGTATAACATGCAGCAAATTTGTTTTCGTTTCTAATTAGATGCTTAGTTCTCTTTAAAATCTTTTGTTCCGTTATGGAATAACAGGTGATATCAGCAGGGTTTTAATAAGCTGAGAGTATGGAAACCTTGTCACTGTAATTTAAAAAATATGAAGGACGAAGAATAGCTAAGGTTACAATTCAGTTAACATGGTAACATTTATCTCCGTTTTTTAACCATAGGCTATCGAATAAACCTTATGCACAGCGAATCCGCTGTAGCCTAGCCTGTTTGAAAAACAATAATGCAACATTCACTGGACAAGGTTTTGAACTTTTTTCAGTCACAACCATTCTATTTACTTACAGGCTGTATTCCTAGAAAAACAGAGCTGTCTTGTCGGCTAATGACATCTGAAGCGCATTTTCAGAACTCAAATGTCCGTCTATTGCAGTGCGCGAGTTTTCCATTGAATGACAATTCACGCATTAGGTGTAAATGACAATTCGCGCATTAGGCTTGATATAGGTGTTATCAGCTCCTTTTTAATGAATAGCCATTGTCCTGTACCATCGCACATCGCCTGGAAGTTGATGGAGTGAGCTGAGGGACAGGTATGTGGTCTTTGACCTATGGACCCTTTTATTATTATGCATTTTCTGATATAGCCTACACAATAATAATATTTCACATTGTAATCTTGATATTTTAGTCATGCTTGTGTGCGCCCCTGTGTGTAACAGTCTGGAGGGTGTATGCGCGTTGTGCACACGCCTATGTAGACGCATTTATATGCGCCATTAAAATAACATGTAAACAACTGCAACATGACTTTAGACCAGGTTTGTGGTGGTTCTAGCGCAAGCGCTTTCTGCTGGCTCAAGATAGCAATACGCCAAAAAGAATCCTGGCCACTCCTCATCTTAAGACCAACACGCCCAGTTCACTTGCAACGGGCGCAAGAATACATGGTAGTTAAACGACGTGAGCGCTAGGCGTTATAATGAACCCAGCGCCGGGTGTAAGATAGTAAAGACACTTGCGTTTGGGTTAGCGCCGCTTTGCGCCGGGTGTACGATAGGGCCCCCAGAGTGTAGTTACCCTTTAATGCCTTAACTAAATGGCCTACTGCAAAGTGTATTTGGGTGCAGCACAGTCAAAAATAGCTCAATGATGGCAAGGTTAGAGCTGGGCTTGAGAGAGCAGCTGCTCATGTGGGCAGCTGTGTGTGTGTTTGTGCGTGTTTCCCTCTTAAGTGTAATTTTGTGTCACTGTTAGCTGTTCTCTTGCCTTTTCCACCTGATAAATATTCCTGTTTTTCATGAAAAAAATGGTGCAGCTGGTATCAATTGTTCGGCATAGTGGTATTGATATTTTCAAAAATTCTAAATTGATACTTATCGAAAAATCAATGTTTTTGACCACACTATCGTGAATGGTGAGAACTGCTGGTAATGTTTTTTTTTTTGTCAAAACTAAAGTAAACACCAGAAACGAAAGATATATATATTTAATTACTGGAGGAACATAGTTGTTTGGGCTGTGCAGGCTATGTGCTGTCTGCTCTTCCTGAGTTTGTTACCGCTTCAGTCAATCGTGCACTGGTCCACCGGAGACAGAGTGGCAACCGCATCGCGTTTCCATGGTAACAGCACACCAGAGATTCATTGGGGGAATATTGTGTCCAAGAGACAGATCAGCCAGGAAGTATACAAAATCAGGCAGCATATACACCTTAGATACAATTAAGAAACCGACCAAATCACCGTAGAGACTGCTTTGTATTTTATCAAACGAGCAGAAAAAAAAGTCCAGATTAAACCAGGTCTATAAAACGAATGACTGCACTACAGCTGAATCTCATTTTTCAGAGGAAAAAAAGAGACGGCGAGGAGATCCTTGTAATTATAAAATGAAGACATTAAGTCATTAGAAGTAGGACATGGTATTTGTATTCCGTTTTGTAAGGCAAAGAAGTTGGTTTCTTGCCGGTCGCCCCCCCCGATTCTGCTTGGCACAAATGTCATCGTGGCTTTTTCCACACAATGGAGCAGCTGGCAGCCTGACATTTCTGCCTGGGAGAATTGTTTTTTCATTCATGGACTCTGAGGTAGGAACTGAACAGGGCCCCATTTCATGCTATTTATTTCCCCCTTGCTTTGTTTCATGCAGAAAGGCTGCAGAATGATAGAGCCTGACCTGAGCAAGACATCACATGAAACTGCATTATTTGGACCCATTCTTTTTTTTAAAAAGAAAAAAAATAATGCACAGGAAATGATTACTAATGCTACTCTATTGTGTGTCTTTTATTAAAATAGTGAATAGGAGTATTATGTGAAATGGGTTGTTTTTGTTTAACTTGTATTTCTGAAATTACAGTCTAATCTTATTCTCTTTCTTTTCTTGTTCTGGAACTGCCATGCAGGGACATAGTGACCATAATTGACAGCATGAAAAGTATTTTTCTCGGGCAAAGTACACCTGGACATTTCCCATTGATGGTGTAAAAAAGGTTACAATAGAACCATTTATCAAACCTGAGAACCTTATAAAACCTATATTCTGCTTGAAAAATTTCCCATGATTATTAGCAGTGTAGCTGCCATTGAAAGGGATTGATGCTACTTTGCGAATTGTGGTGAAATATTTAACATTTTGTATAATCCTTCCATTCTATCTGTCAAAAGTGCTATTCTCTCTTATTCGGGTGAAATACAACCTCGAAACGCTTCATCAGCTTCTGCTTTTGAAAACGTGACTTAAAGGGAATTTTTAATTTTTCAGCGGGAAGTAAAACACAAAGTCAAATTATAGAGAATGGTAAATGAAGAATTTCTATCATTTGGTTCCTTTTAGCTAATTCCTTACTCATTTTATTAACATTTTTTAAGCCAGAGACCTTTGTTATAATGAGGAAATGCATTATGGGACAGGAAAAACAAGAGCAAACAACAAATACAAAATGGTTCTAGGCCGCCTAAGTAAACCCTAGCATCAGCACACAGGTTATGAAAAACATTAACAGCAACAATGTAAGGAGACCATAAAAGACTGAACCGTAGAATAGCACAAGAGAAGACAATTTCAGGAACAATAACTCCACCATAGCTGATGGAGATTTATGTCATTGCATTGCTCTACTGTAAAACAAACCGACAGCTGTAGTAATTATGGCATGGCACTGACTGTAATTATGGCATGTGTGAAGTACACTCGTTAAAACGTGAAGAACCAAACTAGAAAGGCAGAGCAGATTGGAAAATCCTGGGCGATAATAGAACGGTAGAGACGTGTCCAGAGAACAGGAGGAAATGGTTTTAGAGTTGGAAAGCTGATGGTGAAGATGGGGAGAACACGCCCAGACTGGAGGTGACTGAGAGACTAAATTCCAAGAAGAAGCCTGAGAATGAGGAGCGAGAGCGTGATAACCATGTAAAGTGAGTCTGAGTGAAAGGGAGCCATTGTGAGGAAGCCTTGAGGAGCAATCATGTGGTGACTAACTCCACCACAAGGGGGCAGAAAAAGAGCGGCACCAAGCAGTAAGTAGGCTTTAATCCAAACCAGTTTGGCAATCACTCCCCTACTACCCTTAAAATGGCCTTTGAAGCGCTCACTTGCTGGGCACTGATCTCGGATCAGCCCAGGCAAGCTGTGAGAGGGCAGTTCTGAATGCGATCACCCTGGGACAACAGCTCACACAAGGAGAGGGCCTGGGGAGGAACTAAATTAAGAAAACTAGTAGGATTCGTATATAATCAAGGGAATGAGGTCATGCTGAAACATAAAAGCTTGCTTCACTGTGCCTCTACCTCGTCAATCTGAAAAGACTCCTTTTGCTTTATACTTTATAATAATGTTATTTTACAGTGTAAGTGCAGTGCATCATTATTTCAGCATAAAAGAGACTCTTGGAATTAATCCCTTTAATTGAGACCTGAAGCAGGTCTCACTTCAAGAACCTCTTGCGGTCAACTCGATGTAGAATATGATGTGGTTCAATGGCGCAAGACACTTGAAGGTAGGGGGCCGTGTCAAGGCTGCTGAAGTCAATATCTGTGTTATAAGTAAGCTTGTGTTTCAGTAGAAAATGAGAGGGATCAATTTCAATTTAGTCCAACAGTACATAAGCCCTCATTAGATTGAATGACTATTGTTAGCCCCATTAATTGTTAGGGACCTGACTCATTCGTAGCCAATAACTGAATGATTTGTTTAAGGGCAAAAAAATCAAAAGAACTATTTTGCTTTTTTTCTACTTTAACGATACTAGTGTGAGAGTATCTGCTTGCACTACATTATGAAGGAGTACGTTTACCACGCAATAGCTTCATACACTGCCTGGCCAAAAAAAAAGTCGCCTTTGCACCTGTCATGCATAGTGCCCACTGTACAAGCCTCTGGAGGTAGTATTATGATCTGGGGTTGCTTCAATTGGTCAGGTCTAGGCTCAGCAACATTATGCAGCAATAAAATTACGCTGAGTACCTGAATGTACTGAATGACCAGGTTATTCCAGCAATGGGCATATTCCAGGACGACAATGCCAAGATTCATCGGGCTCAAATTGTGAAAGAGTGGTTCATGGAGCATGAGGAATCATTTTCACACATGAATTGGCCACCAGAGTCCTGACCTTAACCCCATTGAAAGTCTTTGGGATGTGCTGGAGAAGACTTTACGGAGTGGTTCGACTCTCCCGTCGTCAATACAAGATCTTGGCCAAAAATGAATGCACCACTGGACGAAAATAAATGTTGTGACGTTGCATAAGGTTTTCGAAACAATGCCACGACGAATGTGCGCCGTAATCAAAGCTAAGCAAAGTGCAACTTTTTTTTTTGCCAGGCAGTGTAATTGCTTTGTTACAGCAATTCATCATAAGTGTTAAAATAACCCACAATTTCGAAAACACATAAAAAGTGATGGACTCCTTTTTTCTGTATTATTAACACTATGATATGTTCTACAAATTTAAACTGAAATATGAATAATACAAGGACTCCAAATATCAAACTCATTGAAAGCTCCCTTGCTCTCTTATGTGGATCTCTTCCAAGCACTGGTACCAGTCCCTTCCTTATTATAAACTCCTCCACCAAAGTTGCAGGACTGCAATGACCTCCGTTGTGTATGACATGAAGCCTGCGGTACAAGCGTTTCAGTTTATCTGCCTGACCGCACGGTCTCCCATTTCGCGTCCTGACGCACTGCGGTTCTTACATTCTGTCCTCCGAGGACGCCCCTGGGGTCAGATTCCGGTCAGGACCCGTCATCGATCCCGGCAGAGACGAGGCCGAGACGATGTCTGACGGACACGAACATGCGGTGTTTACTCCCGTGAGATGTCTCATCAATTCATAAATTAAGCGCTACTGTTGATAGAGTGGGCGCTCATTCATATGCGTCTAGCCATTTGAGAGCAGTAAATTAGTGAAATGATGAGGGCACTCATTAGCAAAATTTCAGCCATGTTTGAGGGGAATATTACTGTTGAAATGTGAGCTTTCCCCAAGAGTAAAACAAATTGACAGATTCTGCTGTAAGGGCTGCTGACTGAAATACAATTTATTTTAACCACTTCAATGTCCCCCGAAAAGGCTGTCGTGACTAGGCTGTGATGGCCTATGTTTTTCTGCATTTGCATCGTTGTTATAGCAGCTATTTATGTATAGGACTGCATAATACCGAAGTGAAATTTAGAACTCCATGACAAATACACAGAATAAAATATGAACTCATTAAAATATGAATGTGCTTGGTAGGCTGCACATCTCATTCACATCCTGACGCATGATAGATTTTATTATTTGCACTCAGTTGTTAGTTGTGACAGTGCCTGGGTGATTATAACAGGCAGGTGTATAGCCACCTCTCGTATGTATGCAAATTCATTATACTCATTAATGTAACTGATTCAGGTACGTTGGCAATCTTTGCCTGAAGTGTATTGATCAGGTGTATAAACCAGTGATGATAATTTAATGGAGGTATTCAATTCAATTCATTATATCATACAGTTTTCCAAAGATGAGTGATCTACAGTAATGACTGTCATGAGATTAGATTAGCAATGGAAATTAATGTCATTAAGGCTAATAAATGAATTCACAGTCATGAGTGCAACAGACTTCTTTCTAAACCTCTCCAGTGCTTGCCCTTGAAAATCCTTTGTTAAAAGCAACAGATGCATCCAGCTATGTATCTGCCAGCTGTAGTATACTGTCTCACAGTTCCTTAGGAACAAACTTGGTTTCACATTTACATTAGTTAATGTATCCTGCTGTTCTCCTCTAGTTAACCCTTATGACCTGCATCCTCTTCAGGTTGTCTCAATCCAGCTGGGTGAAGCTTATAGGATCAATTGCCCAGCTTCCCTTCCCTGTGCGTCTCCAAACATGCCTCCTAAATAAATCCCGTTGTTGACTGACTTTTTATTTTGTGGTGGCTGTGCTGATATTATGGCGGTGTGCCACAGATGAGTCAATTAGGGGAAACACTGCAAGCTTATGGGGCTGATTCCTAGATTTGAAGCACCTAGCTAACTATGTTTGACACTGTGCAAAACCAGAATTGTAAATTGTCAACATGTAAAATGAGAAACATTGTAAGAGGCCAAACTTTAATTAATGCTAACAGTTAGCTAACCATTACAGCTAATCTAACAGAGTTCAGTGTGTTCATGTTAGGTGCTTTTAGTAATAGCTTGGCTATTTCTTAAATCTTACAATTAATAATCATGGTTGGAATTTTCAAAAATCAACTTATAGCCTGTGTTGAGTTTTGTCTTTTGTGTCAGTGAGAATTGTTCCACAAATCAAACAAAATTGCGGCAACTTGAGAAAACGTACTTGCGTGTTGCTATGTTTGCAGTTTACCCATTAATGACAGCAATTACAGTACCCGTTGTGAAAAAGGGCCATTGGTCCACTGTTATAGGGGCGTGGTAACGTTACTGAGTTTGTACACAACCAGGAAGTGGCTAGGCGAGCTACACATACACAAGTATGATTACACAGAAAGAAAACTAATTGGAAATAAGCAAATGTATTACTTTTTAACTATGACAGCAACTTGGCAAGAATATATATTATTAACTTCTGTTTATGGGGTTTGTATATGTGCTAGAGGTATTGTTGGGGAAGTGAGGATTAAGTTAAATTTCCGAATCAAGCAGTTTTAACGGCTAACGCCCTCCTTTAATGTCCTGCACTCTGAAAACAGAACACAAGTGGCATGAACAGTTATAACCCCTCACTTATCCAACACCTAAAATAGATTATACAACATTGAGATCCAAAAGAGTAACATGAACGGGGGTGCAGATAGTACAATATCTGAGAAAGTGATTGTTTGCAAACAAAACGCATGACGTGATTGTTATGTTGTTGTTGAGTTTTACATAACTTCTAGCACCCTGTTGCTATGTAATTTTTTCATTACTTACTAAATGTTTATGGTAACATTGGGTACGTTTACATGCACACTAATACTCCGATCTGAACCCAGTTATGGCAATACTCTGGTTACTGAAATGGTCATGTAAACACCTTTATCCGATAATGTAAGGTCATAATCCGTGTTTTCAAAACCCGATTAAAGGTTGTATCAGCGATTTTGGGTGGAAACATAAATGATTTTTTTTTTCCTCACGATCCGCTAGCTGCCCGCCCCATAAGCAGGCCGTCAAAAAACAATGATCTGCACAAACGCTAATACTCTTATCTCGCTGAAATCTTGACGGATTTACAAACGGTTTGGTTTCTTACAAACGTTATTAACGTGGTTATAATTCTGGATGCTTGAACACTATTTTTTAAAAGATAACATAATTATTCATAAGTATGTTTGTTTGGGATTTCGCTTCAGAAGTGACGTCACGTTTGTGCAGATCATTGTGATTGGTTGGAATACTGTTTATTTTGGTTTTGAGTAGTTGGTAGTACCATTGTTTTTGTGTACGATCTTGGAGCATAGGCTGCCTACAGAGACGCGGTTTTTTGACGGCCTGCTTATGGGGCGGGCAGCTAGCGGATCGTGAGGAAAAATCAGATGAATGTGATCATTTATGTTTCCACCAAAAATCGCTGATACAACCTTTAACACCCCTGGTTTTTTGGCCAAACTTTCGATTTTTTGGAGCATGTAAACACCTTTCTCCGGTTTCTTTCGGCTTTTCAAAACTACGCATGTCAGGCAGAAGAGGCGGTGTAACGTCAAAATGATTCCACCCGTCAACATTTGCTATGCCTGGGGTTCCTTCAGCATCTCACTTCAAGAATTTTATTATGAAATTTGCATTTCACCGGTGAAAATATATTGTTCAGTGTTACGTGCTTGTGTTTGTACTAGCTAGTTTATGGCTAGCACATTAAATAACTGAAATTTTCGGGAAATTCGCCAGATTTAGAGATTGGTACAGCTAGCTAGTACAATAATATAAATCAACCACTACTAGCAATTAGCTATAAATAAGTAGCTATAATAATTACTAGCTAGCTATAATAATAATAGTAGCCTACTAACGTAAATTTTTGACGGGCGGATCATTTTTGTCCTTACAACGGGAAGCAGTTAGTAGCTACGTTTTCCACAGAGCCGTTTATGGAGAGAATCATGTAAACGCGGCTTTAGGAGTAATCACATTTCTTATGTTCATGTGAACGCAATAAGTTAAATACTGGCGCAAGCTGATCGTTTCCAGTAATCTGATATTGCTGTGCATGTAAACGTACCCAGTGTTACATAAAAGCAATAGATTGAGGTTTGTGCATTTTTGGATATATTAGCACTGCTGAGAGTAATCTGCAACTTGACCTCTGGTCTCGTTGGTGCGACGTCACAGCAGTGCTTATATATCCAATAACACACTCCCTCTCATGATCTATTGCTTAATTAAGTTGATTTCATTTGTTAATTATTATCAAAGATATCAATTAACAATTAAATTGCCAAATTTGTTGATAGGCAGAGCAATCTGTTGTATCAACCTTTATCAAAATGTACAACTCACAACCAGATTAAAACTAAGAGGTTTATTAAGTTACAACATGTATTCAAAGTCTGATCAAAAAATGTAGGTTCAACTACTTTACCAAACAATGAATGTTCCAGATATAGACAGGTTACAGTCTCATAAGAAGTGAATGAAAGAAGGTACAAAACTACAGCTTGTCTCTCCCAAAGTAATCCCCAGTATGTGTGAAGACCAGAGTCCAAAAACAGCAGAATATTCAAAAAGATCCCGGATGAAATGTAAAAATTGCCAGATGCTGTAAGACCAAGAACGTCAGGGCCCACAAAGGACAAACAGCACACAGCAGACCCAGGCACAAGACACCGATGCCAACCCCCAACTCAAACTGTCTGAACTGAACTGAAGAGTCCAGACAGGCACAGATTGTATGTGGTTGAAACAGGGGGGGAAGGACCCACTCTTCTCCTGGCCCATACACTCTGGCTGAATGATTAGGGGGAGGCTTGGCCTGATTTGGTGCTGGAAGGGGTGGTCAAACAAGGACTGGCTTATCTAATCGCTGACAAATTTATTTATTCAACTAATCTTATATTGTTGGAAGGAGGACTAAGCACCATGGTATTGTTATCGAAGGATTCAGGGTTTTTAGAGTGCGGTGGGCTCCAGAATTATGAAGTTGAGCCAGTAGGCAAAATATTACATCCATGTAATAAGATTAGTAGTAACACCCTAATCTCCACTTGAAACTGGAGCTGCCTTTAAAAATGTAAAATCCAAACTAGCATGTCCAACAACTATTATATGCATTCACATTAAGCCTTTCAATTAATGATTTCAATTGAATGTAACAGATTGGCATTCAAATTTAAAATGGAAAATTAATCCAGATAATTATTTGGCCATGCTGGGCCCTGACCCCATGATTAGCTTTGTGTTTTGGTGTTTCTCCTCAACACGAGAACCGATGACCACTTAGAGGTTTATATCCATAGATAAGCCAGCGCCTCATTCAAATTTACTGTGCATACAATGCCCTCCACAATTATTGGCACCCCTGGTAAAGATGAGTAAAAAGGGTTATAAAAAATCTCAGACTGAAAAAATCCAACCTTTGGAAGTACATTTTATTCTGAGAAAAAAAATCCCTCATCAAGAAATTATTATTTTTAACAAAACCACGTGTGCCACAATTATTGGCACCCCTGCATTTAATACTTTGTACAACCTCCCTTTGCCAATAAAACAGCACTGAGTCTTCTCCCGTAACATCTAATAAGGTTGGAGAATACAGAGCAAGAAATCTGAGACCATTCCTTATTACAGAATCTCTCCAGATCATCCAGAGTCCTAGGTCATCTCTTGTGCACTCTCCTCTTCAGCTGAGCACACAGGTTTTCAATTGGGTTTAGGTCAGGGGACTGAGATGACCATGGCAGAAGCTTGATTCTGTGTTCAGTTAACCATTTTTGTGTTGATTTGGACATATGTTTGGGATCATTGTCCTGCTGGAAGAGCCAACGACGACCCAGTTTGTTTCCTGGCAGAGGCAGCCAGATTCAGATTTTAAATTTCTTGGAGTTCATGATGCCATATACCCTAACAAGGTTCCCAGGGCCTTTGGAGGAAAAACAGCCCCACTACATCACAGAACCTCCACCATTCTTAACAGTGGGTATCAGGTTATTTTCGGTATAGCCATCCTTCTTTTTATGCCAAACCCAAGCTCAATTTTCATTTCATCTGACCATAGACCATGGTTCCAGTAGCGTTTAGCAAACTCCAGGCGCTTACGTTTGTGGTGAAATGACAGGAAAGGCTTTTTTCTGGCATGCCTTCCAAATAATTTGTTGGCATGGAGGTGACGTCTAATGCTAGTTTTGGAAACTTGATGACCCCAAGATGCTACTTTCCTCTGTAATTCTCCAACAGTGATCCTTGGGGATTTTTTTGCCTCTCTTACCATCCTCCTCACTGTGCGTGGGGCAAAATAAACTTGGGTCCTCTTCCAGGCAAGTTTGTAACAGTTCCAGTTGCTTTTAACTTTTTAAGTATTGCCCTAATATGGGCATTTCAGGTGAGTAGCTATTTTTTTTATAGCCATTCCCTGACTTATGAAGCTCAGCACATTTTTCCCTCATTTGATTTGTGTGTTCTCTTATGTTTCCCATGCTGATGTATGAATAAGAGAATATGGCCTCTGTGTCACCTCATATTTATACCCCAGTGAAACAGGAAGTCATGGATTACTGCTTGCAAGTTCCTAAACACTCTGATCAACTTTCAAAAGTAAAATATAAATGGAAAAAATGCTTCAGTTACATTTTGTTCATAAGAAGTTCTAGGGGTGCCAATAATTGTGGCACATGTGGCTTTGTTAAAAATTATTTCTTGATGAGGTTGGATTTTTCTACATTTTTTTTCATTGTGAGATTAAGCTAATTCACCAAAAGGTTCTTTTTTTTTTATAACCCTTTTTACTCATCTTTACCAGGGGTGCCAATAATTGTGGAGGGCACTGTATGTGCTAGATGAATGTTAAATTTTCCTTCGAGTGAGTATGAACGTGTATACGCTTCATAATGGAGAAAAAATATTTTATCCATTTTATGACAGGCTTTGGATAGGTTTTTTGATGCATAGATATCTATCCCCTATATGGATTAAAAAATAATAATTCCCCTTTGAAAATGGTGCAAAAGTGAGTTTTATGAGTCAAAACATTTGATTTCTGGATATATTTGGAGACACTAAGGTGCACCAGGGGTACACTGCCTACATTTTGCAACGTAGATCTTTAGTAGTTTTCCATATCACTCTCAGATTTTGCACACTTGCAAATCTATAGTTTTACCTGTTTCACATTAAAAACATCAGTATTTAATTGCAAACTAAATATTGTTATTATTTTATTTTTTTACATTTTTCCAACGTTTATTTCATTTGTGGCACATTTATTTTGACCTAAATTATTAAAATAAAATAAGCTAAATGGTACAACTGCCTTATTTTAGTTAAGCAATTTTCCAAGTTACTGTGATCCTCACACCTGGACTTATAAAGCCTTAAATAGAACACTCCCTAAATAGGTGAGAATTTACCAGATTTGGCATCTGTATGAAGGGGTTAACTCTTGACAGGAGACAAACTTGGGCAAGCCCAAAGTACAATGATAACTTTTCTTCATCATACAAGATTGAAGGGCATTTTCTCCACATTGGACAAACACAGCTTGTGGATGCTTCTTCAATATCCTTTATTGGATGCTGTGAATGTTTCCATTAATGTTTTTTTCCCCAGTATCATAGGACTGCCATCTACAGTCATCAAATGGGCCTCTCAGCTTCACAGTCTCCTTCCCTATAACATTATGCAAATGTAAGGCCAGTGGCTTCCTACAATACTGGAAATCCTAAAGTGCTGTTTGATGTCTGGCTTCTGCTCTAAAGTCACTGCTCTTATTATGACAGACATCTGTTCCTGGTGTCTGAGTTCAGCAGTGCAGTCCAAGATAATGGAGAAAAAATTATAGCTTTTTCTGTGTCTCCATAGCCTCAAGCAACTTACCACTGATTGACTCAATTAGCTCATTTTGAATATTTTTTTTTCAATAATGGCATTAGACATGCTACTTGTGATGTGTCCATCAAGGTGTTCCATAAATGGGTCATTGCAACTTCTATCATAAAGTCACCATATAAAGCAGGGGTGGGCAATTCCAGTCCTGGAGGGCCTATGTGCATGCAGGTTTTTGTTTCCACCCTATACCCTGGCTAAATGAGCAAAATTAGCTGTATACACTAACACTGGTTCACTCTAGATTAGATCACAGTAAAATATTTCGTATAGGGACACAAGAACAGTCTTCGGTTGTCATTCATGCACTTATCATGAAATGTAGCTTAGATGTCAGATGGCGTAAATTTCAGGGCTCATTAACTAATTAAGGCCAGAAGTTGCCATGAAAAGCAAAAAAAAAGATAGACGGCCCTCATTGCCCACCTCTAATATAGAGTGTCACAGGAGCCCTTAAGGGCAGGGCCTCTTTAAGCAAGCATGGAGTGCAGACCAGTCGTGTGAGAACTGCTTCCTCTGACGCCACTTCGCACAGCTTGAACTGATAAATGACTTAACCTTTGCCTTCACATTGCAGGCTCTTTTCACTTGAAGCATTCACTATTCTCAGAACTGTTCATGACTTTTGAGCAGTGTTCTCAGACGGACCATACCAAAAAATCAGTTTGTGCATGTTTGAAGAACACGTTTTGTACAACATTTCTTTTCTGGGACTACACAAGTCAACCTGATTTCTTTCCCATTCATTCATTCTTCTGGTATGTATTCTGGTAATTGAAATGCATCCCATCGCTCCTTTTATGGAATGAATCAATGAATCCAGACATAATAAAGGGCTACAGGTGTGCCAGGTCTGATTTGAAGCACTCGTACACAACACAATTATATATATATTTTTTTCCATATGGGGATGCTTGCTTTTTCATTGTTTTGTGCCAATAATGAATTCCTGAAGTGGTCATTATTTATAATATCATTTGCATGGTAGAGAGTTCAGTGCATAAAATGACAAAAAGAGACAAGTAGGCTTTTACATTTCAATCTGATTGGACTGATCAATAATAGGCTATGCATTTATCGAAAAGTCAGGGGCCCTGTTGTCTTATTTGCAGTGAGAGTTTTGGGAATTATGGTGGGTTGCACTTTTTATGTTGACAGTTGACTGGGTTTATACACAAACTGTCGGATAAATGCTACAATTATTTTGATTGATGGAGTTCATGAAGTTCAGTACCACCTTTTGGGACAATGCACGCAATGTAGCCAAATTTAAAGGTCACCATGTAGCTCGGCTTAAAGTGCAGTGCACATTCTTGAGTTGTGCGTTATTAATTTCCAGGTGTAAACACAGCAGCGTCTGTTTTATTTTTCATTATGGCCTTCATGATAGTGGGGGCGAGAGTGTGGGACTTACCCCCTATATACCCCCACCGGGAAAAGATTCGGCAAATAAAATGCGTTTGAATGAGCAGGAGATAATGGTAATAACGTGTTAAAAATGTAGATGCAACCAGCAACTACAAGCATCAGTAACCCTGCTATATATATAAGGCAAGTATGGTAAAGGAAAACCAGCACTCAGTAAAATCTTTTTATTTATTTTAGATATAGGCAAACCTGTAAATAACGTTAAACCGTTCTCAAATAATTAAGAACATTTTTTTGAGTGCAGGTTTTCCTTTTCCATCTTTGAGCTGTTTTGAAACCCCAGCACCACCCTGAAGTACCGCAACGTCACAGCCAAATGTTGCTATCAACAAAATGATAGTTACACTTATATCAATTTCAAACAGATGATAGAAATTATCAACGTCTCATCAACATTGCGTGGAAGTCGGGGGCAGTACCTAAGGAGTGGCAGACCGGGGTGGTGGTTCCCCTGTTCAAAAAGGGGGACCAGAGGCTGTGTGCCAACTACAGAGGCATTACACTACTCAGCCTCCCCGGGAAAGTATACTCTAAGGTCCTGGAAAGGAGGGTCCGGCCGATAGTCGAACCTCAGATTGAAGAGGAATAATGCGGATTCCGTCCTGGTCGTGGAACAACGGACCAGCTTTTTACTCTCGCAAGGATCCTAGAGGGGGCCTGGGAGTATGCATATCCGGTCTACATGTGCTTTGTGGATTTGGAGAAGGCCTATGACCGGGTTCCCCGGGAGATATTGTGGGAGGTGCTGCGGGAGTATGGGGTGAGGGGGTCACTACTCAGGGCCATCCAATCTCTGTACACCCAAAGCGAGAGCTGTGTCTGGGTTATCGGTAGTAAGTCAGACTCATTCCCAGTGGGGTTGGCCTCCGTCAGGGCTGCGCCTTGTCACCTATCCTGTTTGTGGTATTCATGGACAGGATTTCAAGGCGTAGTCATGGAGGAGAGGGATTGCAGTTCGGTGGGCTGAGGATTGCATCGCTGCTGTTTGCAGATGATATGGTCCTGATGGCACCGTCGGTCTGCGACCTTCAGCACTCACTGGATCGGTTCGCAGCCGAGTGTAAAGCGGCTGGGATGAGGATCAGCACCTCTAAATCTGAGGCCATGGTTCTCTGCAGGAAACCGATGATTTGTCTACTCCGAGTAGGGAATGAGTCTTTACCCCAAGTGAAGGAGTTCAAGTATCTCGGGGTCTTGTTCTCGAGTGAGGGGACGATGGAGCGTGAGATGAGCCGGAGAATCGGAGCAGCGGGAGCGGTATTGCGCTCGCTTTACCGCACCGTTATGATGAAGAGAGAGCTGAGCCAGAAGGCAAAGCTCTTGATCTACCGGTCAATCTTCGTTCCTACTCTCACCTATGGTCATGAAGGGTGGGTCATGACCGAAAGAACAAGTTCGTGGATACAAGCGGCCAAAATGGGTTTTCTCCGGAGTGTGGCTGGCATCTCCCTTAGGGATAAGGTGAGAAGCTCAGTCATCCGTGAGGGACTCGGAGTAGAGCCGCTGCTCCTTTGCGTAGAAAGGAGCCAGTTGAGGTGGTTCGGGCATCTTGTAAGGATGCCACCTGGTCGCCTCCCTAGGGAGGTGTTCCAGGCACGTCCAGCTGGGAGGAGGCCACGGGGCAGACCAAGGACCAGGTGGATGGACTATATCTCCACGCTGGCCTGGGAACACCTTGGGATCCCCCAGTCAGAGCTGGTCAATGTGGCCAGGGAAAGGGAAGTTTGGGGCCCCCTGCTGGAACTGCTACCTCCACGACCCGACTTTGGATAAGCGGTTGAAGATGGATGGATGGATGGATGGATAGAAATAATCATTGGTAGGCAGCTGCTCCTTCTTTATTAATTTGTTCATACCTGTCCAAACTTTATTATTCAGACGGACTCACAGTAAAAATTAAGTTACTTGCCACTGATCAATCATTGACAGTTTACGATGGTTAGCTTGCACTCATAACATAGCTAGGTAGCTGGCTCACAATGAAAATATTACAATAACGTTGTAATGAGACTTCTAACACCAGCTATATTTTGTACAATGAGAGACAAATAGCCAGCCTATGTCACACAAACAGAAGCAGCTCTAAGTTTTGGAATAATTCTGTATTTAATACAAGGTACAAACCTATTGCGTTAAATGAAAATCCATTCAAATGCATGTCACTGAATCGTATACACTACATGGCCAAATGTATCTGAACACCCCCTTGTTCATGGTTCGGGCTGGGCCCCTTCGATCCGGTGAAGGCAAAATGGCTGATTAAAGCTAGGCTGCTTTACATTGACTGATGCTCAAAATCTACAAAGACGCTCAAATAATTACTGCAGATAACTGATTCAAAATAACACCACTGATACCAATAAAACACAGTAGAAATCACTTTGCTTAAGTAAGATTTATATGCTGGACATGCATATCCATTTAATCTACATTCCAGCTCACTGGAACCACACAGATAGTAACTTTCTTGGGGAAAATATATTTTCATGAAGCGCTATAAACAAAAGGGCTGTGTATTTAGCATTGTGGCATTAATACTGATTAATGTATAAATAAAACCTGTAATGAAGTGTTCATATCTAAGGTGTTTGTTGAGAAGTCACCTCCATGTTGGGAGATGCATTAATCCTGCTTTGTGAATGAGATTACATTTTTGTTGTATAATCAAAAAAAGTTCTGGCTAGAAATCTGGATAATCACATCTTTCGTGTTGTTTATTGTGCGTATATTTGTGAAAGAGTAATTAATATACAGTACTGTGCAAAAGTCTTAGGCACATGCAAAGAAAATCTGTAAGGCGAAAATCCTTTAAAAAATAATTTAATTAAAAGTTTCTAAATATCAAACAATTGACTATAAAGAACAGTAAACAATAAAAAACAGAATCAAATAAATATTTGGTGTGACCACCCTTTCCCTTTAAAACAGCATCAACTCTCTTAGGTACACTGTTGTTCAGTTTTATAAGAAAATCAGCTGGTAGATTGTTCCAAGCATTTTGGAGAACTTGCCAACTTCTGCAGACTTTGGCTGTCTCGCTTGCTTCTGTCTGTCCAGGTAATCCCAGACAGCCTCGGTGATGTTGAGAACAGGCCTCTGTGGAGACCATACCATCTGTTGCAGAACTCCTTGTTCTTCTTTTCTCTGATGAAAGTTCAATTAAGTTTTTGGAAAATCAATGTTTGGAAATCTACAATTTGCTCTTTTCTACTGACACACTAATGCAGAAGACAAAAAATAAACATCTAAGAAAAAATCTACATAAAAAATCTAGGGTGCCTAAGACATTTGCACAGTACTGTATGTTAGTTTTAGTTTATTTATTTGCACAAAAAAAACTAAGAAAAGACATAAGGAAAATAGTAAGCAGTAGCTTATATAGTGCAGGGAGAGCAGAACATCCTGAGGGGCATATTCATGGCCTCTACCTAAATAGAAAAAACATTATTCACAACATTCACAACAAAAGTCTGCTAGAGCTTCTTTGTAATTTTGCAAATAAAACATTTTACGAAAGAGACACAAGTCTTGATTTACTAAGACGTTTAGCATGTGCAAAACCTTTTATCACGTGCAAAACCATTCCTTTTGCACCAATCATTGGTTGTTTTTATTAGTTTTGTGTGTGCTAAAAGGTTTTGCACGTGCTAAAGGTATTGATAAATCAGGCCCATAGTGTTCATTTATACGTCATGTTTGTCCAATATATTAATGCGTGTTAATTTCATATTTAATTGAAAATATAAAATAGTTTTTAAGGTGATGACCAAATAGTATTTTTGCAGTCAAGATGAATAAGAGATGAGACAAAACTTCTAACTCCTGAATTTAAGCAAACTGTCAAGCCAGGAAAAGTTCTATTCAGTTAAAATAAATGAATAAATCAACTCTGTTTATCAGCTCAATTATCTTCTAAAATCCAGGTAAAATATCCAAGAAGTATCAAATTAAATGTAGCGTGGGTGTTTATATAAACACTTTTTTGCCCATATTCAAGATCACATTACATTGAATTGAACATTTTCTGAATAAATTTAACAGCAGGTCCCCACCTGATCCCACACTATCATAAAAAAGGTGTACAAATGCCTGTCAGGTACATAAAATTGTACCCATATCCAGAAATACACAATACATGAGTACCGTTTTTGCTTGTAAAAAGGTACTTATTAGTAGCAAAATGGAACATTATTGTACTTTCAAGGTTTGGGAAATTTGTTCCTTAAAGAAGACAAAATGTACCTCCACTGTACTTTTATTTCTGAAAGCGCAACTCCTTTACCAATACTCCATATGACTAACCCATAAGTTTGTTTTAGAAAATAAAATAAAAAAATTGGAGAGATAATTACATGTTTGTGTATTAGTATTTATTGAATTTCACTCAAGATTTTGGAAGAAAGTAGCAGTTTCATTTGCCTTCAATTTAGCTGGAGTTCGGATGATGCACAAAGAAACTCACTTAATTTCCTCTGTAATGCAAATGGAAATATTCATAATGATAAGCGCACTAGTTACTTCAGTATTCAGACATTAATTATGGTGCTCAATGAGTTGGACATATTTAGGAGCAGGTCCTAATGTTATACAGACTTGGTCAATGGTCTGGAATTCCTGCAATAACCCACACAAGGATCATTTCCACTAATTAATTGGATACACAAACATTTAAACAATTTTAGCTCTTAAAATGCTGCTTCTGTTTATCTACTGAAGTAACCTTGGGCAAGGACAAATACATTCATATACTGTATCAAAAGAAATAAAGTATGTACATATCAAATAATTTTGTTTGTTCCCATATGCATAATTATATATGCATATATCAGTCGTATCTTCCCAATTAAAGTGTTTTGTATACCTTCTTTTTTGAAGTATATATACTAAAAGAATTATAAAGAATTATACTTAAGTTACATTTAATAGGAAATATATTACTAAAAAGGACTGCCACACATTTTATTTGACATTATTCTGATATAATATCAGTAATATGTGCTTTCAAATTTTGGTTATTTTAGCAATGTTTAGTAGTAAAACTGGCTGTAAGGGGTAGAACTCGTTCACTGTTTATAATCTGAGGTACTCACCCCAAAAAGAAGTTCGTAGGCTGGGATAGCAAAAAGTTCATATTTTATTTCATCATTAATACAACTAGAAATAACCGCCTTGTGGTTATATGCCTCCACCAACAAGTCAAGTTGCAGTTTACATCCATGTCTGTCCAGACTCATAAAATATATGTAGTGAAGACTTTGAAGGAATTTAATTTAACAGGTATGAAGTGTATTTATTGGCAAAATGGAAGTTATCACTATATTGACATGTATGATTCCCGTGCATAATTTATCATTGCAAGGACAGTCTTTATTTATTGAACATATATAATTAATGTGATTATTAGATAGTTTTTAGACTTGTTTTCAGCAACCCAGTGCAGGGGAACCTCTGTTTTGGATCAATAGACGTTACTGAACAACCACCAAATGCAGGTTCCTACTACTTCAACTAAAGGAAACAATTTGATCAAATGAATGATCCTTGTTGATGGGTCATTCAAGGTGTTCAGATAGCCAATCCAGTATTGTCCTATGCAATTGTCTCCGAACACAGAGCAGTTATACTGGCCAAACAATCTGTTGGATCAAGACGACCAAGGAACTTACAAGATTACAAATGGTTCAGGGTGTGATGAGCTAGAGAGTTTCTCAAATTCTAGAAATCATGACCGGAAACCCTTCTGCACTGGTCAAGCATGCAAGTTCCCAGCTTGACACCAACAGTGCCCGTTCTCTTCAGGTTACACACATGAAGAATTTCATGATAAATAATGAATGTATCCGAGTACATCCACGATTTAAACGTATTATAATTTCATAATTACATTACATTCATTTAGCAGACACTTTATCCAAAGCGACATACAGTAAGTGCATACAGAAGGTCATCGAAGCAACTACAGAAGAGATTAGACAAAGTACATCTTTCCCATAACATAGCAGCTATCCCTAGTAATGAGCATTGAGTGTAGTTTACAGTAAACTGTGGTTAAATCCGCTATATTATAATTCTATTCTAAATACTATTCTAAACTATAAGATTGGTATATCAGTCAAGGTGGAGTCTGAAGAGGTGTGTCTTAAGGCCGCGATGGAACGCAGACAGTGTTTGAGTAGAACATAGAGGAATGGGGGAGTTCGTTCCACCACTAGGGTGGAAAAGCTCCGCAGTCGGGACGAGCGAGAGCCGTTGACACGCGGGGGGCGGGGCGGGGGGTGGGTAGTGCGAGTAGTGGTCGAGCAGGAACATGCTGGATTAAGTAAATTGACATCTATATGTCAATTGTCAATTTATCAATCAGGGGACTAATTATGGGAAGTCTTTATAAGAGTATGTCTTTTACCATTCACTTTACGACTCTGACGAAGGACTGTGGTCCGAAACGTAAGTCAATTTTCATTAATAAAGTTGCAAGCACAGCAAGAGACACACTGTTACGGAGTTCACGCTTGCTATTTGCGTATCTCCAGCACCTGTGATCTACACAGTCTAGTGTGCAAACTGTTTGTTCTTATACTTTGAAGAATCTAAAATATAAGACTTGATTTGTTTAACACTTTTTTGGTCTTTGCATAATTTAATTTGTGTTCTCATAGTTTTGATGTCTTTACTATTCTAAAATGTGGAAAACAGTGAAAATAATGAAAGAACCTTCTGTGAGTAGGTGTGTCCAAACTTTTTTATATTTCAGATTTTTTGCCATTTTTCTCCCAATTTGGTCGCGAATTGAACCCCTATTCTATTTCAATTCCCCCCCCCCCCCCCATGTAGCAACCGCTAGAGACTCGCCGCTACACAACCCCCCACCCAGGAGCAGCCGCCAATTGCCGCTCCCACAGGGCGCCAGCCATGCTCGGATCTGGCAGGACCGGGGCGCGAACCCCTGATCCTCGGAGTACAACTGCACCGACTTGAAAGTCGGCGCCTGTACCACCGCAACGGCCCACAGGTGTGTCCAAACTTTTGACTGGTACTGTATACACACACACACACACACACACACACACACACACACACACACACACACACACACACACACACACACACACACACACACACACACACACACACACACACACACACACACACACACACACACACACACACACACACACACACACACACACACACACACACACACACACACACACACACACACACACACACACACACACACACACACACACACACACACACACACACACACACACACACACACACACACACACACACACACACACACACACACACACACACACACACACAATGTACTTGTTATAATTCAATTATCAATTTACTTTGCTGTTAATACATTTCAGGCAAAAGATGTCAACAAATTCAGTTAAAACAATGATTGGATGCTATTTTACTGTACACGTATATAAATGTGTGATTTTTTTTTATTTTTAAGTGGAAGATTGAATTAAAAAAAGATATAACCATTAACAGGCTATAAATAACTATGTGCAGAAAGCAAAACGGTGTGTTCCCTTCAGCTGATAAAAGGTGGCAAGGTGTGGAAGCTCCACTGAGAATGGAAACATTGACATTACTGCTACAGTGCAGGAATATTTATAATTATTGACCGGAAATTTGCATGTCACTTTTGAACCTTTTTCTTCAAATAGATAAGAGTGGCTCATGCAATGGTGAACAACAGATCTTTGCACAAAATCATGTATTTTGTTCATCCATTAGATGCAAAGGAAACAGTGCCAGGGTCAGCAGTTTTATGTTGAGGGTAAGATGGATGGCCCAGCCAGCTTGATACAAAACAAAGTCAATATTACCTAAATTCAATAAGACTATAACTACAGGGGGTGGACAAACTATTGGAACCAAAAACTACAAAAACTGAATATCTAGTAACTAATAACGAGTAGGCCCATCCTTTGCCTTCAAAACAGTTTCAATCCTCCTAGGAATTCTAAACTGTGTGTAGTGGGATATTGGCCAATTGTTCAAGGATAGTCCCCAGTTCTTTGAGGGATGAAGGAGATGGAAATCTAGTTTGCACTCTGCGCTCCAGAACTTCCCAAAAAGGTTCAATTATGTTAAGATCTGGTGATTGTGCAGGCCATGGAAGGCATTTGACGTCATCCTTGTGTTCTTGGAACCTTTCTTTCTTTGTTTTTAGCAGTGTGTATGGGGGTGTTATCATGTTGGAATATGGGGTCATCATGAGGGGAACAGTGTTTTGCACCATAGGGTCCACCTTGTCTGGTTTCATATTATTGGAAAACACAGATGCACATGTTTAGATGAACTGGTCATTTGTGAAATGGCCGCACTTCATAAAAGCACACAGACATAAATACATAAGCCAATATGCACTGCAATAATGCACAGTTTGGATAGAACTAAATGGGGCCATTTGTTAAGGATGTCAGTTTAAGCGCTGGAAGATATTTTGGATCATTAGCACTGAGTGTGCAAATGCTGTTTTTGATGAATGCACCGAAGGACAGAAATTTCTGACCGCACCTCTTGTCAGTAAATGGATTACAGCAAACAGCTCTGAGATTAATAACCAATATTATCCAGGCATACAAAAACTGCTGTAGACAGGAACTTGTATCAAACTATTGATTAGATGCTATATGGACCTTGATAAAATAATCATTGTGGGAGATTTGTTCAAATTAAGCCAAATTGCTTCAGTTTGAATTAGGTTTGAATAGAATGTAATGAACTAAACACAATCCGCATAAAAATAAAATATGCGCGCATTTCTTTTCACCATAGCATGTACACAGGGACATGTAGAGCATTCTCTTCTCTACCCATGTTGAGAATTGTCACTGTCAGTTTTAGAATCCGTAATGAATGACGATACGCTTCGATGAATTTGACTGCCAGAACACCACCTCATTTGTAAGCAAACTTATTGGGTACAGGTGTTGATATGATCTCTAACGACTGTCAAGCACATTGAAATTAAAAAAGTTAATAAACAAATACAAATGGATCTATATACACCACTTATTAACATTTTAATACCAATGTTATGTTTAAGGCTGAATCAAGGAAGTATACTCCATTTCCAGGATAAAGAGACAAAACTGTGATGGATTGTTAGCCAATTAACTACACAGCATAAAAATGCATCAGTGTCACACAAGGTGGCAAAGAGTGGGGTGTTGTGGAGCAATGTTTTGAGAATTCTTTATTTTCCTTTTTTAATTGGGAACTTTGTATTATTGTGACTGTTGTAGGTGTTTCTGACACTGAGTGCTATGGTAATGCCTCTCTGGAAGGAGAGTGAGTAATATATGAAGGGTTAAGAGAGATTTCAGTGGGAAATTAAAAGCTATTGGAATGGGGAGCATGTGCTGTGGGTGGCTCGGGCAGATAAATGACCCCTTGTTCACTGCTGGAGACTGCATCTCCGCAGGTGTTCAGTCTCCAACAGGACGGGATACCCCTGCTGGTTAAAGAAAAAACAAACAAACCTTGTGAAGCTTCACATCCATCAAGGACAGGGTGTCACTGATCTCCATTATGACCTGAAGGCCATGCCTTTCAACCTCAAGATGATCTCATCTTCATCCTCATTTGCCATGTTGAGGCTTGCCTGTGTTATCTGAGTGCCACCCTTTGGATGTCTGTGGTGCTTGTTAATATGAGATGCATTTCCTACCATCTTTCCAGAACCAGCACCAGGTTTGGGATACAGCTGAGGTTTGAGTAGTAGCCCAAGTGATACAAGGCATGGGAGTTCCTCTGGATAGCATGTTGGGCTTAATGGACTAATTTCACTTTTTTTTTTTTTTCTCCCCCCAGTCAATTATTTTGTCATTTGCCTGCAATAGTACTGGTAGTATTGGTGATCAATCTGTGTCTATCTAGAAGTGTATGAAAATGATATAATAATATGTTGTCCAGCAAAATCATATCAATGAATCCAAGAATAGCTTGCCCAGTAGTCTAGGTTGTTCAACTAACTAGGTTGTTCAACTAACAACTTTGCTACCATGATTTTTAGGTCAGATTTTATGAGTCAGAAATACTGTACACAACAGTCTGGGAGACCATGAGTCACAATGCCTCAGCAAGTTCAGGTCCTTATTATAATGCATCATCTGCACTCCAATAGTGCCTTGGTACAGTTGAATAACACTGCACAGTGTTTATCAATCACTGAAACTGAGAAATGTCACATAATCCACTGCCAGATCACAAGACTAATTATCTGAGGATTAGAGTTCACTAATTGTCACACACTTTTATTAAATTTGCGATAGTAAACTGTCAATTCCAAATTAAATGGTAGAATTCATTACAGTTATGTTCCAAAAACAAAACTAATGCTTCCGACAGCTCACAAGGTACAAATGAAAGCTCAAGCGGATTTGTTCCTGATTTGTACTCACTTTTTCAGTAACGTGTACATCAGGGCTGTCCAACCTTGTTCCTGGAGATCTACAGTCCTGTAGTTTTTCACTCCAACCCTAACAAAGCACACCTCATTCAACAGCTAGAGATCTAATTGAGCTACTAATTAATAGAATCAGGTGTGCCAAATTAGGGTTGAAATGAAAACCTACAGGACAGTAGATCTCCAGGAACAGAGTTGGGCAGCCCTGATGTACATGGACACATGGAATGTCTAGAACAGGGATACTGAAATCTGGCCCTCAAGGCCAGTAGTACTGCTGGCTTTCATTCTTCCCCTCTATTCGGAACTCATTTAAACCTGGGACACCAGGTGAGTTAAATCTCTGGTCAATCAGTGGCATTGATGGTTTGAGGCTCGTCTGACGTATCAAACAAGTAACGTGTGACATATCAAACGAGTAAACGCAGAGGACTCGTCTGACGCATCAAACGAGTAAATGCAGAGACGTTATAGTATCGCTTGTAAGAGTACCAGAAAATAAGATATCAAGAGTCTTTTGATGTTGTTGGGTCACAGACATCAGGAAGTCATGGCATGCAAAGAATATGCGACCAAATATTAAAAAATGATTTCTTTATTCTATATATAAATGCAGGGGTTCCAATAATTGTGGCACATGTGGTTTTGTTAAAAATGATTATTCTAAAAACTAAAACTAAATTTAACTAAAACTAAATTCTTTGAGGGATTTTTTTTTCTCATAATAAATTTACTTCAATTATAGGTTGTTTTTTTCATTTTTTCAGTGTGCCATTAATTCACCAAACTGTGATTTTTTTTATAACCATTTTTACTCATATTTATCAGGGGTGCCAATAATAATAGAGGGCACTGTGTGTGTATATGTATATGTATGTGTGTGTGTATATATATATACTGCCTGGCCAAAAAAAAGTTGCCGTTGCACCTGGCATGCATAGTGCCCACTGTATAAGCCTATTAAGGCAGTGTTATGATCTGAGGTTGCTCCAATTGGTCAGGTCTAGGCTCAGCAACGTTACGCAGCAATAAAATGAAGTCAGCTGAGTACCTGAATGTACTGAATAACCAGGTTGTCCCATCAATGGGCATATTCCAGGACGACAATGCCAAGATTCATTGGGCTCAAATTGTGAAAGAGTGGTTCAGGGAGCATGAGGAATCATTTTCATCCATGAATTGGCCACCAGAGTCCTGACCTTAACCCCATTAACTCTCAAATGCATGCCGTAATCAAGGCTAAAGGCGGTCCAACGAAATATTAGAGTGTGCGACTTTTATTTTGGCCAGGCAGTGTATAATGTAATCATACTGCTTTATATGAACCCATACAATACACACCCATTAAGTAGCCTACTTTTTTCATCAAGAATGCAACTTCAACTGCTATAATGTTAGTTAGAAAATTTCATCCAAAATTACAGATCACTAACGACAAATATAAGACATCAAAAAGGCTAACAAATTAATCTGGTTTGTCTGTTCAGTACCATTGTCAAACAAGAATCTGAGATAGACTTGAATGCACCAGCTTACTGCCAATTAGCTTATTAAATGGAATTCTCAGGTTAAATTAAATTCCCTCTGTAGAAGTGACATGTTGGAAAATGTGCGGCCCCATGACTACAGTTTTATTAGAACAAAATATCAGGTCTGGGATATTATAATACATTTTTTAAAAGCCAAATAACACCTCCTTGCCTAAATGCTTTTTTTCCAATTTTGCCTTTGTACTTGTTCGTTACACTTTTATAATAATATTATAACTTGCAAAATGATCTTTTCATGCCACACACAGTAATTACACCACTAATTTTCACCTCCTTTAAATTGAGATTCTTCAAATCATCTTTTCTCAAACCATAGATATACAGTGCAGTCCGTATTTGGAAACTGTTGTTGTTTTGGCTCTGTACTCCAGCACATTGGATTTCAGTTGAAACAATATAAGTTAAATATGAGGTTAAAGTGAAGACTGTCTTTAATTAAAGGGTATTGACATCCATATCCAGTCATCCGTGTAAGAATGAGAACCCTTTTGACCATTTTCATGCATAGTCCCCGCATTTTAGGGGACCAAAAGTAATTGGACAAATTAAGATAATGTTAAATAAAATTGTCATATTTAGTACTTGGTTGCAAATCCTTTGCATTTGATGACTGTGTATATTGTCACACTGGGCAAAATTGTCTAGGGTATCTTATACTTAGTCAAGTCTTGATGACTCATTTTCTGATGGCAATTTGTCAAGAAGAATGGGATACAATAATATTGAACATACGTTTTACACCAGAGTCCTTGGGAATTATGCATGTGAAACCATTTGTGAATTAAATAAGTAAATAAAATAAAATATGTCTGCATGTGAGAGCAGACAGGCATCAAAACAATGGATGGATACACCAATGGCCAGAGAGGTGTCGGGAAGCACAAGCATGTCAGATGATCATTCTTGTACCACTCAGGATGGGAGCGTGGATAAATGAAAATGACAATGTAATTGTTCAATTATGATTTAAAATTACCTTGTACGTTCTCAAATCACATGTCTGAGTACAATATATGGATGGAACCAGTGAAAATGACAAGTAATTGCAGTAAAATCACATGTGAGAGATTGGACTTTGTCTAGCAATGAACTGTATTTTTAATGGAACAATCAAACTCCAGGGAAGACGGTCTGCTGTGTTCCTCGTGTTTCAGAATAAATCTTCCTGTAGTTTTCCCTGCTATGTTTATGCTTTTCCACACATTTCCATCAGAGGCAGAGACTGCAGACGCCGCCGCAGTAACCCCGAAATCAACAATGATCGCAAATGGCTGCCTTCAGTTCTGATTTGCCTGCGTAGGATGTTCCACTGGGATCTATTAACATACAGATTAAATGTAAAATTTCAGATAATATAAATGAAAGAATCTTTTGAATCTGCTGACAAGTGCAGGGGTGGGGAAAGCATTTCTGTTCACAGACGTCAAAGAAGGTTCTGGATAGCTGCACTCATCGTTCTCCAGCAGTTTCTCACCTTCACAAGGTGAGAATACAAACAGAAAAGCAATTCGCTTCTAAATCAGGAACAGGGCAAATGGGAATATGAGAACTGGAGAAGTGGGCTGCCTTATTTTTGCGAATACAATTCTTTAAAGGGGTAATAAACACTAAATCACATATTTTGAGATATAAAGCCGAGTATCTTGTCTCCATTTCATAAATCACATATATCCTATTGTTAAAAAAAACAAAAATGTAATTAGGCCCTGCCGCTGAATTTTATGCCAAAAAAGAGGCATTCGCTGCAACCCAAAGTGAAAAGTTTCGTTTGAGCCACGCCCCTATCCATGAAGTGAAAAAAAGGTAAAACCTCTTTTCCCCATAAGCCAGTCAACGCCCCATCTCCCCCTCTTGTTCATTGATGGCTATTCCAACTGCGCAAATGAATGTTAGCCCTTTCATTTCAAACGGTTTTCCCCCCGTGCTGGCTCCGCCTACGTGATTATGATGCGTTACGAATGGATTTATCGCCCCTCCCCCCAACTGTAACTCCTCCCTCCTCCCGTCTGTGCTCTCTCACTCGAGTCTCTCACTTGGCGTCTTTTGAAATTGTGAAGTGGGCGGAAACGGAACAAAAGCCGGTGTTTATTACCCATTTAATGCTCTTCTTCATGATCGTAGTTCCACCCCACCCCCCGTCTCTCATGTGGAAATGAATCATCTACAATTTGCTAAAAAATTTTCCTCAGTATTAACAAATGTGTTGCTAAAACTTTTCCCTGTGGAACATTTTTAAAGAAATGTCGACAAATGAGAAGGGCACAATGAAGATCAAAGAAGATTCTCTAATCTGACTGTTACTGTAGTCTGTTATTCATGACTTTGCTACTTTATGAAGTAATGTAATTACAGCAGGACATTGATTGCACAGACAGGTCATTACTCAGTGATGGCAGCATTTGAAAGTAATCTCTCCCTCGATTTCATTCTTGTAATTAGCATGTCATGGTTAATTGTTATTAATTGAAAATATATCTCTCACCTCCATTCACCTTATCATGCAGCAGAACAAAATTAAGTGGAGGATGGAATGGCCAGTAATATCAATGTCATACTCACACCTTAGAACTGGAAAGTGAGCCGCTGTATTGTTTGATTGTCCGTTGCCATTATACTCGGAGCCCAACCTTTTTGGGATAAGATGTGAATTATTTTATTAATATTAGTAACTTATCCATAACTCATTGTCCGTATCAAACCTGTCCATGGCATGGCTGAATGTGTTTCCACGCAGAAATTCAGATGTTTAATATAACACGGGCTCTGAGAGTCTGCGTACCTCTGCACGCGATGGACATCATACATACGCAATGTTTGGAGTCCATGTGATATGGCGACACCGTGACCGAAAGGCAGAGGTAGAAAATGCAAAACGTTTTTTAAGCAGATTTCCGACTTTCACCCTGAGCGTTCTTTTACACACAGAAGGAACAGTCAGTGTGTGTGCAACCAACGCAAGAAACTGATGGTCCTGTGTCTGCTCCAGTCTCTTCTCTCTGTGTCTTCCTGGACTCCTCTATGCTGTCCATGCATAGGTCCCTGAATGTAAAATGTAAAAGAAAGCAACTTTGTCCCATAGTCTAATTTCACCCTCACAACCATGTAATCCTATAAGAACAGTAGTGATGTGATGCTCAGAGATGAGATCTTTGTCTCTTGGCCTGGATTTTGGTCTCGACCCTCAACCTCAAAGTCTTGGTCTGGGTGTTGATGATGCCATATGGTATTGAGTGCATGTTCTGTTCTGTTGTTACCATAATATCATCTAATTATCTCTTCTGTGCGTTTATAATCTCACTTGTGTTACTAATGTTTTGGAACCAATGTGTGTCAGGCGTCACTGCTACAAGGCCATAACCGCACGCTAACTCATGGCATGATAGGAGGCACCCTGATGAGGTAATCAGCCGGGAGAACTGCCCAGGGAGTGGGGAGATTAGCAATGAAGAGTAATAATTGGTGGTTATTTTCTATGGGAGTTCTAACTATTGTCCATAATGGTGAATGTATCAGGAGACATATTTACGTATTTCCTACATTGGCTAGTAGCTGAAACGTTTTGTTCTATTTTAGCTGGTGTGCCGTTGGTTCATTATGGTTTTCTCATGACATTAATGTAATGTGGTGTCCCTAAGAAGAAGAGGAATAGGACCCAAAGCAAAACAAACCTGTTTCAGGATTCATTTGAATTACTTTGTCATCCAACGAAGTTCTGGAAAAATGACTGCTTCTACAATGTGTTCACCCTGATGAAAAAACCAAACTCGCACTGCACCCTTTTCTACTGTGCTCTGGTTTGACTTAAAGCATCTCTGTGTAGCTGGTCAGGCCAGTGGTTTTTCCAGAATGCTATGCAAGGAAATGTGCCATAGGGGATTATCATCAATGATCAGGCTGCCAGTCCTGATGTGTCTAATTGTCTAATTGGATTAAGTCACCACAGGATTGCAAAATGTTACTGGGAAAATACCCCCCACCACTTCCCCAGATCTCTGGTGGAATCCCTAAACAAATATCACATGTTAATGAAGCTGAACAGCATCTAATTGCTAGGTTTTATCATCTACTTTCCTGAAGTTAACTTGGAGGTCTCTGTTCTGCAGCTTTTAAAGTTAATTTTAGGACTGTTAACAGGGCTATTTTGGGTAGGTTGAAGAAACCTGAAAATGAGTAGTAATAACTGAAATGAGGTGAAAAATCTGAAGGCTTAGGTAGAACTACACACTTATGATTTAGTCAATCGTGTGAAATGTCGGGCGGAAGGATTTGTAGACAAAAGGTCAAGGTGACACCAAAGCCCGATATAAATAATATAATATAGTAGTGATTGCACAGCTGATATGGTTGGTTATAATATGTGAAGACACATTTATCTGTTTCATTGTAAATGGCTTGCCAAATGAACGTCAAAGTTTATTCATTTTATTTCAATGGCAGTTGTGATAGCCTGCACCACAAATGGCAGGAAATTCAGTCTCTATTACAGGCATGCATGACTGGGCCACACTTATTAAAACTCACAGCCAGAGCTCACCATTTGCCCTTAGGAAGAGTGTCCTTTTGCACTGCCATTGAATATGTCATTAAAATATGCACTAGACTTACTTAGAGAGCTCTGTCTCTTGTCCAATCGTTATTTAAAAACAGAATTCTCAGATAGAATAACATATTGGTTTCCTTAATCTGTTGTGACATTCAGTGTGGTTCTTTACTAATCTTTTTAAGCCGTGGACGTGACATGGCACAATTCTGGCCTTATTTTTAAAGGAGAGATTAATGCAAACATTTCACTACCACATGACAGTGAATATCTTGTTGAGAGGAGCAGTAAACCCATTTTCAAACGTCCAAATCTGGCATAATGCTCTGCTTAGGCCTTATAAATGCGATGCCTCAAAGTACCCTTCCTCGCTGCATTCAAAATAAATATATGACTCTCAAGGGTAAGCTCAAATGAACTATAGAATAATAATGTATATATTTATTTTTTTTACAAACTATAACTAAATTTTCTCATTTCCCATTTATTTTTGGCAATATGAAATGGCCTGTTGTGGATAAAGGTATCCATCACTGACAACAACTGATAAATTGTGGAAGTGTACCCTCACTAATAACAACTGGCAACCGGTGGGTATGTGGTTCATCCGTGGGAGCCGCTAATGTGTCAGAAACCCAAGTAACCTTGGCTGGCTTAAATCCAGCTGGCAGGACAAAGCCAAATATATCCTGTTGTGATGAACTCCTGGTTACGGTTGAGTAATGGCATAGTATGGGCAGAGACCGTACACATTTCTAATAACTGAGATACTCAAGTCATTAATTGAGTTGGCTTGAAAAAGTTCCTCAACAACACCTTTTAACCATCTCCAGAAGAAGCTTTGTAGCTTGCAGCTAAAGTCCCCCCCCCCCCCCCTGTTATCAACTAAAATGTCTGAGCTAGATGTCAGAGGAAGTCCTACACAGCAACTGTTTCTAAGCAGGGATTGGTGGACTGCAGTGTCAATCATAAATTTGGTAACAGTCAATTCCCTGCTTATATTTACTGTTAGTTAATTTAATTTTCATTTCAGCTCAACCATATTAGTTAATATCAGTTATCAATAACAGTATCATATTAGTCAATACAGGACGGTGACACATTTTTTGTTGTTTTGGCTCTGTACTCCAGCACATTGGATTTGAAATGGAACAGTGACAATGAGGTTCAGGTGCAGACTTTCAGCTTTAATTTGAGCGGTTTTTACGTCCATATCGGGTGAACCATGTAGCAATTGTGTAGCATTTTTACACATAGCCCCCCCCCCCCCCATTTTAGGGCACCAAAAGTAACTGGACGAATTAACATAAACTTAAATAAAGTCATCATTTTAAATATTTGGTTGCATATCCTTTGCATGCCATATTTCCTGATGTCTGTGACCCAACAACATCAAATGACTCTTGGGGCTCTATCTTGGCGATCTTAGCGCTTTGTCTAAACGCATGGCGTAAAGTGCATTTAGGGCGTGTCCAAGTCCACTTTTGCTAGTTTGACAGCGTGTTTTTTGAGTGCTAAGCACGGCGCAACGTGCAAATGGGCTGAACCTAGTCTCTTCATTAATTATAGGTGTGTCTTGGGTGTGACATGCAATAAACCAATCAAAATGTCATATCCCATTCCCTTTAAAAGCCTGTTTTTCCACCTTGGCGGATTGCTTATATGGTGGCGAAACAGTGCGATCAAGGAATAGGCTATATGGATCAATAGTATGATCAATATTATTCTGACTAACCATTATGAGTTCCCGGTAATTCCTGACAGTGCTGTTATTTTACAAAATATATGCGGTTAAATTTAGTTAAAAGCACCTGCAACTGCTGAGAATAAGCTACCAATGGCTTCCTTCTCACCTTAGAAATCGCCAGATTAGCCTGTTTAACTAATTTAGTTTGATTATACAATGCAACATTGTCAAACGTCAATTCCATGAGGCTGTTCTCATGCAGTTCTCGAAGTTCAAGCTTCATCCGAAGTTCATTACCTGCATTCTAATATTGATTAATCACAAATACCATTATGTTGCTTTCATGATGACACTAAATACAATAAAGCTGTCGTTGGCAACCGAGAGGTCCATGCATATTTTCCCTTGTTTTATAATGTCCTTATTATAAAACAATATATGGAAATGTGACAAACGTGTTTTACTAGCAGCTAATGCTTTAAAAACAAGTCCACTTTCCTGGGAAGACTGTGAAAAGTGCAATTTAAAGCAGGTGAAACAGACCTGCTCCTGTATAAAGTTAAAGCGCCCATGCAGAGAATGGCATTAAAATTGTTTTCTTTAAAATTGTTTTGTTAAGTTATGGTATAACAGGTGAAATCAGCGGGTTTTCATAAGCTGAGAGTATGGAAGCCTGGTCACTGCAATTTAAAAAATATGAAGGGCGAAGTGTTACGACCCAACCCCACCCGCGTTACAATAACCAAATGGTTACAAAGGGTCTAACCAAAAAAAAACACACTGACAAGAACCAAAACGGTTTTTATTTCAAATAAGAATCTCAGCAGCAGCTATAACACCAGAGGAAGCTCATAAGCTAACTCACCTGATCTATTACTTTTTAAAAAGAAAGCTAGCTCACCCGGAAAGCAAAAGGTGCACGAGAGCAAAACAAAAGTCTTCCGCAGGCTTGCTATGCTTCTCTATCTGTTCCTTTCTATTAAAAGGCAACATTATAAAAATAAGGTGAGCTTCCTCCCATAATGGCCGATGTAGGCTTCCTCCCAAAATGTAGGCCTTTTCACACCGTACAAAATAAGTGGCTACAAATGAAATTGACGCCACAACAACAATTTAAAACGTGCACTTCAGCATGACAGCAAGGCCGGCAACATGCCTGGAACAAACCAAAGAAAAGGATGAATCACTCTTCAACGAGAGAAATGCCACTAGTATATATGCTCCCCTGGTAATCAGGCACCAGTGTCTTCAATTGCCAATCATACCCAGGTGAGCCGAATGAAACAAGTTAGACATTTTTAAAGGGCCACACTCGCAAAGCAGCATAGGAACGTAACACCCCCACACATAGACAATGACTAATCTGTCAAATAACACCGCAGATTAGACATTGAAAACCAAACAATTTACCTACAGATAAAAATCACAAAGGAGATACTCAGACTGAATGATACAGGCTTAGAGCAAAATACTATCAAACAAAAGATACCCATGTAGCACAAGGCTACAACATAACAAATGCCACACCGAATGACGAGCACTACCGAAAAGGTACCAGATAGTATACACTAGAAACACTACACTAAAGGCACACACTATGTCGCAAAGAATGTAGTACAAATAGCAGCTAGTTACATAAGACAAAAAGGTGTACGTGCAAAATAGTAACGAATACCAACTCAACAAGCTGCTCAACTCACAGCACTAGCTAACAACTACAAAACACAAATACAAAGTCCAATATCGGACATTTACCAAGTCCAGGTCATAGACTTGCAAACCTTTAATGGCAAGCAAACAAAATCCAGATCTTGGACGACACAAAGCGAGCCCCAATAGCAAGCAAACAAAGTCCAGATCTGTACAGAACAAAGCCAGCCTTAAATGGCAAGCTAACATACAAAACAAGCCTGAAAGGGCACACAAACCGAGTCTATATCCTGAACGGAACAAAGCGAGCCTTTCCTGGAAAGCGAACAAGTCCAACTCAAGGACAAAACAAAAGTGATCCATAAGACAAGCGACAAAATCCTGATCACGGATGAAACTAGCCTTAAATGGCAAATAGTGTCCATATCATGAACGGGACACAGAGCGAGCCTTTACCGGAAAGCGAACAGAAATCCAACTAATGGACAAAACAAAGTGATCTGTAAAGTGCAAGCAACAAAGTTCAGATAATGGACAGAATAAAGCAAGCCTTAAATGGCAAACAAAGTCTGTATAGACGAGGCAAAAATTAGCCTTAAATGAAAATTGAACAGTCCAGGTGTTGGACTGGCGAGCCTTTATTAGCAACAAACAAAATCCAGATCTTGGACAACAAAGCAAGCCCTACTAGCAAGAGAACAAAAATACAGATCTGGACAACACAAAGCAAGCCTCCCGTGGCAATCAGACAAAGTCCATATCCCAGATTATTAAAGTTCAAATTCACTCAAAGGCCAAGACAGCAAATACAAAACTACAAATATGTCCTATTAGAAATACACACAAGAAATAAGGGAAAAATGATTAAGAGTCAGTTATTGCAAAAAAAATACCAAAGCAGCAAAAGGACTTTAGAGGACAAAGGACCACATGGAAAACAAAGTAGCCACACCTCCTTATAAATATTCATATCCCGGACGAGCCCCCAATTGTTACGACCCAACCCCACCCGCGTTACAATAACCAAATGGTTACAAAGGGTCTAACCAAAAAAAAACACACTGACAAGAACCAAAACGGTTTTTATTTCAAATAAGAATCTCAGCAGCAGCTATAACACCAGAGGAAGCTCATAAGCTAACTCACCTGATCTATTACTTTTTAAAAAGAAAGCTAGCTCACCCGGAAAGCAAAAGGTGCACGAGCGCAAAACAAAAGTCTTCCGCAGGCTTGCTATGCTTCTCTATCTGTTCCTTTCTATTAAAAGGCAACATTATAAAAATAAGGTGAGCTTCCTCCCATAATGGCCGATGTAGGCTTCCTCCCAAAATGTAGGCCTTTTCACACCGTACAAAATAAGTGGCTACAAATCAAATTGACGCCACAACAACAATTTAAAACGTGCGCTTCAGCATGACAGCAAGGCCGGCAACATGCCTGGAACAAACCAAAGAAAAGGATGAATCACTCTTCAACGAGAGAAATGCCACTAGTATATATGCTCCCCTGGTCATCAGGCACCGGTGTCTTCAATTGCCAATCATACCCAGGTGAGCCGAATGAAACGAGTTAGACATTTTTAAAGGGCCACACTCGCAAAGCAGCATAGGAACGTAACACGAAGACTAAGGCTAAAATTCAGTTAACATGGTGAAATTTATCACAGTTTTTTAACCGTATAGCTATCGGAAAAAACCTTACGCACAGCGAATCCCGGGGACTGTATCCTAGGCTATTTGAAAAGCAATAAATGCAATATTCACTGGACAAGGTTTTTAACTTTATTCAGTCAAAACCATTCTAATTACTTACAGGCTGTAGGCCTAGATGAACATAGCTGTATTGTAATGACATCTGAAGCGCATTTTCAGAACTCAAATGTCCATCTATGCAGTGTGCGAGTTTTCCATTGAATGACAATTCACGCATTAGGTGTAAATGACAATTCGCGCATTAGGCTTGATATAGGTGTTATCAGCTCATTTTTAATGGATAGCCATTGTCCCCCCCAGAAGATTACAGGAATTATTGGCAAATATAGGCTAAGTCATAGCTTGATCCAGGTTAATTGCAAATAGTCTATACATGTAACCTTAGCATCGCCTGGATGTTGATGGAGTGGACTGAAAGCAATTTAATGCGCCATTCCCCTTCGCTGAGGGACAGGTAGCCTATGTGGTCTCTGACCTATGGACCCTTTTATTATTATGCATTTTTTGATATAGCCTACACAATAATAATATGTCACATTGTAATCTCGATATTTTTAGTCACACTTGTGCGCGTCCCCTGGGTGTAACAGACAGGAGGGTCTATGCGCCGTTAAAATAACATGTAAACAACAGCGACATGCTGTGGTGGTTCTAGCGCAAACGCTTTCTGCCTGGCTCAAGATAGCAATGCGGCATGATCCTGGCCACACCTCATCTTAAGACCAACACGCCCAGTTCACTTGCAATGGGCGCAAGATGACTTGGTATTTAAACGATGTGAGCGCTTGGCCCTATAATGAACCCTGCGCTGGGTGTAA
This sequence comes from Synaphobranchus kaupii, assembly GCA_029718625.1. Classification (NCBI taxonomy): domain Eukaryota; kingdom Metazoa; phylum Chordata; class Actinopteri; order Anguilliformes; family Synaphobranchidae; genus Synaphobranchus; species Synaphobranchus kaupii. The sequence goes on along the minus strand of CM056385.1, from coordinate 25,852,215 downwards.
GATAGCAAAGACACTTGCATTTGGGTTAGCGCCGCTTAGTGCCGGGTGTAAGATGGCGCCCTTGATATCTTATTTTCTCTTACAAGCGATACTATAACCTCTCTACATTTGAATGGATCTCTATGCGAATTGGGGGGGGGGGGGGGGGGACTAGATTAAGCTGTAAATTACATGGGAATAGTATGAAACACATGCTTTCTCCTGAATAAATTTCCCATAGAGTTCAATAGGAAAATGAGTCAGGAGAAACAACCCTTAAAGTGATCCATCCATATCTACTGCACATCTGGCAGCAGAGTGATGGTTTGAGGCTCGATTGATACCTCAGACCCCTGATGACTTACAGCCATTTAGCCAACCATGTGTATAGTATGCCCTATAATAATAATAGTACATTATAAATTTAATAATTGAAATATAATAGAATGTATTTATTTAATTAGCTTCTGATTATTATATTTATTTATTCTAATTCTTAAATGTATGTTTGAATCCTGAGCTTTGATTGTGAATCATTGGATCATCACATTGTATGATCAAAGATCCTTTATTATACCTCAGACCCCTGATGACTTACAGCCATTTAGCCAACCATGTGTATAGTATGCCCTATAATAATAATAGTACATTATAAATTTAATAATTGAAATATAATAGAATTTATTTATTTAATTAGCTTCTGATTATTATATTTATTTATTCTAATTCTTAAATGTATGTTTGAATCCTGAGCTTTGATTGTGAATCATTGGATCATCACATTGTATGATCAAAGATCCTTTATTTTAATATGCTATGACTCAAATACTCTAGTCCAACATACGTATCCGGAGGCCACCAAAATATTAGTCATGCACTTCTTACTCATGGCATATTATGAGACCCAACATGCTTACACAAACTGCTCTCAAACATTAGCTGTCTCAGTTCCTGCCTGCTGGAGCCAGAAATATCAAGTTATCAATCATTTTTTATGCTGTGATAGCTACGATAAATTACATTCCAATTACTCTAAAACCCATTGCATAAGACTATGTGCTGTAGGTCCTGTTATACAGTACCACTAATACGCCAGTATGAGTCACAACCTATACGTCAGGAGTTTTTTGCTCGGCAACCACATGTCGCAGAAGTTAAAGCATGTTCATGAAGTATATCATACGGTGCTGTAAATAACATTAGATTGAAATGTACAGCGTCTAATGTTGCAACCATAACAAATGCATACAAATTGATATATTATTGAGGCAAGGTTGATGCCACAAGTGGAAGGGGAGAGACATCTGTGTATGGTCAGCAGAACGGTGAAAGGAGTAGCTTATTTGGAAGATATCAGATCTCAGCCAAGGGATTCTGTGTACAAGCAAGACAGGAGGGGACCAAGAATGGCTCCCTGTTAACCCCCTGTGTCAGGCTGTCAGACTTTCAAACAAAGCCACAACAGGTCATCTGATAAGACCAGCCAGAAGATATGAGGAGGACCATTAAGCCCCTCTTACACATGCATGTTAACCCATAAATGTTCAGAGAATCTTCCGTGTCAGCCTCGTGTGAATAAAGCCAGAGTCAGTTTTCCGTGTAAGACATTGCGCAAATTTTCCAGCAGAGAACCATGTAAGATTTCCAGAAATCTTCCGGAACAGCTGTTGTGTGAATAAAAGCAGAATCATTCCCGGATAAAGCACACAAAAGCCTACAACATTCTTACATGTTTCTAGCATAATTTTTTAAAATTAAAATGTTTCTTCTTCTTCTTCTTCTTCTGCTTTTTCTTATTCTTGTTGATTTCTTGCTCCATGCCTACACACAATGATTCTCCCCATTGGATATTTAGCTGCAAGTCATTCACGTTAGCCGGATGGCTGTCGGTGTAACGCTTCGTTTATGGTCAGCTTTCGCTTTGACATTGTAAATCTTTGTATGAGTGTAAAACTTTACATGACTAGGTTGTAGCTAGCAAACTCAATATACTGTATAGCTAGCATAAGTCATACAGTAATAACTGTTATAGCTAACCGTAATAACGATTACATTTAGCAGGCAAAACAAGCATGTATAGCAGCCTTGTCTTTTCGTAACAATGCCACATTAATCAATGATCAAGCATACTGCCAAGATATTTCACCATTCATAGCCATTTAAGTTGATATTCAAATTATATCAGAATGTTCAATGCATGTGTTTTGGAAAAGTCATGAAAAATAGAACCATATGGATTTAATGACAGAAGATTTATTCATCGCTCTATTTTCAGTGCATTTTACTGAAAACAACTCTGCATATAGCCTAAGTATTGACTTTTAGCTGATAAACCATGCTTCCTTTCTTAATGTTAGCTATTTTACAAAAAATCTGGATGAGATCAGAATGTTCAATTTTCTCATTTCATAATCAATATAACATGCTCTTCATTAGATAAACACTTAACATTTACCGTATGCTTGAAAAATTAACTTAAACACAGGAAATCTAACCTAACATAGTATCCTGCTGCTTCATGCCCCTATGGATAAGATTTTAACTTTGAAATAATGGGATCATTTTAGTTTCCTGTATGAAACGAGCAATATGAAAATTGAATACATAAATAAATTAATCCAATTTGGGGCACAGTTAACTTATGTTCAGTCACACTGAACATAAAATACAAGAATTTAAGAACACTGTGTGTTATTCATTCTGACTGCACTTTACATCGTGAACAGATTGGACATTAGCGAGTTATTTTATTTGGGGAAAAATTGGAAGGTAGTCTGCTATAGTCTTTCTTATAAATAAGAAGATTGCTGAGTCTAGCCAATGCACACCAAACGTACACCTCCATATTCTTTGATAAATCGCCCCGCCCAGATGGATGAGCATTATCTAGTCCAATGATTGTGGTTGGCTGGACAATGGGTCAAGCTGTGAGACACTGGCAGTAATGCAGTCCTCCACAAACTGCAAACGCAAAAACTATTTTTCCATAAATGTTCAAAAACTGTAATTTTGTATTTTCAATTTTGCCCATGGATAACCTCTGGTACTTTTTCAAATCGCCTCCCCAAGAGGGATCACCACATGCCTGTTGAACCAGGTTGTGAACGATATTAAGTGAGGGACACAAACTGCAGTCAGAGCAAATTCAGATGTGCTTTTGTGCCTCTAACACAGTTGCAAAAAGCAAATATGGTCTGTAATGCAAAGTTAAATGTGAAATATCTCAATTTGAAATTATGGGACTGATCAAAGAAAGCACTATTGCAATAATTTATCTTGTATTTTAGGTTATGATTCAATAAACCTTTCAACCAAAAAAGGAAATTATCAGATAATACCTGTAGTGTTTCCAGGTCAAAATAACTCAAACTCATCTTGGCGGCAAAATTCCTTCAGCTCTTCTGTATTCTTCAACACACTTAAAAGTTTGCATTTGCAGTACTGGGACCACAACAAAGTTCAACATCCCCAAATCTGAAGGCATTATTGATCAAACAAATGATTCCAAGCTTGATAATTAAGTGTGTCACTGAGGCGTGCCAGGACCCTGACTCGGATGAGAATCACATTTACATAACTTGACTGAGAATATCTCGGGCCACTGCTGTGTGAATTTACTTTATCGCGTGGAACAGCAAAGATCTTCCCGATACCCCGATACGAGGGGATGGAGATGAAAGGTTTCTCTGAGGGTACCCTTTCAGTAAACGAGTACACATGACTTTTACATATGACAGGCTATGATAAAAGAGCAAATTAAAGCACACTGGCATTAGACATGTGCAGCTGACTACAGTGCTGGCTTTTAACATGCTCCCAAAACCCAATGCAGTGGCAAACTCTGGGGACACGTAAGTGTTTAACTTTGTAATTAGTTGGTTTCCCTGGACATCTGGTGTTCTACATTTAAATTTGTAATGCATAATGTTGTAAGGTACAATGCACCTGCAAGTATGTATAATTGCAATTAAGTTACTTTCTTGTGTAAATCTTTCAATTACACAAGGGTTAAGTTTGGGGTTATATTCAGGGTTATCCATGTAGTAATTACAACTCCTGTTGCACATCACAAACTTGTGATGTTACATGAAACCATGTCCTCACACTTTAATTCTCCAGTACTCATAATTGAATCATGTTGATATGGTTCTGATTTAGCATTGCTTAAAGCCCCACTATCGTGCATTCATGCACTAGTTCTATGAAAGCATCTACTCAGTCCTGTTAAAGCAGGGGACTGTTGATCATTGTTTAACCCCTTCAAGCACAACCTTTTTTTTGAACACAAGCCCAAAAATAAAATGGTTACTGTTCTTGAATCCCTTTGACAACAGGCATAATCTTGGTCTGTTCTGTAAGGTAACCCTCGGAGTTTCTTTTCCAAGAGTCAGAATACTGTATTACTGAAACAAAGTAAGAGACGCTCAAACGAGGTGGAAGTTTTTTTTTTTTTCTTACTGAAATTTATACATATTTTTGCCATGATAACGATATGAACTTTCCCATGATTTGAATCGTCTGTGAGTTTCCAGAGTCCTCATTTTGATTGAGCCTGTTTTAAATGCAACCGCAATGAATGCAAATAGAGTAAAGCACCTCTGGCGTAAGGGGTTATTATTATTGTTTCTCCAGGGGTAAGTTGAACTCATTTGGAATTGCTTTACTTCTCATGGAAGGTCAGACCCGGTCTAATTACACCTGCATGACCTCTTTAATGCCGTGGCCAGGATATAACGTTGACATAGGGATTCTATATATCCAGGACTCCCAGCTGAAATTCCTAAATACTACTACATCATGAGGACTCTTACCCTTGTGGAAGCATTCATATGAAATCTTCTTGCGTCTACCTACCAAATGGAAAATAATGGCAGACGGAACATCTCCTCACATATTTAAAAAACCATTCTTAAGGAATAAAAAAAGTAACTGCTGAAATCTGCAGGCACTCCTGCTTTTGGATAATACGAGAAGGTAAAGGATAAATGATGCGAGGGCGCTGTCCTTGTCTATTCACGCCGGGGGTCAAACGGGGTCATCGCTTTGTGAGTGGTGCCACAAGAGGGAGCAGCCAAGGCTTTGTGCCACGGGCGTTTTCCTCCACATGCCCCTCATAAAGTAATCAGCCACTCATCCCCATCCCACGGTCTTCCTCTGTGCCCTGAATACACTATATAAATGATCCTCCTTTCATAGGAAATCTCTGAGCTGCCAAAGGAAAGTAGCTCTCAGAGATGAGTTACTGCCTGGGATGGGAGGGAAATGTGAATCTCCCGTTGATATTTACAGCTGACACCCGCACCCTGGCAGCTTTATCGAGAAGCATACGAGGAGTGCACCGCGTCCTGAAGCCCCAATAATCGTGGCAATTAAGGCCTTCGATAATCGGGCAATAAAGTGCAACGAAGGGTTTTGTGGCTTTCTTTCTACAGTGATGACTGAAAGTCTCAAGACCGGCTAGCACTTATATTGTTCTTGTTATAAGTGAAGATTTGTGATTATCTCAATTTTAAAAGCATCTGTTATTTCATTGTGGTTTATTTAAGCTGAATTAGTTACCTGAGGTACATTTTCTTGTTTTAGACCACAAACCCCCAAATGTCCTATACCTGCCATTGCAAAGCTGACAGGTCTTCCGAATCTTACATAAACGTATGACACAAAAACTGTCTGGTTCCATTGAAAACATATACTAAAACTGAAACAATGTCAAAAACACAGAAGGTGAGCTATCCCGTAAGCATGTCCATGACCTGTTCCATGTATCTCTCTAACTGCACGTGCCTTTGCTGTGCTTTGATTTGAGTATCCAGAATGAAAGAGTTCTTCAATAAGTCCTGATACCATAATGGCTTCATGCTGCAAAGGCACCACTGTGGCCTGTTGTCTGGTTTGCACCTTAATAGGACCGTGCAAATTTAGTATTAGGGATCTATATTGCTTTTCATCCTGTTGTTTCTCAGATTTTTGTAACCAGTTACAAGATGTTTTTGAAAAAATGCATTTTAGTTTAATTAGCTAGAGTTGTTTTGCCACCCTCCCACTTCGTACCCCCCCCCCCCCCCTGTGGTTTTGTTATGAGCGATCACATGACAGGATGGTCACATGGATTTTGGAAGTCAGTGTGTCAGGAGCGGTTCGCTGTTGAATTGGCCACATTCTTCACAAAAAGTGTTCAAATCTTTGTCTCTGGCCAAGGACTTGCCAAAACTCCACATTCAATTTGTTCTGAAAAAGATAAATTCTCCACTTATAATCAAGTGACCCTGATAAACATTGGCGTCTTTGTGTGATTTATTTTTTTATTTTTTTTGGAAAGGATGCTAGCCTTTCGCAAGGTACATGGGATTATGCTTTCAAGGCAATGTGTTCTACATATGCTTAGCTCTTTCTGAACAGATGGTGGTTGCTGAGACCGGTTCTTTTTAAAGGAGATTTATGGTGCCTTTAAAGCACGCTTGATTTCCTCCTGTATGACATGGCATGCAATTTTATATTTGTGAATAGCTGCCCTCACTTTATCAATGTGGAACATATATGTGCAGAGGTGTGAGCTACTAACGGCTATTCTACATCCTTGGTTGAGTGTGTCTTGTGTATATTGCTATAAAATATATGATAATTAATGTTGTGGTTTACTTAATTTCTCCTCCCCATAATTGTGTCATGAACCAAGTCATGCATGCATGGTGAATAACACAGATACATTTTCTTAAGTATTATTGCTAAGCACACCCTTTTGTAGCTAATTTTAGTGGTGATAAAATGCCTGAAAACTCAATGGGTTGCTACTACAGGTAAGTACTGTATATTCCTTGATACAGGCTGAACAAAAGCGACATGCTGAACACTGATGAAAAACATTATGGAAGTAAAAAAAATTCTATTTTTATGCCATAAATAACTATTTTCTTTGCTTATTTTCTTGGATCAGCAGCTTAAAAGTACAGAGTTTTATGTATAATAAAACGAGTAAAATCTTTCTTTTGAAGGATGTGTTTTTTTTTTACATACTGCCCCATTTTGTCATATGAGAAACTCAGGAAAACATATATAGATATGAATTAATTCATACTGTAATTTGTTTCAAACTGTTATAACCATCAAAAATTAAATAAAATTCCACCAGCACTGAAAATGGGGATTTGTCAAAAGAACAGACCTGTATTTAAGGTCGACCTGTTATCAAGTATATATAATTTATAGAAATTAGGTCACGTCACAAATTTCTGCATAAAATCTAAATAAAATCTAAAGTTTTGCACGTCTCTAGAAACATCCTAAGCATAAACCTTAAGGTTTTTTATGTTTCAACAAGACAATGTGTTTATCTTCTATTTTTGTCTGGTCAAGCAATGAGTGGGTTTCAGGCCTTAAAGCAGAGTATTATTTTATGGATTCCAAGGCAGGAGAGGTGACTATCATGGTAAAGACATAGGTTTTGATGGTAATTTAAAGTTTTAACGGCAGTTGTAATGGTAGTTACAACCACCCTTGCAAATTGGATTTAAGGAATGAATCACCTGTTTGATACTCCTACCTTCCTCTCACTCTCAATACTATTTATATCTTTCAAAATCATGCAGTAGGCAGAGACAGGTTCAAAAAGTATGTCTTTTTTACACTTTAAAGCAGCATCATTGTTTTTGGTATTTTAAGAATAAGTGCAAAGTGATTAGATGATAGTTTTCAGAAGACAAAGGAGTCAATCTGATGACACTGATATGCCAATTAATTTTCCTCAGTATGCAGCAACTAAGAACTAATTTGTCCACCATTCATTCTTGGATGGATTTGTATGAAATTGACATATACCACTGGGTCTCACCCTTAGTCCCTGGGGTCAGATAACCGTGCGTAGAGTAGCTAACCCGCGTCGCCCCTTTCACATTGAGGCCGAGCGTGTCCGACCCGCATAAATCCCGGGTCGTGAGCAGGGTTGCGGACCCCTGTTGGATAACCCAGGTTGAACCATTCACGTCAAAAATAATTTTTTACACGGGTCATGTGAAAGGGGTATAAGTGTCTAAATAAGAACAATTAGCAGCTCATTAAAATATAGAGCTTGTTTATATGGTTGGAACAGAAACCAGTATACACAGTGGGTACCCAGGACTGGGCTTAGAAACGCTGATGTATACGTTCCAAATGGAGAGTCACATAACCATATTCGGTTTCATAGCAATATTCTATATAAGTGACTTATAAGCCATTATGTCATAGGCCATGCCAAACTTTATATTTCGACTAATATGTCTCCCCCAGATTATGTGTACTTGGTTTTGTTTCATTCCGTCATTTGGTTTCTGAGATAATTGTTTTTGGGATTTGTCGTGCCCCGCAATTGGTTGATTTGAATATGCCGACTAATATATCATGGGGAGCCTCCCTTTAACATGGGCACCATATTCCATTATGATAGTCATAACCAATTTTGTTGTAGGCGCCGCCCCACTTCAAGTTCATTGATTAATGACAGCAATGTTACTTGTCTGATTGGTCTGGTTTACAATCCATTTGAGTATCTTGGCCCAATAAACATGCAGAGCAATTACTGTAGGTGCCGATTGGTCAACAGACAAAACGCTTTTGTTTTTCAAAAAATTGTAAATGGTGGAAAATCTATCCAGGCGGACTTAAGTGGTTCAATTGGCAAATTTGTCAAATTAATTCATGAGATATGTATACCAAAAGTTAATTCTCTTTAATTTTAAAGTTTATTTAATTATAGTGCCACATAAAGACCAAATAGACATATTGCATGGGCATGTGGCCTTGAAGTAACCTGACCAGACTGCCAAAGCTCATGTCTATTGTTTTAATTGTTTATCATCTCACAGCAAATTGCGAAGATATGGGAGACAGATGATTTTTATTTTATTTTTCTTAATCATACAATAAGGTGTGATGTGCTTTTAGCTATACGAAACCTTAACTAGGAAGGAAAGTTTGCTTGAAAAACCCCAACTTAATGACTCTATACAGGCCCACATCCATAACCATACTGTCATAAATGTGCCACGTCAACAACCAGTTATTGTTAACGGAAAAAACGGCTCTGAACAACAAATAATATCCTAGATATTTACGTTTTGTGTTCAAAATTATAAATCAGATATCACAATACACTTGAACTACCATAATACTAATATTGTCCCTATTCTTGTCTTTTTTTATGTACGTATTTGCCCTACGATACCACAGCATGTGTATTTAATGTTATAGCCATGCAATATATTTCCCTGAAATTCAATGTCGCAGAAACGTATTGCATGGATGCAACATAATGCCTGCATTACCCTGCACACAGTATTTCCTATCATTTACACAGAAACGTATTGCATGGATGCAACATAATGCCTGCATTACCCCTGCACACAGTATTTCCTATCATTTACATTTAATGGTTTCCCATATATTTTCTTCAGATATCCAAAGGACTCTTCTATCACAGATCAAGACATTTACAGATGACTGTTGTGTCAGTAGAGAGTTTATGCCCCAGCATGTTTAGCGAGAGTGATATCTTGGAGGGGGTAGAGCTACTTTTGCACGTGATTCAATATCAGTGAGCTGTTACATGACCATTACTGAAATTTGTGATCTATGATTACTGAATGGTTAATAAGGATGTTGAATAATAATGATGATAATAAAAAATTGTACTTATCAATTTTTCTGGCACTTTAAGCTTACACATTCTGTAGATAAGGCACTAGAATCATCTGCCATCCTGCATGTTTTAACTTGTTCAAAAAAAAAAAAAAAAATTTTGCCTTTGTATTAGCTTTTGCTTGTCTTAACGAGTGGAATAATTATTGGACCAGACATGATCCAGTAGGGATTCAGGGATATCCTTTGTTTGTCTTCCTAAGGGCAGTAAGGCCTTCTGGGGCAAAGTGAGAGAAGGCATGGATTACAGTGAGCGGCCAGCCAGAATACAGAAACAAGTCAAGGTCTTTTCTCAGACACCACAGCTCCTCTTTGCTTAGTGGGTAATGGCTGGGCCTTTCAGAGTCTACTGTTGCTAAATAGCCTATCAGACATATGCTGAAAACCTTCACATTTCAAGTAGAATTCCCCTTAACCGTCAAATAACTGAGGAAGTAAAAGAGCGGCTCTCATGGTAATGTGAAAAAATAATAATGTTGCTGAAGTGGAGATTAGGATTTATCCACATCTTGAAAACTTTCAGGGCAAATTTAAATGATAGGCTGTATAAAACTTTGTGTGAGAACATTTTCTCATGTTTTATATGTTAAGTTTCTAAATCTGATTAATGAGTTTTAACAAATAAGGTTACAGAAGACAAATTTGCAAGACAAAATAATACAAATTAATACCTTGCATTTATATAATAATATATCACCTCTCTGCATTTGAATGGATCTCTATGGGAATTGGGGGGTGGGACTAGATTAAGCTGTAAATTTCACGGGAAAGTCACCCTTAAAGTGAAGTACACCACAATGGGGGGTAGCAATGTTTTGGTCATTAGGTCTTAGCAAGAGAGCTAGCTTTCATACAGAAGAAAGATGGTTGCTAACTACATTATATGGAATCACTTGCCCGTAGCCTAATGCGTATATCCTAAACCAATCATAATGTCTCCTGCATTTGACAATTAAAAAACATGTTTTTTTTGGCTTACATTTAGGCCATTTAGCCAAGACAACCAAGCAATTAGCAAACTTAGTAATTGGGGTACAGGATTATTTGTGATGATGCAAACAGAAGTAAGAAGGATAAAAATAAGCCAAAATATGAGGAGGTAAATATGCAAATTAACCCTAGTTTGGGGGCATTACTGACATATACATTTATAGTCAAATGTACATGTACAAACCTTAATGATCATTGGAAGCCCTGAATACCGCAATACCGAATTGTATTGAATAATGTAGTGTGCTGAACCCATCCTGTACCTTCGCAGGTGGCATACCTTCCATACCAGGATGGAGATTTTAGTAATAAGAAACGTATTCGAAACGTATTCTACATATGACCAGAATCAAATTCGCTCATACAGTCCATCCATTTCATGCAGTCATCGTTTAATTTTGACCAAAGACATTGACATTCATTATTAGAACTTTTACACTTTAGGCAAGTGAATTTACCCCCAGCTGGGGTGACATGGCTTAGTATGAGTTTTACAACCACCCCTCATTGATTTGCAGATTATCTCACACTGGAGAATTTTCTCCCTCCGGAACAATTAGGGTGGTGAAACAAATGTGGGAAAGAGAGTAGAAATGTCTTATTCCTCTCCAGGGTGAGACGGATCAAATAAGTAAGCAGTATGCAGTCTGGGTGCAGATTCGCTCTCTCCCACCACCTCTCTCTCTCTCTCACCACCTCTCTCTCTCTCTCACCACCTCTCTCTCTCTCTCTCTCTCTCTCTCTCTCTCTCTCACCACCTCTCTCTCTCTCACCACCTCTCTCTCTCTCTCTCACCACCACCTCTCTCTCTCTCTCTCTCTCACCACCTCTCTCTCTCTCACCACCTCTCTCTCTCTCTCACCACCTTTCTCTCTCTCTCTCTCTCTCTCTCTCTTTCTCTCTCCCCATCCTCTCTCCCCTTCCTCCAAGTTTTTTTACTTGCACTGTTTACTTGCACTGTAATTTTGTCATAAAGTACAATTCTGCTTTTCTTATATGATTATTTTACTAACCTGGTTATATAATTAAGGGTGGGTAAAATATGGTGCTGGGGAAATACTGGGATACACATGAGTGCTGATCTGAGGTCAGCTGGTTTATGACTGAAATTGGGAGGATTTTCATGCATAAAGAATTTCAGAAGCTGATGGTGCAGATGGGGCCACACTGTTTGGGTATGACAATGGTGTGGGTATGACAAAGTGTCATGACAGAGCTATGATATATACCACCTGTTACCAGAACAATGAAAAGAGAGAAGCAGCAAGACGTGTGGTGCGTTTTAAACTCTTGCATCTTGTCCAATTCATTTATTTAATTAAACTGGAAATTGGCATTTAAGTTTTGCGTAGTACTGGTTATCAGTGTAGACATTTCCTCACTTTTACATCTGCCGTGGAATCTTTGTCCTTCACATATTCACCAGGTCAATGAATTTGCATGAAATGTGCCCCGACCTCCTAAAGCTCATTTCGGAGTATAACCGAACACACACATACATAGTTTTATGAACCAATAATGAACAGTAGAGCTTGGATTCACTAAAACCTCTACCGTTGTGAAAAGTGTAAAAGAAACATTTTTTGTTCTGTTTATATCATTTTTTTATTTTGACATGTAAACATTGATGTTTATATCCTTTATGTAGAGTAAATGATACCATGCCTAGCCACTATGACTCAGATAATCATTTTGATGTATAGATCTCGTCCCATTCAAGAGGAATATCCACTGTCAAGCAGTCATCCTTGACCCATAGAAACATGATTACAGGGAAGAACCTTCAATTTAATCACAGTTCGCCCTCAGAAAAATTTCCCCGAAAGGGATTTCTAATGTAGAGGTGTTTCTGAGGTGCAACACATTTTGTAAATGCAGGTTGTACCATGACTTTATCTTTAGTTATGTTTCCTGAGTGTAATTACGAAGCGAACATTTGTTTTAAAGGCAGGTCAGTCATAATCTCAAATATTCGTGTCAGCTGTAAATTTGGGTAAAATGTTTAGAATGTAAGATATAGCCAACATGCTTTGTAGCATAAGAAAAACAGTATTAGTATAGTCTTATTAATCTTAAATCAAAGTGTTTATTCATATAATTATTTTATGCAATTGTACTTTATCTGTCAGGTTTAACGATACATATTTACTGCTTTTTTTCCCCAATTTGGAATGTCCAATTGCATTCGTCGGACTGCATTGCCACAATCCCTGCTATTGATTGAGGAGAGTGCAGACCAGCATATGCTCTTTTCCTAAACACACAATGTGGGTGCGCAGCACATAGATATGAGTCAGAGGAGGACCCCTCATGTGCAGCTGAACAGATAGGCTTGCCCGATCATCTATCAGGGACCCTGTTGTGCGATGATTCGCTGTCGACTCGGGCCAACTGAAATCCTCCGGTCCCTGGGCAACGCAGGAGCCGAGCCAAGCCGGTTAACCTTGGAAAGACACTGGGCCTCATGTATTAATAGGGTCATAAAAATGAGCTTATATTTGAGCATACCAAATTTGCGTATCAAAAACATGCCAAATCTCACGTGCGATTCATCAAACTTGCATAAACTACTGATCTGAGTGTAAAAGTGTTGATGAAACAGACTTGATCGTATTTTAGGGAGCATGTGCACATCATTAGCAATGACCATACTGACACGCCCTTTCCTGCCATATTTGGTGAGGCAACCTCTTTCAAAACACACACGCCAATGCGGTTTTCTCAGTATTCTAGGCCACGGTGGGCAACAGGAAAGCAAAGATTTTTTCTGTGGGTTAAATTGAAATCCTTCTGAATGAAGTACTGCACATGAAAATAAATGTGTGCTTTTTGGGAGCCTTAGTAGTGGTGTGTAGCCGAGCTGAAAAGCCATTAAGTGGCAAAGTAAATAGTGCCTCCACTGAACAGCGAAACTACAGCCGAGATGAAAAAAAAGAAATGGTCGGATATGAACTTCACCACAAAAATTAAAATGATCCTTCACACAAAAAAAAGTACCCGACAGTACAGGTGGATGAAAGGGCATTCCGGACCTCTCGCTTGCAGACTAGAGCATGGGGAAACATCATTGGGAAAGTGGCCCTGGAAGGGGTGATTGACTTTCCCCAGCCAGAATCTTTTCCTCTTGCACTGGAGGCATCAAACTCTGAAGGCAAGTTAACTTTAACCTATATAAAAAAGTTATTTGAACTATTTATTTGAATTCTGAGGTCTTTTCAGCAGGCCTATAGCTATATTTTTACAGTAACGTTAGGAATTTTGCTATTTGTAATATTGTTCATTCAACCTACCCACTGTGACCCAGAAGCCATCCATCAGTAATGTCACCTGTGACGAAGCGGTGACACAATTCACGGTTGTTCCAAATGTAGCTGTCGTGTGCGCCCCCAGGGTATTTAACCACAGCATTTAATATGCTGCAATTAGCATCACGTACAACTTGTATGTTTATCGTCCCTTTTATACGCACAAACGTCATACTTTCTACAGGGGGAAATGCCATACTTGCGAGGGAAGAAAAATGTTTGTGTGAGCGGCCCTGTAGTCGTCAGACTTTTATTTGTGATTCGCAAGTAGATGCATTTTTGCGAAGCGCGTTTTGACGAGAAATTGCGGTCTGCGAGTGACAATCCTCGCAAATTGCTTTCGTGAAATGAGCCCGTCCGTGCCCTGCAGGGGTTCTATCCCCTAAATGGCACGGGTCTGTCCGAATTCAGTACCAGACCATGGATCTCGTCCGTACACTACAACAGAGGCTTAACAGGTTATCATAAGCCACCCGGCAGCCCAGCTTCATGGCGTTCCATTCTGTTTTTCTTCTGAATATGTAAAGCATTTACAGTGTGCACTGAAATAGGAAGAAAAATCAAGCAATCATAGGAAATATTTTTAGTTTGCAAGATATATATTTTTGAAATCTAATTTATATCTTAAGCGAAGTTTTTACATTGCAACTTTTTACAAGCATCTGAACAAATCTGCATTTCATTGCATTGTACCTTTTTGACTCTTTCTTCCCTGTTCAACAAATTCCTGTTAACTCCGGAAATCTTGAAACCGAGAAGACCCAGAGGCAGATGTAGAATCCATTTGTCTTTAGCTGATATTAATCCGTCATAGGCCTTTCCCTTTGTCCCTTCAGTCTTTTGGGTCCGATCCATCCCCCTTGCCCTTGCTGAGTTGGTCAGAAAATCCTATATAGTCGATTCAGTTTTCTAGCTCTCCCCCTCTTTCTCCCATCACCACCGACCCCCATTTGCCCTAGAATACCCTTGTGGTGCTTCGCCCTCAACATGCACCCCTGTAGGTTTGTCTCCAACTCTTGTTCTCATCTCAAATCCCACTTAAACTTTGGCTGGGAAGAAATCTTATCAAGGACCATGCACCCACTCAAACACATGTCCTCACCACAGGCTGGCGGGTATCTGCTTCCAGTGTGATATTTGTTCGCTCAAAGCTGGTAGTGACATGGTGGTCTACAGGTGAGCATATGGCAGGCCCAGAGAAGATGCAAGTCTGCCGTACAATTATTTTTATGACTGGACGGAGTGCATTGTGTTCTCATGCAATGATACTCGTCATCGGTCCCTTGCACAGCGCTGAACAGTGAGCATAAGATTGTAACTCGGGGACCATCAGAGCGTTGCAGTAACTATTGAGATGGTCGACAATATCCCTTTTCTTGTTTTGTCTTCTGAAGCTGTGAAACAGGCCAAATTTTCAATATTACAATATGGAAACGTTTCAGCTTCTGTGTAGTCAGATCGATGAAGTAGACACCTTATGCATTAAACAAATCCAAATTCCTGTAAGGAAAAGGAAAATCATATTCACTGTGACATGTGCAGGCTCTTACTTCATAGAAAACAGGGCTGTCTGAATATGATATAATGAAATAAATGGCATGACATGTATGCTTACCAAATGAAAATACAAGTACTTTTTCAGCAAAAAAAGGAATGACCGTTCAGTTTTTTTACAAGAGAAGAAAAATCTTAAAGCCAAATAAATTGCATTTGGAGCAAATGCAATTGAAAGATTTCAATTTAAGTCCTTGCCAGTCCTCCTGGCTAAGAAGCATTTAGATAACAAATTTTATAACATTTTGTCATGAATTCAATATGTGCTTCACTTACACAAGGAAGATGGAAAGAGCCCAAAAAAAAGAAAAGAAAATATATGTTCAGTTAGAAGTGTAGACTATACTGCTATTTTCCCATATAAGGCATTTTAGCTGGATGATGAAATGGACTCCATTGTTGCTATCACTGGAATTTAAAATGACTGCAATTGCTCAATCAATGGATTCCAGTGGATACATGTTACATTAGATAAAAAAAATGTAATCAATTATTTACACAAATATATCAAAATGAGATTCCTACTGATTAGAGGTCTCTTGCTAGCTGCATCGTCAGCAGAACCTAAATTATATAAATATAGGTTTGAGAAATGATTTGCAACAATTACAATTATTTGATTATTGCTACAACAAAATTGAACAACTGATGAAAAAAGGCAAATGCATATACTTATCAATCATATGTGGATTATATGTAGTCACACACATTAACTTCAGTTAAATGGAGACATATCCTTTTCAGATAGTCAAATCTACTTGGTCGTATGAATACAGCAAATGATCTTGTATGAAATAATCCTCATTGTACTTTTTCCACTGTGAGTGCATGCATGATGAAATACTTTAAATGGCAGTATTCACCTCCATGATTAATTCTTTTTTTGCCTCTATCAAGCTAGTTATTGCAACAAGCCTTTGTTTTTAATATGTTTAAGCTCCAATACTTACTGTGGAGACTGCATTCTTAATTATTAGTGATTTAAAGCTTTGGCCTTGATTATGAATGGCGATTTGAGGAAAAGTGTGAAGAACAAAAGGCTATATAATACTACTGAAGCAGGCTGGCACCAATCAGGGAAAGTCATTGCTCAAACTGATGAAACTGGTCATCTACCAATGATGCAGTATTGTGAATGTTCCAGTGATGCCATCAGTATATTTCCTTTTTATAAAGACATATCATTCATTTTTGTATGGTAATACATGATCTCATTAATTCCAAGTACATTTTTACATTAATTAATATTTTATACGTCTAAGTTATTTGACAATGGAATTAAATTTTAAAAAATTAACTGAAATAAAGTCAGACTTGACAGTCATCAGATTTGAATATGCATGAGAAATGTCCAGAAAAACAGTATGTATGACGAATACAAATAATATGTAAATATAGTGTGTATCATTCATGTGACATTTCTCATATTTACTCAATCTTTTAAAAAACTATTTAGTTAAAATTTTTAATGTAAGGTTTGCTTCATTTCGACTCTTGATGGCTATTTCATGAGACCATTTGGATGTATGAGAATTTTATCCGACTTAATTGAGGCCTTGCAGATCATACTTAAGAGAAACTGAATAATAATAATAATAATATTGAGCATTTCCAGTGCAGTCTATAAGAATTTGGACAGTGACACAATTTTTCTTGTTTTGGCTTTGTTCTCCAGCACATTGGATTTTAAGTGGAACTATGAGGTTAAAAGTGCAGACTTTCAGCTTTAATTTGAGGGTTTTTACATCAAAATCAGGTGAACCCGTGTAGCAATTGTAGCCATTTATATACGGTACATAACCCCCCTCCCCCTTTAGATATGGATGGATCACTTTAAGGGTTGTTTTTGCTGACTACTCATTTTCCTATTGAACTCCATGGGATAAGTCAGGAGAAACAACCCTTAAAATGATCCATCCATATCTACTGCATATCTGGCAGCAGAGTGATGGTTTGTGGCTTGTTTGATACCTCAGACCCTTGATGACGTACAGCCATTTAGGCAACCATCTGTTCCATTCTATTCCTGTGTAATTTACAGCTTAATCTAGTTCCACCCCCCAAGTCCCATAGAGATCCATTCAAATGCACAGAGGTCATAGTATAGCTTGTAAGAGTACCTGAAAATAAGATATCAAGAGTATTTTCATGTTGTTGGGTCACAGACATCAGGAGGTCATGGTATGGAAAAGAGATGCAACCAAATATTGAGTGACTTTATTTAAGTTTATATTAATTTCTCCAATTACTTTTGGTCCCCTAAAATGGGAGGGGGGGGGGGGGGTACAATGGGTACAATTGCTAAACAGTTCACCCGATATGGATGTAAACACCCTCAAATCAAAGCTGAAAGTCCTGTATTTTAACATCATATACTGGAGTACACTGTGCTGGAGTACAGAGCCAAAACAACAAAAATTGCGCCACTGTCCAAATACTTATGGCAGGGGTGTCAAGCTCCGGTCCTGGAGGGCCGCAGTGTCTGCTGGTTTTTGGTGCGTTTAAGCACAAGTGATTAATTTAAGTCACTAATTGGCTAAGAAGTCCACACACCTTGTTCTCAATGCTTTAACTGGGTGCTGATTGAAAGGAAACCACAAATACCTGTGACACTCGCGGCCCTCCAGGACTGGAGTTTGACACCCCTGCCTTATGGACTGCACTGTACTTTTTTTATCATCTCAGTCAGACTGCATTATTTCCTGTCCAAGGATGTTTTAAATACAAAAAAGGAGCCATCTTTTCAAACTTAGGAAAATAAAACAAAATAACAAAGGCAAATCCATCCGTTCTACTCTGTGATAACATGCCAGTCAATTTAAGAGAAAAGCTTTTGTCAAGCAGAGTGAAAAATCCCAAATTGTATTTCTGGCGGATGTTAGTTCGAAGAGGTAAAGTGATTAGCTGTGTGCCACTTGATTAAGTTCACATTTGACAATCCAG